>VXBO01014509.1:94236-284704 GCA_013400135.1 Rhinoptilus africanus
TCACTCGCCTTTTTTTTTCCCCCCCCCCCCCCCCCCAAGATGGAGAGAACTGATGAAAGCAGAATTTGGCTAGTTTCTAAGTAAACACCACAGGCTTTTGCATGTAAACAGCTGGGACTTTCTGTTGGCGTGGGGGAGCGACAGGAACTTGGGTGCGTGTGTTTGGAGGCTGCAGGAGCACAGGGCAGGTCTCCTGGGGCGGGGGAGCGCGGCGGGACGGTGGCCCCAGGCGCGCGNCCTCTTAACAATATTAATTATCTAGCATTATTCCACTAATTCCACTAAATCTGTTTATATTTCAAGCCTCATGTTTGTTTGTTTTTTCCCCGATTCCCCTTCCTGTGTGGGGAGGGTTCATCGGGTGAGAGAATAATTGTCTAAATGACAATAAATTGTTGTGGGTTTCTCAGACCATAACAGATACGGATGTGGTGCAGACTTGTGCCGGATCCCGGGGATGCCGAGGGCTCGCGGTGCTGCCGAATGCCCATGAGAGGTCCATGTCTGGTGGTGCCTCCCAGCCGCTCCTGGCACCCAGTCACTATTTTCCCCACGTCGTGTCACTGCCCGTCTTTGGTTTCCTCTGTCACTTTAATGCTGTTTTCCACACGGTGAAACAACCAGTCGTGTTAATAGGATATTAATGAGAACAGCAACAAAACTCCCTTGTTACTTGGAGCTATGCAAATAGTGATTATTTTGTTGTTAACGATTTTGTTCTACAAAGATAGCTCTGCACCACTGTATTGTCTCCTTTGGGTATCACTTTCCAGCGAGAGCTGATTCACATGAGTATGCTTCAGTTAACTTCTTTTTTTCCTTTTGCCGTAGGAAATTCTGAAGAAAAACACTGGACAGCAGGGTTCAGGAAAGAGAAACTTTTAATCCTGTGGTTTGGGTGACATTGCCGATATTGGTAAAATGGACACCTCAACTCAAAAGGCCACCTTGGGGTTTCATACTTCTACGTCTTTCTGTTTGCAGTGGTAATGATACGTGATTCACTTTAAAAAAAGACAAATACAATTACTAAAGAAAATAAGTTTGTTTTCAAATTATGAGGCATCCTCTGACATTAGTTTTTAGGAAGTGCTGAAATGTTTATTTTCTTTGTTAACAAAACTGCAGACACTGGTAGCATTTTTTATGCCACAAGAAATTAGAAGACGAGAAAATGGGGGAAGGAATAGGCACATTTTTCATGATAAAGGAGGAGGTATTTAGAAATCAAGGGACTGAACCATGACTGATGAGTTTAGGTTAAGTTCTCGTCTCTACCAAGGGCTTGTTGTGCAGCTCAGATAATTAAATTTCTGTGTCTCATTTTGTCCATCCACAACTTTTTCCTTCTGAGTTTGTATTTGTTGAACGTGTCCCGCTGTTAAAGGCTGGATCACCTTCCTCAGCCTCAGCTTTGTGCTTTGTCTTTTGCTGGAGGTAGCAAAGCACATCTGAAGCAGGTTGGGAGAAGCGGTTGTGGAATTCGTCTAACCCAACCTGGGAATCTGACCCATTCTGGGTGAGGTGGAAGACCAGTGAAAGTCAGCTTTTATTTAAGTGCATGCCAATAAACATGCAACATTATGAGTCCCAAGAGTCTGCTGCAGATCTCATTTGTCTTTCATGGGTAAAAAAATTATTATCATCAAAGTAACCTTACTTTCCAACAGTTCTCCATGTTTTACTTCTAGGACTTGATTCTCCACTAGGCTGTGTTTCATTTCTTTGTGATCGTAGACAACATGCCACTACAAAAAAGGTTGATTTTCTCATTGCTACTGAAAGTGGAACTTATTTTTGACGTGCATGGCTGTTCTTTAGAGGAGGAAAAAAGACGAGTTAAAATACAAGATCATCGCGGGATGGGGGATGCTGTTTATCATGAGAAGTTTGCAGTGGGAAGAGGATGGCTCTTCAGATCTGCACGCCAGCGCGGCCAGGAGCGGTGAGTTGAGAGCAGGAATCGTGCAGGAGGCTCTGCGGCCCCCGTTCTGCAGGAGGCTGGAGCAGATGGTTGGGATGGTCCCTCCTGGCCCTGCAATCTGTGCATCCCTGGGAGCTTTACAAATACGCACAGTTCACGTACCTCAAGTTTCGGCGGTTTTTACATTAGCTTGGAATAATGCATGGTACTGGTACTGAATCATATTTTCAAAGACTTAGTCATATTACACAAATTAAGTATTTGGGGCAAAAGAAGAAATATAGCTTAATATTCCTATTTTATCCTCATTAGTTCCATTTTTCTATAAATAGTAGCCACATAGTGTATATAACATTCTCACATGTCAGAATTTATCAGGGATGTGCTTTGGCTGGGCAATTGCTTTGTGAAAAATTAAGGGGTTTGCCTCATTCTATCAACATGTTTTGGTTTCACTCTTGAATAAAGATAGATTTTTAAATAACAGTCACATAAAGTAAAAAAAAAGTCCAGAACAGAGCCCTTTTTCATTTCAGAGGCGAAATCAGCGTTTAGTGAAACTGGAATAGATGACTTGGTAACTAATTACTAAGGACTGTTATTACAAATGCAACCAAAATTCCTAATGAATGTTGTGGTGATGCTAATTTATATCAGCCAACTCTGAGACATCGGCCAGCTTTCCTGTGCAAACATGTTGAAGGGAAGAGGGTAAAACAGAGTTACTTTCCATTCTGGAAACACAGCGGCTGTTCCCAGGTACTGTGCAAATCCACAGTGACTGAGACCAGGCAGTTGAATTTGTCTAGAAAACAGTCTGCAGTTCAGAGAGTGCCTTTTTTTTTTTTTTTTGTCTTTTTGGGGTAGGAGGTTAGGTTTGGTTTAACGTTTGCCAGTTAAAGGGGAGGCTCTTTTTTTTTTGAGGCCATTTCTCCTGGCAGAACTCCGCAGTTGTTGGCATGCTGAGATGATTTGGTCCAAACCAAGCCATATGAACTAATCTCTTCTAAACGGGTGCCCAGCATCCATTCCCCCGGCACGCTGATGTGCTGTGTGCTCAGGCAGCAGACTCCTAGCAAATGCCAGGCTTAAGGTCTGAATACCTGGAAAATTCAGTCATATTTGGCTCCTGTGCTCCCAGGAGACCCTTTGCGACTGCTTGAGACACAGGAGGCTTCCCTGCTTCGCTACAGAAAGAAACTGACCCCTGAGGAGGGGTTATAGGCAGGGATGTTGCCGTTGCGCTGATCTAATCTACGTATTTATTAGTTTTCCAGGGCGCACAGTTGATTTCTGGCAGCGGGGAGGCCAGTTTATCCGGAGAGGCGAAGTGCTCGGCAGGGTGCTGATGGAGCCGGTGCAGGAGAAGATGAGCAATCACGGGCAGACAAACCCGTATTAGTCAGATGCGCCTGCGACGAGACGTGATCGATGCCATTAGCATCACCTGGCAGAGCCCTGGGAGAGAGCGCTATTTCTGTCAGGCACCTTGATTTCTCGAGAATGGAGATGATTTATGATTAGGAAAGGCTGCCGGTGGTCTGGCTCGGTGCTGGAGAAGTTAATCATTTGGTATGAGGGTACCGTGATTTGTTTGACATTCCCAACTTGTGTTGTAAAGATTTTGTGTCGGGCGGCATTTATGGAGGAGTGAAATGAGCCTTATTCTCATTTCACTTTATTTGTGCCCCGTAGGGAGGGGTCTTAAAACACCTTTGGCGGTTGAAAGCAGGTGAGGCTTTGGGGTCCCCTCGGCGCTGGCTGGCAAGGGAGCGTGTGTTCAGGCAGGTAACTTTGTGGTTCCCCACAGAGCAAAGGGGAAGGACACTGTGCTTCTGGGCGCAGGGGCTGTTCTCACGGCAGTACGTGATGCTCTGCTTCAGGCAGGTGGAGCGTGCTCCTTCCCGAGCATCCTGCACACCACCTCCTGGGCGTGAGGGCTGGGAAGCGAGCAGGGTCCACGGTGCTGTCGGAGGTGGGACGTGCCCTGCAAGGAGGCAACAGCCAGAGCCGGTTGGGGTGGTCCAACCTTCACACCACAGAGCCACCCCGAAATGCCTCCCGCACGCTCGGTGACGTTGGCTGCAGCCGCAGACCCTGTCCCTTGGTAAAGATATTTGGTGAAATGTGGGTCCTGTATTTTTTAAGGGTCTCAAACTGGCACGGCTGGGAGGGGGAAGCGACGGTGTGTGACTTGCCTTCCTGGGCTCTGGTTTCTCCAGCATGGCAGTCTGGTTGAGGCATTAACTGTGGCTGTGATTTACTTGGAGTACAAGTTCCTCAGCGTCCCTGGAAGACACTGACAGAAAAATTTCAAAACTGTTTCCTTCCCTAAAAACTGTTTTTTATGAACAGGTTCACTGTCCATCAAAACCCAGTGTGATTTGAAGATGGATCTGGAGATACTTGGTATTTAACATTGGAAAACAGTGGCACAGGCTTTCACTATGATGAAAGCTTCTCACCCAGAACTACAACTTTTCAATCTCATTTGCAGTGTATCAGTGTAGTGGAAGGAGGCTAGATGGAAGGCAATTGTAAGTGAATTAATTAATCAACGCTCCCCTGAACAGGAAAATACTGGGATGCTCTGTACCCTCTGTGTTTTCTTTTCCAGAAGCAAGTGTTTCCAGCACCTGAGTCTCTGCTCCAGCCCCGTGCTTGAGCACACGGTGAAGTTTATCTTTCTGCAGTTAAGAACTTCAGAACAAGCTGAACGTCAAGAGACATATGTCCGAACCGCTGAATGATTCATCTGCAGACTGTTGTTGAAACGTTTTAACGGAATCAAGAAATCCGTCCATCCAAAATTAGAAGCAACAGTTAAGTGTTAGCCTGTCCTGTATGGAGCCAAGCCAGGCAGTGTTTGGAACAAGGCAATTAAAGCTGGTGAAAAATCCTGAACTAAGTTGACTTAGAGGCTGCTTTTGAACTTGCCGGGTGAGTGCTAACAACGTCTGCAGGTCACCTCCGACTGCCAGAGCTGGAACCATACCCACAGAGCATGCTCTGAGAGGGGAGAAAACGCTTTGATATGTGTCAGGATGAATTTACCAGCGTGATGTACATCCCTTACGGAGAGCATGAAGAGCTGGAAGAGATAATAGAGAATGCATGGACTCGAAAAATGAGTGAAAATGGTCGTAGGTGTTTTTCTGGCACTGGGAGCCGATGGATGAATTTGGGAAGGCCAGGTTTGCTCCATTCCTGCACATGCACTTGCGCTCTCATCTCCCAGGTCCATTGGCTGGGTGACCAGAGGTCTTCAGGGCGGCTGGGGCTGATGGTGCCACCCGCACTCCAGTCCCAGTTACGCAGGTAATCCCACATGGTGGTATTCAGCTCCGTGAGCGTATGTTGACTTATCTCAGTTAAGAAAAATCACCTGAAGGCCTATTGGAAAAGCATTATGAAAGGGCACAGGCAGCTGTTTCAGATTTGATATTTACCGAAAGAAAGGCTGCTGGAGAAACTGAAGGCAGAATGTAATTTGGGTGATAATGACCATAAAACAATACAAAATGATGGACTTTGTTATTCTAAAGAAAGGAAGGAGGGAGAGAAACGGAATAATGATAACAGAGTTCAAAAAAGCAGACTTCAGTGAAGCCAGGGAAGCAGCCGCGAGAGGCTCCCGGGAGGATATTCAAAGGCAAAACGAACTGCGGCAGAACTGGCTGTTACCGAACGAAGCTGCTTTAAAGGCACGACAACCTCCTCTTACAAAGGAAAGACCAGCATTCCCGAGGCTGCTTCTCAGCCCTCGGAGGACATGGAGAAATAAAAAGAATCCTCCAGAAAACCAGAAGTAAGGACAGATGACCGAGGATGAATACAAAGGAGTAAACTTCTGCCTATAAGGATAAAATCAGAAAGCATAAAGCAGGCAAAGCACATAAAAGGAAAAAAGGCAGGCGTCTACAAATGCATCAGAAATAAGAGGAAGACAAAGGCATGTATAGCCCTGGTACCGAGCAGCGAAGGGAAGCGAATGAAGGCTAAACTATTCAATGCCTTATTGTTTCAGCCTTCAGAAAAAGGTTAATTGTGACCAGACGCTTACTGCAATTAATTTTAACAAGGGGATAACAGGGAAAGAAAAGATTAAAGTATGCTTAGATAAATTAGACGTTTTCAAGGTATGGGAGACTGACAAAATCCACCCTAGAATACTTGCGGAATCGCCCCAGAAACCCCCTGCATGAGAGGTTGTTATCCATGGGGAGGTGGGGTGCGGAGGAATGCACGGAGGGGGCTGGTGGGTGGCAAACAGCACCTCTCCCCCAAACGCATGCAGAAAATTACAGAGCTGGACGCCTCAATTAAGTACCTGCGAAGGTACTAGGGCAAGTGATTAAATAATCAGTGTGTTGGTATGTAAAGGATATTAAGGTAATAAGAAAGAGCCAACAGGGATCCCACAAGTCAGAAGATTTTCTTCTGATCTCGGCCTCTAGACACTTGCAGAGCAATAGGTAATCACTGTATGTGCTAGTACCTTTGTATACATACACTGTTCCACGGAAAATAGACTTCTACTCCTATCACACATGAACGAAATATTTTAAAATTAAAAATAGAATGCTATAAATATTTTTAATTTAAATTTTGCATTTAGAATTCGTGAAATTGGTTTGGGAAACCCTGTATTTCAGGTAATGGGAACATCTTAGCCTGGGTGTATTTCTGTTGGGTTTATGGAATTTCTTCTAAAAACATCTTTCCCGTGCGCAGGCATTGTGGCACTAAAGACAAGAAAATCCTTTGTGGTATATATTTATTTGGAGCAGTTCTCACAGAGTTTTATAAGCTCTGAATCAGTGCGTGCTGGAAACAGGTGAATATTCCTGTGCTTTGGCTGTGGTAGGTACTTTCCTATAGAACCCAAATACCAAAACCTTGAGACATATCTTGAATGCCTGTAACCAACAACTGCATTGGGGAAGAATATGCTTATACTGTAATTTTTTTTCTCTTTTGCAGAATCCCTTTAATAGAAAAGCAAGCAAGACATCTGAATTAATTTTATATGTTCTCTGAACTGCTCAAGCCTTTGAAATAACTCAGGTTGAGGTTTTAGTCAATATGAATGGAGACATTTAAAATATCTGTGTGCTCTTTTGTCAATAAAAGATGGCAAAAGGCTAAAGAGGTGAAAATAGAGAGGAGAGTCAGAGATGCAACCAGTACTGAGCAACCTCCACAGGGTACGAGCCATTAGTAACTGTAATCAACAAATTTGATATGAATTTATAGCAGTGTTGATAACTAAACACCTTTCTTTTATTCCTTTGAAAAGAAATTAGTGGCTTCACCTCTCCAAAATCTAGGTTAATCTAATTTTTGTAATAGGCATATGTAAAAACTACATAGTTTGAGCATTTACAAGTATCATTAATAGGAATGACTTCTGCTGGCAAGTGGCTTCATTCCCTTATACAATAAATGTATGCATGTATCGACATAGGGTTAAAATATTTGTTTTAATTTAAACTTTAGGTAAAATTTTAGTTAAATCAGCAAGCCTTCCATACATCAGAGCAGCTTGGACCTAGGGACTGTGTTGTTTTGGGACACATGACTGGAGGCAACCCAGGCCCATGCAGCAGAAAGCAGGGTCAGGGTTGCTGGGGACCACTGACCTCTTCTAGCCCAGGCATCACTTCATCACAGTCCGCCGCGCAACATGGAAACGGCCCATGCCTTATGCCAGTCACTGCAAACCAGCCCGTTAATGCATAATTTAGTGCCTGAGAAATCTTAAATTCCCTCCTTTCCCAACTCACTTTGCAAATCTCAGGTTCTCTGGAAAGAAGAGGAATCAGGCTCTGTTAAACGGCATCAAGCACTCCGGTGTACGGGAACCAACGGGAATCACTCAGCCTTCATGACTGGGGAATAGAGAAGTACTGCCATGGGCAGGAATTTAGGACCATTCAGAAAGCTCCAAACCTGAAAGAGTTTTGGGTCACCAACTTTCTCGGCTGTGGTGCAGCAGGGCATTCCTGGTGCCAAGCGGTGAGTAAGATGCCTTTTGAAAAGAAAGTCAGATGAGATGGTGATGTGCTAGTGAAGTTTGCTGGCCCTCATGCTTTACCTAGATGTAGAGGATGCTCCAGAGGTTAGCATGACTTGTGCCAATATGCGCCTTTTGACTTGATTGGATTTGATCATTATGAGTTGTATGAGGCTGGAACACCGGAGGGCTTTGTTATACAGATGTAGTAGGGAAATTTTGATGGGGAACTTCTGAGCAACTTGTGAGCACCGTCCTTAGCCTGGTCAGCGTTAAGAGGTACTGCAGGGGAATTTAAATTGCCCTTGGTACTTCTTACACTCTGCACCAACACAGCAAAATATTGGGTGGAGCAATGTTGCTCTTGATGATTTGTTTTGACTCGTTAGCAGATTTTTCAGGCTTGTAAGAAAAATGTAGCTTTGTTCCCCCCACCTCTCCTCTTATCAAAAACACTTGCTGGGTGGGGACCTGGACTGGGGAAGGCTGGAGCTTTAAATGGCCCCAGCATCAGAGAGTGCCCGGTATGTGGATGTGTGTGCCATTTGGCTCGCTCGCGGTCTTCCTGCTGTCAGCTGGGCTTCACTGTGTGAAAAACAAGTTTGGGTTCAATGATGCTTGGAAGAAAAGAGTTATTCATGATACAGAGGTTATTAGGCATTCATCAGAGCATTAAGTCTTGTGTACCTCAGTGAGGTTACCTTACTGCAGCGCTTTCACCTTTCATGTTCTCCTCCATTCCTCGGGAGCCCATTCTCAAAGAGACTTGATCATCAGTGTATCTCATCTTAAACTAGACTTTGGCATGAGAAGTATCTATGGAAAACCCATTACTATGAAGTTATGAGAAAAGCACCTGTGTTCCCTTCAGTGGGCAATAGGCAGTGGATCACTCTAATAGTGCTGTTTGCAAATATCAAATAATAATGGAAAGTATGACAATAATGAAGTAAGTAATCAGATGAACTGTTGAGTACAGGTGCCTACATTTACAACTCTTTCATCAAAGAGAAAATTAAGCGCCCTCAGAATATTATGGCAAATTGCTTGCTGTTATACGACTACTAATCAGGTGGAGTACATAAATGCATCAGGAAAAATCTTCTTGAGCAATTATGGCAGTAGATGATTAAGGCACAGAGCACATCATGGGACAGTGAATGGGCTCCTTTTCTCTGCCTACAGATGTAAATGCTTTTTGCAAAAACAAACAACAAAAGCCCAGAGTCACCCGCACCTCGGCTGAAGTTTGGCTGGTGGTACAGGGTATGGGAGAGCATGACTCCTGCGTCCCGGCGGTGGTGTCAGGCAGCCCTCTCGGTGCCCCAGGGCCAGCTCTCCTCCTCGGAGGCTGGAGTTCATGCAGGGCTTTAGGCAAATGGTCTGTTAGCAGGTAGGATGGGGGGACAGATGCGGCATCACCTCACCTCACTGGCACCCTTCAGCGCGACATGGTTCCCCATGCTCGGGCGCAGCCCAGAAGAGTCTGTGCCCCCAGCCAAGCCCTGGGGAGCAGAACGTGGGGCCATGCCCTGGCACCTCTTCCCCACGCTCTGCCTCTCCAGCCGCCCTGGGGCACAGAGAGGGCCTGTTTGGCCGCTCCTAGTGCCCCACCAGCTCCCAGCTACTGCCGGGGGATCCCCAGTGGACATGGGCTGTGAGCACACCCATGCCTAGAGCTGGGTTTATCCACCTCAACAGCTTTCCAGGGAAAGCAGCATGGCTACTGCATCTTATCCTGCCTTTCCCCCCCTCCTACACCTTTCAGAGACAATGTGCTTTCCTATCTGCTCTTTTCCAGCATCTCAGGCAGCCGGTCAAGCCCTGCATTTTCTTCTCACTCCCTCCATGTCTTCTGGAGCTTCTTCGGGATGCACCGAGGCCACCTCCTGAGTCAGTACAGGAGGTCTCTTGAGCCAGGCTCCGGCCTCAGCCTAGACTTGACGCTTACTGGGACCGCTGCAGACAAGCCTTGGGCTGTGCTTGGCTCTTCTGAGTCTTTCAGCCGAGTTCTTCAGGTGGTAAGGATTTGAGAGCGAGCTTTGCCTTGGAGCAGCTCTCTGGTGCTGTGAGGCGGGGGCTCAGCCTGGGGACTGGCATACTCTCCCTCGCATCCTCGTCTCCGAGGGGAAGCTGGGCTGCCCTGGCAGGATACAGCAAGCTGTTGCCCACCCTCCTCCTACCCCCAAAATGCTCTAACCTACCAATAAAACCTGCGATAAAACCAGTCTCTTGTCAGGGCCCCTTCTGCAAGGTGGCTTCCTGGGTCCCTTATCTACGAGCTGAAGAGGAAGAAATAATTTAGAGCTACAGGATGCAACTGTCTGTCTTGACCGAGCACGTGCTCGTGCTGCATCAAAGGACAATTCTGGAGGGGTGCTGTGCCGTGCCAGGCTCCCGCGGGCGGCAGAGCCAGTATGAAGTTTCTGGTAAGGTGCTTTCAGCGCGGCAGGGTTGGTGTGTGGAGTCTGTGATGGCGTTTCACAAATCCAGCGTATTAATTGCAGGGATGTGAAGTAGGAAATAGCTAACTGCTGTGTCAGAGCCTCATGTCACGTTTGAATCCCTGATCAGCAACCAAAACCTGCTGTTTGCTATTTAGAGACTAAAAATAGCATATTCCTCCAAGCCATGGAAAGTATCCTTTCATTTAAGCAGCGCATATGCATCCTTTCAGTTCATCATGGCACCAGTGTTTCCAAGTAAGCATCCTTCCGTGTTTTGCCTGACTGAGCTTTTGGTTGCCCAAGCCCTTTCCTCACACTGCACCTTAGCAAAGAGCCTTGTGCAGTGAGAGCGTGCAGGCTCCGGCAGCCCCAGTGACGCTCGATTAGTATGGCAAGCCATACAAAAAATGAACTGAGGTTTTGGTATCAGGGTAGAAGATAATATAATCCCATTATAAAAAAATGGTATCTTCATCCGTTCTTCTCTGCTAGCTTCCAATTCTCTGTTACTGGGCTTTACAAATCCTTCCTATTTCCTTTCATTTAATTTCTGTCGAGTTTGGGATTGTGAAGCTATTCCTGTGTTGACACTTGAATAGCAGATGTGCTAATATCTGCATGTATCCACTTAATCCATGCATAAAAAAGCAAACTGCTGCCTTTTTTTGTTGTTGTTGTGTGCTAGTCCGCAGTGATGTAGGTCCTGTTATCTTAGCCACTGCTTCGCACATGTTGCTTATAGTGGAAAAGAGCTGGATCCCAGACGGAGAGCTGTTGAGGTGGTCATAGCGTTTGGGTCTGAAGGGGATGGAGAGGGTGCATCTGGCTGGTTCTCTGGAATAGGGGTGATGGGAGCCTGGAAAGGTGACTAAGTATGTCCTGGGTGGGAAAGTCAACTGTGCAGGTTAACCTTCCCAAAAATCGTGAGGCACTGGTGGGGCAGAGCTCTGCCTTGGGGTTTGCTTTCCAAAGGGCATGGGAAGCATCCCCCTCTGTGGTGCGGATGCGGGCTGCTCAGCCCCCCAGCGCACGGCGGGTTCTGGCGCTGCCGTCAGCGTGCCTCTGCTTGCTCCTGCGCAGCAGCCGCCGTGTGAAGGGTGCGCTGGCGTGGAGACACGCTGCCCGCAGGGCTCTGGGGCTGCTAACGGGTACCCTCAACCTTCCCCCACCGTTAAGGTCCATAGCACAAAGCTTTCCAGAACCTTGGCAAGGGAGCCCTTCCCTCCCCTTGCCCCTCTCTGTACAAGGATCTCACTGTGCTCCTTGGGAATGAGTCTTGCTCTTTGCCCCCGGCCAGGATGAATGTCAGGAACAGACCCACAGGTGGCTGGAAGCGCCCACAGGCTGCCTCCTCCAGTGCTCCCAGTAAGCAGGCACTGGGGCTCGGCTCTGCCAGGACCCCGACTCCCTGAAACAGGGACGGAGGAGCCTCGGCCAGCCCGGCCCTGCAGCGTGCACCCGCTCGTGGGGGTACCGCAAATACGCGGGTGTTGTGAAAAGCAAGGCTTCCCGAACACCCCCCAGGGCGCTCAGCGGAGCTGGCAGGCAGTGCTTGGCAGTGCTGCTCCGCGGATTCCTGGGAATAAACATCTGCAGCGCTCTGGCTGTGCTGCCAAACGGTTGCGTTAGGGAGACGCTTGCCAGTCCGATGTATTTTAAGGCTGAGCGTGGCAGCGTGCTGAGAGCCCAGCGCACCCCTGCAATTTATGAGAGCGCTTTCCCTGGGCACATTATCCTCCACAATCCTGCCGCTGGCTTCCCCGTGGGACCACTTGTGGGCTGGAAGGTTTGCAAATCTATATCTTAATTTGATACCAGCTGCTAGCAGTATAGCTTTGACACCCCTGTATCATTCCCATTCTTAGGCTACAAGCTGCATCTCACGGCACTTAAAGGTTTCTCTAAACATACTTAGGAAAAAAATAGATCTGATCGTGTAATGTTTGTTAGACCATGAGGGGTGTCTGTAATCTTCAGGGGTCTCGGCCTCACAAGGAAGATGGTTGCTGCCGTCATTTCTACACCTTGTATTTTTAGAAGCGGGACGCTCGGAGCTCGTGCGGCTGCGCTGGCAGCGGAGGAGCCAGAGACCTCCCCGGGGCTCTCCTCTGCCTGCAGCCCGGCGGTCGGGGATCCCAGTTACCCAGCACCTCCTGTCTGGAGCTGGCAGGTCGCAGGAGGATGCGGGTGGAATTGTTAGCCATTCCTGGAGCTTGCGAGAGTGCCCTGCTCAGGTGAGGCAGCGGGAGGGCACGGCGGCAGGCATCTCCCGTGGGGGCATCAGGCCGTGCACCCGGCTGCCTCCGCCACAGGGGCTTCTCCCGCCGGCTTTGCTGTGGGCACCCGCGGGAGCCCAGCAAGAGACACAGAAAACTTGCCCTCAGAAGGGAGGTTTGCAATCTGCTCACATCCTTGCAAAATTATAACCCACAAACACCAGCCAACCCACTGGATCCACAGATTAATCTGTTTGCTTCTTGCACTAAAGCTACTAAATCAAAAGAGACAGCTAGGAAAATCTGCCTGTAATTATTCACGAGCACAACACTTGTAACTCTCGGTGATTTCCATCACTGGTATTCGTGCTGTTACACTTCCCCCGCCCCAGTGTCACCCGTGGCTAACGCTGCGCCTGTGCATGCACCTGACCAGTTACGCTGGTCTGTAACTGGGACAGTCTCTGTACGAGCGAAGGGCAGGCTCACCACAGCTGTGCACATTCCTTTGCAAGAGGAAAGCTCAGAACATGTGTTTTTGGAACCAGGAAGACATTCAGGCTTCTCAATGAGTCTTGGACTGCCCCTTCCCACTGCAAAAGGGCTCAAGTGCTGCACTGCAGAAATAGCCTCTGTCTGCTGTTTGAGGTGTGTGGGGCATACCAAAACCTTACTGTTATTCTAAAGTAAGCACACCGTTGTATTCCGTACATAACCAGAGGATCCCTCTGTACACCAGTGTGGTGATATTCAAAAATGGTTCCTAAAGCCAAACGTGGCCTTGGAGCCAGTGTGGTGTACAGCTGTTGGAGTTCCAGTTCTCATACCTGCTTTGAAAAGTGTCCTTTCTGGGACAGCATCGACGGGTTGTAAACTTGCCTTACACTGGAAGACTAAACACGCTCACTCGAGCTTACCCAGTGAAAAAACTGATTTCATCCCTACCTGAGTATTTGCTGGGGGGAAGCTGGGGAGGGACTCCCTATAAGAGAGTGGAGCCATGGGACAAGGAGCAATGGTTTAAGCTGGAAGAGGGGAGATTTAGACTAGATCTAAGGAAGAAATGTTTTACACTGAGAGTGATGAGACGCTCTCCCAGGTTGCCCAGAGAGGTGGGAGATGCCACATCCCTGGGAACATTCCAGGTCAGGTTGGACACAGCTCTGAGCAACCTAGTCTAGCTGAAGATGTCCGTACTCATGGCACGGGGTTGGACTAGATGGGCTTTAGGGGTCCCTTCCCACCCAAACTGTTTTATGATGAATGTGTTGCATTTTCCAGCAAACCCTCCAAGATATGTCCGCGTGTGTACATATACAGGTGCAGCACGAGTGCTGTGTGCGCATAAAAACATACCTTGAGTGTGCTGCCAAAAGCTGAGCCATCCGCATTAAACCATCTCTCTGCCAAACATCTGCACCGCCGGCCAGCTCGGGGCACCCAGGGGACGCCGGTGGGGACGGCGCCATGGCTGGGGAAGCTGCTGGACGCCTCTGGGCAGCTCCGACTGCGGGTCACGCTGCTCACCCCCTGCCCCCAGAGATGGACGCGGATGGACCTCAGCGCCCTCACTCAGAAAGTATGTATTTAAAAATATACTCTCTACTTTAACGGGGCTGTTTGTGCATAACAGAATTTCAGATATCCTTTTGTTTTTGCTCTTGGTAAAATCCGAATGCAAAAACTTAATCATATTGCGTTTATTTATTTGTTTACTTGTTTATTTATTTACTCAGTTTCCTTCTTGCTTCCCTCCGGCTCTTTGGTTTTCTGTGGAAAAACAGAGATAAGTTAATCTGAACAAAACATGGTAATACTTGAAATATTCCTTCCCATCAAATTATGGGGAACAACATTTACTTTTCATCTGTGTTCCATGTTTTTGTGTCGGCTCTAATCACAGTCTACGTCAGGCAGCATATGCCATGAAGGATTTGTTGTCCTAAATCAGTTGGCTGCATTTCCCCAGAGATGACCAAATAGCAGAACCTGGCAGGCTCCTGGACGCGGGGAACCGATGCTGATCAAAGGCACAATAAACTATTCATGTGGAAAAAAATCAGTGGGAAGGGCTTTTTGCCCCCAAGGTTCTATCTAAGTATAAACATCGCATTGTTTGGAATATTTATACCCAGTTTTGTTTTCAATTTTAAAGAGTTTTTTTCTCTCCTTGAAACTGTTAGTGACATCCGTTTCATCATAACACTGCATTATATTTTAAAGGCAACTTGCATTTTAATTCGCCATCTTTTCTAAATGGCGGTGGTGGCCGTGCATGCCCCTGCTTCTACACCAGAGGGCAATAAAGTGAAGGTAAAATTTGGTTTTCTTTTATTAAATGAGTGTTTCGTAGGACAAAAGTAACTTACATTATTATTTATGACTTGATAATTGAATATATTATTTATCTGCCAAATCTTTTATACATTTGAGAAACAGAACTCTTTCTGTGTTGTTAATACATTGCACCACGATTTTTTTTCCACACAATTATATTTTATAAAGCTACAGTTGTACAGACCTTAAGATTTTACCACGACAGAGATATATTTTTCTATTTTTATTTTTGAACGGTAGATAACTTTATAGTATTATCTGTCATGTGTTCAAATATTTATAACCACCCATGGAAAGAAATAAGGTGATTATTTCTTTCCAAAAATTAGGATGCTGGCTGCAAACCTGAAACGCTTTGGGTTTTGCAGATAAATCAAACACTCTGCCATTGCATGGGCTGCCCCTGGAATGCTGTGTAGCAGCTGGGTGGTGTTTTTAAAGCTGAAAGCACTTGACTTCCCAGACCTTTGGTGCAGGTAGGAGAGAGGGAGGAATTAACTTAAGCATTCTGCCACAGACTTTACCCAGAGAGTCCCACCACCCATCGCCAGCGATGGAGGAGAAGCAGTAAGGAAGGAGCGCTTGGGGCTCACGAGAAGGGTAAGCTACAAATAATTGCAACAAAAAGGAGATTCCGGGATCTACTTTGTCTGACAGTGATTGTGGTGCTTTCTTGTCACTCCATGCGAGCAGAGGCACAGCCAGAGCCGGGGTCTCCTCGGCTCTGCCACCGCAGCGGCCACTCGGCATCCCTGGGGAAGTGCGGCTCCTGGCAGGGATGAGGAGAAGGTCTGTGCTAAATCCGACTGGAAAGCAAGGGGGTTTGAATCATCAGAGAACACACAGATGGTTTTTAGAATGCTGACGATCAAAATATCAAGCAATGAATTTGTGACCGAAGGAGCCGGATCAGTGCCGGTAGCCCGGAGCGGATGCGCCGGTGAATGGCGTGCCCGGCGGCGGGCTCCGGGGCTGCGGCTGCTGCCTGGGGTGATCCACATCTGGGATGCGCCTGCTGTCAGGAGCCTGGCATCCGCCGTCCTGCCGCTCCCCGAGCTGCACCGCTCCCAGGAGCGGGAGAAGCTGTCGGTGAAGGGCTGGGAATGGCAGAGGAGCAGCGTGCCGGCTGTTTGCTTCTGACACAGGCCTTCATTTGTGCACTCTGTGACTGCACTCGAGATCATGTCAAGACCTAAACGGAATTCACCTCCCGGTGAAGGTCTGCTGGGCTTCAACAAAAGTGTCATTTTATTCTGTCCGTCTAAACAACTCCTTTGGATCTCTTCGACCTTAAATTTGTGAAGTTCTACAGCTTTTGCCTTGTTCAGCCTGCCTTCTCCCAGGAGGCTGATGACCTCGGTCCAAGAGGTTAAACATTCTAGCCGAAATGAGCTCCGGATGCAGGCGGTGCCTGCTAGAAAAGGGTCGCGGGTGGAGGTTGCCCAAGGACCTGGGGCAGGGGGAGACATGACGACCTGCTCGTCAGCCCCCACGCACCAAAGCACAGCCACCACCCTAAGCCATCGAGGTGGTAATTGGGACAGATTGGGCTGGATCAATGCAAGGCTTCTCTGAAGAGTTTTTATCTTGCCTTTGAGCAGTTTGCGAGAGTGAGCCTGTGCGGAGGCATCGGAGAGGCAGGACCCAGGCGCCGGCAGCACCACCTGCCCCTGATGCCCAAGTGTCTCCGCAGCGGCCTTGGCTGGTGCTCTTGGAGGGAGAGGCGAGATGGGACAGAGGCGGGAACCAGCACAGAGAGCCCTCACGCCTCACCTGCAACGCTTTCCCGGCAAATCCTGCCTGCCAGACTCTTCCTGAGAAGAGGTGATAGGTGTCTGCTCCACCTCCGTTCAACCCAGACCTCACCAGTTGCCCCCCGGTCCTGCCCGGACCCTGCCCCACGCAGCACGACCCCGGGGCTGCCCCCGCGCTGCTCAGCACCGGCCCCTGCAACAGCAGCGAGTTCTCAGGGGCGAGGGGAACCGCCGTCCGTGGCAGCCTCTGCCCGGCCATTCTCAGGTTATATTTTCTGTTTATCAGTGTTTCCTATTCCGAAAGGAATTGTAAGTCAGTGTTCAGAAAGTGCTTTCTGGTTTAAATGAAAGATTATCTCTCATGACTAAAATTCGAAATTTTGAATCTGCTCAGAAGTTAAGTAATATTGACAGCTCTCCAACTGATAAACTCATATTAGCCTTTGTTTGATAGACGCGTATTTGAGCTAAGTATACAGTCTTTTTCATGCAAACTGAGACCTTGAGGATCATTTCTGAACAGCGGATGATCTTTTCTTGTTTGCGGTGGTCTGCAGCAGAGGGATGGCTGAACCAGGGGCGCCACGCACACCCGCGCTGCCTGATAGCACTTAAAATGACTTTGTCTTTTTTTGTAAAGGTTACTCAGATAATATAGTTGAGAAGAAGGAAGGCAAAGGCCGGTGCTTAAAACTCCCTGCACTGTGAAGCCTTAGTGAAGCCTGTGCTCCTGCATTGCCTGGCACAGCATTGCCAGCCCTGGGCATGGGATTTATGCTTGCGGGGAGGGAACTGGAAATTAGGGGTGTTTTCTGCTTGAAAGGACGAGAGTTCAGCAAAAGAGGGGGCTGCACATGTGACTTGTCACAAGTAAAGAGCATCTTCCCCTCCAGTGATGCTTGAGATTAGCAGCTTCAGTTAAGAAGCTGTAGCTTGGTCATTAAAAAATGAAGGCAGTAAAGCTGGGTAGAGCAAGGAATAATTGTCCTGGTATTTCAAAGATTACCTGAAAGCACCCAGGATATTATGACTGTCTGCTGAAAAGAGGCTTGTTTTCCTTCCATCTTCTCTGCCTTTTTGCATCCACAGGCTGGTTTGCTGCCTGTGTCCCTGCTAGTGCCGATTCATGAGGTCCTTGAACATCAAAATGTCACTTTTTTGTCATTAAATTAATTGCAGAAAGGGAGGTTGGATCCGAGGCGACTAGTGGGGAGGAGCCCAGGTTACTGTGGCATCTTGTCTTTCCAAGTTTATCATGAACCCTGAAAAAATGTTCATAACACTGAGATTTGGCAGGCAGCTTGTGACTGGGGAGGTATTTTTTAAGAGAGTGACTGAACACCAGCCAAAAGAGGGTACAAGAAGATCTGAACAACGTTGCTCGTGAATATTTTGCAACATTACCCTTTAAAAATTGGATTGGACTCACTTTTGCTCTTTTATATTTCTGTCACCCAGAGATAATCTGGAGATCTAGGCTTCTGGCTTTCGTGATATCAAATGGAGCTGAACGTTAAAAATGAGCTTCTTCAATAAATCAGGACCAGGTTAAGAATGTCCGTTCTGCAGAACTCCGAGGAGTCCGGGGTAGCTGTACCGCTGGTGGTCACCAAAATGCTAACGCCTGCCCCCCAGCACACTGGGTGCTCTGCCGGCACAGCCTGTAGCTGCTCCCACACCTACCCGCCGAGCCCCCCGCCGTACCGAGCTTCGCATTAGTGCCTGCCCCTGGGATGGATGAGCCACGGTAAGGTGGAAATGCAAGTTGCTCTTCTTCCCATTGTAGCTCTTTCTATACTTTGAAGAAAATATTTTGTAAAAATGATTTTTTTTTTCCTGTGGAAAATATTGATGCTTAGTTGCAGCTATTTTGTGTCCTGAGCTGGGCAGTGAGCATTGATAACAAAAACTTCTACCCTGGTGCCCCAGGTACCATTATAATCCAACTTCTCAGGAACGCTCCATTAACCGAACAAGCAAAATGTTAGTGGGGAGGTTGTTGAGTTGCAAAAAACCTCCTTTGCATCTAGGAGGTGGCGGCAGGTCCCGCGGTACTGGGAGGCGAGGGAGGAGCTGCGGCTGGCTGTTCCCCGGGTGGATGCCAGGCAGAGGTGGGGTTCGAGCTCTCGGCTCGGCACGGTGATCCCGCGCTGCAGCAGGAGGCTACAGCTCGCGCAGGGAGTCAGGGTGCTTGTAGGGGTCTCATGTTCCTGGAAGATGAGGTTTTTGGCAGTCATGATCGTGCCCCAGTTGCTTCACGTCACCAGGAGCAGGAGAAGCCCCCGCATGACACCTGGGTCTGTTGGCTCCTTCCTCAGGGACCCGTGGATGGGGAGTGACGTGGTGCTGGCACGAAGGGTCCCCACTCTCGCAACCCGGCCTCAGCCCACGCTCTCCGTTGAGCTGGGATTTGCCCAGTTCAAAGTTCGAAGCTTCTCGAATGAGCCGTCAGATTCATTCCTGAAGCCGCGGCAGCATGTGGTGCGTTGCTAGGAATTTTTAAACAAATGTGCAATTCTCCTTTTTGCTTCGTATCTGCTCAGCAATAAAATGAGAAATTCATTCTGAAGACAGAGTTCTTCTAGCAGAAGCACTTCAAAGTCTACCTGGAGACAAATGGGGATGCATAATTTAAGCAATAAGTGGTTTTTCTCCCTGTTGTTGCGCGCAGCCTGCTGAGAGTGCCCAAAGAGAGTCTCCCACTCCAGCTTCTCTTTGAGGTTTTACCTTGTTTCCCCAGAACTTTCTGTAAACTGACAGAGGGACTTCACTGATAAGAAGGCAAGGTCCTTCCCGAGCCAGGGAAGTGACCCAGAAGCTCAGGCTGTCTCCTTTGAGGCTATCCTCATTACCATCAACTTATGTCCACAGCAAACGCAAGGGAACTTGCAGACCCTGCCTTGGGTTTTCCCCATTGTCTTCTGCTGTGTTTCCTCTTCTCCCCTCCCTGTCACGCATCCCATTCAACAGGGCATTACTTTCAGCAGAACTGGTTGGATTCGGCATTTGCTCCCAGCTTATTCCTCATCTATTCTTGATTTCATTTTCAAATGCATTTTGCTGTCTCATGTTTAAAGAACTTGTGGACTGTGTTTCTAGACAAGAATAATCTAATTCCTACAAGACCCTCATTTTAAATCTCTCATATTACGTTTCTGATACTCTTAGTTTTAATATCAGCTTTTTATTTAGTGCTTGAATCCTGTATGACTAGAATCCATTAAAACAGTTGCAGATTTTCAACATGAGCTCATGGTTTAGCTACTAAGTATCTTAAAAGCTGATAAATTTGGCTGTTCATTACTAGCTACTCATGGCACGGACGATGCAGAGCGGAGCTATAATCTATCCGATATCTCGTGGGCTAACGATCCTTTTTTCCCAAGAAAACTAATCAGCAACAGCCACAATTTGGAAGTTCCTGGACTTGCAAGTGAGCATGGGTATTTTCATCAGATGTTCATATTTTTTCAGTATCTGTGCAATTAAATAGCAAGAACACTTTGGAATCGTGGGGAATACCCAGTTTAGTTTGCTGGAATAGTAGGTGAAAGAAACAGTGGAAAATAGCAGTTGGGCAGATTGTTGTCAGAATAGCATGATAGAAATTAATAAAGCCATTGCGAAAATCAATTGACCCTAATAAGCCATGTCTACATAGACTTTTTCAACATTATTTCTGGACTCAGGGAAATATATGATTAATGGATCAAATATCATAAGCCAGACCTGAAATGTCTGTTTGAAAATACGGTATGTTAAATGCAGCTGCACATTTTCATACTGTCTGCCAATTAATAAAACTCACAGGGGAAGAAAAACACTAGGGAGCTGTCTCCTCTCTGCACATAACACTTTGTGTTTTAGCATAATGTGTTGTGGAGGGCTCTGCTGCAGTCTCAGATGACCACACTGAGGATGCTGATTTCAAAGGCAGCACAGATAAACCTGCTGCCAAATCTCAGCTCTGGAACACTAATATTTGGTTCCTGGACAAACCAACTAATAGTGTATCTGCTTTGGTGGTGAACAACTCTCCTGAGCTCCTACAAGGAGAGAAAAAGCCCAAAGAACAGAAAACAAGGACAGATTTAATGAGAGTTTTTTCTCTGTAAAGCCTGCAGCACCAGATCCAGACTAATGGAGGAGGAATGGGCTGTTTTGCAGAAGGTGAGCTCTGTGCTGCAGCACCGCGTCGTCCTGCTAAAGCTGTAAAATAGGATTCTGCTGAAACCTGGGTGATGCCAAGCTCTGTCTGGCTTCCTGCACAAAGACAAATGTTGTGCTACCCTCACCTGTGCCTGGAATGTAATCCTGCTGCCCTGCTACTCCTTTATCATACCTTTGTACATTTGTGCTAATGAGCTGGGTTTGAGTTTTTTTGGTTTGGGTTTTTTTTGCAAAGATCTCAAAAAATAAAAACAATCCAGGAAAAAAACACCGGGAAAGCTCAACTTGGATGATGTCCATTCTGTGAAACTGCATTTATTTAGACTTTGGTAAGATTGACATTCTTTTGTGCTTTTTGCTTTGAAAAACAAAGCTGAATATTTTGGTAAGCGGGGCTGTGCCCCGCTGGTGGGGTGGGCGACAGAAGGGAAAGGGCCGCTCCTGCAGCACATCTGTGTGGAGAAAACCAGGGAGTGTCTGGAGCTCTTGGGAAGTTTATTTTCCCAAGGGATCCACTTCAGTTTTCCTGGGGCAGCTCATTTCAAAGGATGCTGGGGTTCATCCTTTTTCCATCAGCTGCTGCCCCTGGCTTCTGGAGTGGGCAGAGCGTCTCCCGCAGTGCCCAGGTGGGAGCGCGGCAGCGTTCGGATGGTCCCGTCCTGCCCTGCTGTTCCCCTCGGCACTCACCTCCGCTGTGGCGGAGTCCTGCGTCTTCCTCCTTTCCATTGCCGGGACCAGGGCTGTCGCAGGCATCGGCTCAGCAGAGTGGAAGCAGAAATTATCTGAGAAAAATTAAGAAAGAATATCTTGTAGTCAGAGCTTAGAGGGGGAAAAAAGCCCAACCCATGCAAGGCTTCCTGGAGCTATACAATCTCTTGAAAATAAATGAACAGATTGCCATGAATGAATAAACTGCTTAAGACACTGATTCGCATTCAGGAGGCCGCAGAGCTGAGGGTACCGGCGAAGATGACAGAAATGTTTCCCTGTGATTGCTCCTGCATCGTGCAATTTCATTTCTGAAGGTAGCAAACAGAAGGTAGCCGTGCTCTGCAAACAAACTGCTTGGTGCAGATGGCACCGAGATCCTGACGATGCTCCTGCCCAGGGAAATTGTCCATGCGTGCAGCAGCCTGGCCCGCTTGCTCTGGGAAAGAAGAAAATACGGGAAACCCAGTCAATTGCAATCCTGGGACCATCAAACCCGCAGCCCGGAGAGGAACGCTGTGGGCGCAGCGCACATAAGGGATGGTGATGGGAGAATATATCGGTGCCTTTTTACTTCCCGTGTGGGGCTGTGGCGCCTTGGGCCCTGCTGTCCTGCAGAGCCGTGGTGGGCTGCCATGGCACCTCAGGTCCGGAGGTGCCATCGGCAGGGCTAAGGACCCTCCCTTGGATGCTGGGTGGAAGTTTCCACAGCTGACATGCTAACCGATCGCTCTGGCCAGGGAGTCCCCGAGCTGGGACATCTGCATTTCAGGGCAGCATCCTCCGCATCCCGATGTCCCCATCCTGAACCTCCCCTCTGGAGCAGCACCTCTGGGTCTCATCCAGTGCATTCACCCTCCCCAGGGCCTTGGGTAAAGTACATCACTGGATACTGTGTACGCATGGAGCTCATGATAGTGTGAAACCCCATTTCAGACAGCCCCTTATTTGATCTGGACCAGGGTGGTTTGGAGGGCTTGGGGTTTTTTAGGATAAGCTGTTGCTTTTAGCACTAGAAGCAGCTGTTTCACAGCACTTACAAATGGCGATTTGATGAATTTCTTGAGATGTCAAAATGGACTGAAGATAAAAATCTGTGTAAGAGAAACAACTTGTTAGGGAAATACTGGCGTTAAATTGCATTCAGATGAGTGAATTATGGATGTGCTACTCAGACAGTACCTTCTGGGCACACAGGTCGCTGCTGCTTTTAGCTTTCGTATGGAGACACTCTGATCCAGCAGCATAGCTTCCTGACATACAGAAAATAAATTACTATATTTTACCGTTTAATAATAGTTCAAGCCAAATTTTGCTATAATTTATCCCCTTGCAAAATCTAACGCATTGCTTAGGGGTAATCAAGGGGAGGAGAGCTGCTCCTGGGGCCATTTTGTGGTGAGTATTGGTCACTTGTAATAATGTCTGTGTTTAGCGGCTCATTAACATGGCAGCTGACACTGATGGGAGTTGAGGGGCTGCAGAGGAGATGCCCATCTCATTGTCTGTATAATGCTGACCCTCCAGTTCAGCCTTAAAGCTGGTGCTGAGGGGGTGCCTTGGGACACTCTGTGTTGCAGGGAGTTGTGGCAAAGCTGGACTGGGAGCACCGGTACGGTGCTGAGTGGGGTGATCCCCAGCGCTCACTGGTGTGACCCTGGCCTGAGCCACGTTTGCTAAAGCATGAAACTGAGGTTTATAATATGAGCTCCAGTTTAACATCAGCAAAGCAGCGGGGCCGTGTCCCGTGCGGTGTTAGCAGTTGCTGGCTATGGAGATCAGTAAGTGGTGGCTGGTGCGCTGTGGTTTCTCGGGCTCTGCTCTCTGGTACTGTGCATACTGTGCTCTTCTCTGAACAAACACTTGCAGAACAGGTAAGTCAGTTTTGTTGTTTTTATCTTTCTTTAGACAGGCTTCTGTTAGTGAAATACAGAACACAGATTACCTATTCCTGTGGCTTTTATTGTGTTTCCTCATTGTCTGAAGGATGGCTTCTCTTTTAGATGTAACACAGCACAGTTAATGAGACCCTGGCAGTGGTCTTACTGATAATGTCAGATTTGGGAAGGCCTCACCCAGCAGCAGGATGGGGGGGTTATTGAGTTCCCAGGGGTTCAGGATTACAAACCAAGGCTTTCTCCTGTGCACGCACAAGGTGTGCTGCTGCTGCAGCTTGTCTTAGTCCTGTGGAGGCAGGAGCAAGCCCCCAGCACGTGAAGGTGTGGGTTGGAATTAGACCACTTGGGTGACGAGGGAGGAATCCAGTCCCAGAGGTAATCCTGAAAAGCCTTTATGTTTAGCAAAAGCAAACGGGCTCTTCTCTGTGCAGCTGAGTTGCTTTACTTTGGACTGGTGGGACCATTTCTCCCCTGCTGAAAAGCCAGTGCAGCTGACAAACTTCAGAGGCTGTGGAACATTTTTGGACAAAATTCAAGAGCTGCTGCAATACACGGGTCCTCCTGTCGTGACCGAAATACATGACACCTTGCAGAGTTTACATAGAGTAGTCTTTCCTCTGGCTCTTACTCCCAGCTTTCAGCAGTTACTTGTACAGAGGTTTCTGCCTTACACAAATACCCCCAAATTACTTTCAAATCCATATATCTCTGTGATACCTGATGTCAGTGAATTGCACAGATTTTATTATGCATTAGCTGAAAAAAAAAAGTGTTTGATTTGTGTTAAACTTCTTTGAAGATCTTTCTGCTTTTAATCTCCTTGAGAGTGGAAGACATCGTGTGTAACTGCAGTACTGAGGTTACTGAGGAGTGGGAGAGCAAAGAGAAAGGTGGTCCTGGAGGAGGTGGTGGGTGGGACCTGTGCCTTTTTTTCTCAAGTCAAGTGCGTGCGAAGCTTTCCAGCTTGACTCTGGAGGATAGCCAAGCAGCAGAGTAGCTATTTTTGTTAAACTGTTTTCCTGAACAGCTGCCTACTCACGAGCGTCCCTCTGCATTTACTTTCTGTCTCAATATTCCTTTGGTAACAGAACACAGACATTTCGTCTTGGATAAAAAAAGGAATTAAAAACCTAGCACATAGGCAGGTCTGGATTTTCTCAGTACTTTTCTGTTGTTGCCGTGGGTAGTTGAGTTTAACTCCTAATTACATGTTACAATTTTGCAGACTTGGCAGTATGGATACTTAGAAGTAAATTATAAATGGCAATTCTTAAACAAGGCTGTAGAAGTGCTTTGGATACAGAAAATGTTTGGTGTCTGTGCTGGCTGCTTTATCAGACTAGTTGCACTTGAATTTCAGCGCGCTGTTCTGTGCTCAAAATGTTAATATTTCTGTGTACCTGATTATCTCCATGAGATTTGTGCTCCTACTCAGGTGTTAGAACATTAAATGCCCTTATATAGTATCTAGGATCTGTTCATTATGGCAAGATTAACACATAATAAAATTCAGCATTTACCTAGCGCTTGCAAGCACAGTCTGTTTCTCCTCATCACATGGATGCAAGTATTTTTAGTTTTCCAGTTTGAAACTTTGCCGGATCCAGAGAATGGGCAGTTGAAGACACCCTTAAACTAAGAAAAACCACTCTTCTCACTGAAGTTTATCTGGGGAGAGGCAGGTCCGTTTCCTAGCCCGTGTTGTCTTGTACCATTCTATGTCCTAATCATAGGATCATAGGATGGTTCACGTTGGAAGGGATCTTAAAAGATCGTCTAGTTCCAACCCCCCTTTGCAAATTTTAGCATGCTTTTTTGCATGCTTTTCTCCTCCAGGCCATCCATACAAATGAATCAGGGTCAAAACCTATTTCCTCCAAGATCCTTTCAGAAATTAAGCTGGTTTTACCAGTTTCTAGTCACAACACTGCTTTTGAGATCCTCCACTGCAGCCTTGCCAGTTTGATGAGGATCAAGCGCTGCATTTCTTAAATCTCAGTCACCTTCACTGCCCTTCATCTGTGCAGATAATCCTGACTACGTGGTCTTCCTCAGTCCTTATGTCCCAAAGTCTAATACAAGGAGGGGCCTGGATTAGGGGATCCCTAATTGAGGAAGGCTATTTTGAATCTATAATGAGAGCCAGAGGGATCCTCGTTGGCTTCAAAACCCGGAGTTTCATCTGCAAAGAGACCCGAGGTGCTGCTTTCAGCTGCGCCCTCTGCCCAGCGCCTCCAGCCACTGGAGATGGGAGGCAGGAGCACGGCTGAGAGACTCCGTAAGCATTCCAAATAAGATTGAAAATTATTTAAATATAGTTCCTTGTAGAAAGCTACCTGTACTAGATCAAAGTGTTGATGAAGGGCCTTCAAAAACCGCCACCATTGCATGCTGGCAGGTGACTAGAGGAGTCTGTTGCCACAAAATGCTGATCTGTAGCCTTAAAGGCTCATTACCTGGATTTTGCCCCAAAGCAGTGGGAAGGGGGGGGTGGTGTTACTGTGACTGCACGTGTACCTGGACATACTCTGGATGAGCGTTAGCGCAGGTTTGGGCTGGGGCTGCTCCATCCATAAGTAGCACTGGGGGGGGGGACATCTGCCACCCTCTGGAGACAGGTCACCCCCCTCCCTCCGGAGGAGGTGCCCCCCCGTCCCTCGGGGTGCCGAAGGACAGGTCTCCGTCCAGGCTGCGTCTCCCTGCGGAAGGCCGGGTGGGTTTGTAGCCTCGCGCCTCACAAATCTGGTTTGGCTACTGCTCGTCGCCTTGCGACTTCCTGGTGCTCGCGAGCTCTCGTTTGCATGTCTGCTCCGAATTTCTGGTGCTTGAAGCCAAGGTGATCTCTAATTATACATCCCTCACTTTTTTTCCTAACATACTCATGTTCTAATGGGATCTCAATTACACAACCATACGCTAGCTGGTAACTATTAGTTCTGGCAAATATCTGTTAAATGGGTTTGTTAGCTGCATTATTTTCTTATTTTGCAGAAGACGCAGACTCTTGCAGTAATGCAAGAAGGGGAGTGCAGTGTGTGCACAGCAAAAAAGAGACACTCTGTCCTATTTCTTCAGCTTATGGCCACATGAAGCTGAGATGTGCGAGGTGTAGCTGAGGGCAGAACAAGCCCAGAGTTTATGATACAGGGATCTAATCTCTCCATATAAATGGCCTGTCAAGTTAGTTACGTGATCAGCTATTCAAATATGGATGAGATGTTTTTTCACTCCTCTTCTCAGCTAGGTAAGTGCTGAGCTTAAACAGATCACTTTGTCATGCCACTTGGAACTGCACATTATTTTCTCACTTTCTTTTGAGTAATTTCTTATAAGTTTCCTGCTTACCTTTGAATAGAATAGCAGCTACTTTGGTCATCCATCAAAGCAGAGCTCGATGACAGTAAGTTTTACAGTAATGCTGGCTGATTCCTGGGCAGAATAGACATCAGCACTCCACAAAGATAGAGTTGTCATCACAGATCAAAAACCTTGGGAAAACTTAAGGGATCCTTTCTCCTGCTGTCAAAGCCAGAATTAAGAAGACAGTAGGAGAGATATAGCAGTATAAATAGCATACAAATACAGTGGCTTAATCTTTGGGATATTGAAAGCCTTAAAACTCAGGATACTGCTCCCCAAAACCTCTGCAAAACTAGAGCTTTCTCTGTATGATTTGCATACAACGGCAAAGTACTTTTTTTAAGAATTAGTAATTTGGCTGACTCTGTCAGACTAATTTTTTGGAAGACGTTATTTTAGACTATTGACAAATATTCCAAGTAATTTTTTGCCTTCAGAAAAAAAGAGGATAGAAAGACAGAAAAAAGAGGGAAAATGGCCACCTTTGAAACTCCTGGTTTTCCACCAACATGTATCACTTCTCTTCCCGCTTGGCGATGAGTGCTTCTGTTAGCAGAGTGAAATCAGTGCCCGTTGCAGGTGTGATACCAGCTCTCCAGCGTTGTTCTGCCATGGCTCTGGGTTAACAGGAGTGAAACCAACTGCTGATGCCACCCAAATGCCCTTTCCCCAGCCCGGCTTGCTCTGCAGGTAACCTAAAACAACAGCTTCCCCCAGTTTCATAATGGAAGCATTGTATGCGGCAGTGGAACACGCAGAGCAGACAGCGTGTGTCCCCTTGGGGGGTAGCAGGCGGTGCTGGTGTCCCCGCTCCTCCTCAGTGCTTGTGTGGATGAAGGATGCTCTTCCTGATGGCTCCAGCCCCGTGCTGCTGTCGGAGTCGCGCAGCAGGTCAGACGCGTCCTGCCAAGAGAGATTATTGTCAGAAACCTGCCACTTCGTCAGCAGTGATCTGCTGAGCAGAAATCTGTCGGTTCTGAGAGATTGAAGAGGGAGCAGGCAGGATGACGGCGAGACTCGGGGAGGGAGGAAGCATAAGATCACTGGGGTGAGTCTATTTTGTCGCAAGCAACCCGAGCGTGTATGTACAGCTTGGTTCAACTTGCATCCTAAAAATAGTTTGACTGTTTGTCCCCCACATCCCTGGTTATGCATGTGTCTCAAAAGCTCACTGTATTTTTGCTTTCAGCCTTATGTATTCATGCCCACTGATGCTAACTTTGCTTTTCAAACTAAATCCAACTGTTCTCTCCCTGGTGATGCATTTATACAGAGCCATCACACACACTGCCAGCCCATATGTTGGTCATCCGTGTGAGCCTCCTCTTGTATGAGCAGGTCTCCACTTCCTGGCTGGCTATGGGAATGATCTGACACCTTGATTTTCTGTCAGCTCCTTGGTTTCAATAACTGAAATACAACTTTATCTCTACGTAATGATATTTTGCTTATTTGTTAGGCTCTCCACCTTCCCTCGGGAGATGAGCTGCAAAACCCGCAGTCGCACAGTCTGGATGCAGGGGTGCTGAGTTCTTGCTCCGCTTGCCTGGCTGCTGAGAGCTGTCCCAGAAACAGGAGGCGAAGGGAGCGCGAGAAGCATAATCAGTCTGCAGCAAAGAAGGCTCTTCTGCTGAGTTGTGATCCTTCATCCGCAGTTCTTCAGGGGCTTAAATCCTGAGTGGCAGGCCAGGGTAAGTACCGCTCAATTTTCTGTAGTTGTTGCTGTATAATGTTTCTTTCCCAAAAGAGCGTGTCGCCAGGGAAAAGAAATTCAGAATGATTGTGCTCAATTTATAGCGGTGCTGTGGGCAGGGAGGGCAGGGGCTGTGTCTCTGGCAGAAGTGGCTGAACTGCAGCAAGCCCCGGCAGCGGTGAGCAGTGCGTGAGTTACGCCCGTCTCCGGGCGCTGCTGGTGATGCCATCCAGAGGGACCGGGACAGGCTGGGGAGGTGGGCCCGTGCCAGCCTCGGGAAGCTCAACCAGGCCAAGAAGTTCAAGCAGACACCTTCGCACTCGCCGTCCCAGGTGTGACCTGGTGCTCAGCTCCGATGCAGCCCCAGGAGAGGCACGGAGCCATGCAGGATGGCACGACGGCCATGCCGCGAGCGCCGTCTGCTCATGGCGTCTTCAGCTTCTGCTGCGGACCCTGGCAAAGTGGTGGTCCTTTGTAGGCAGCCTGCAACCCCGATGATTGCAACAAGCATGTGGACTATGAAATCCAGTCCTTTTCTCTTTAAAAAAAATTGAAAAATATCACTACATTGGCTTGTTAATTTTTTGATGCCACTTCACTTCTTGGTCATTTTATTCTTCACCATTTAAACCTTTAGTGTCTGTTTAAGAAGGAAAATCAGGACAGAGCCTTTCAGAGGCTAAAGAATGATTTCTATGTCCTTCCCTCACATTCAGCCCACTTGAAATAACCACTCGAATGGTTTATGCTTTAAGCGTGGTGCCTTGAGATCTCACAAGTGCTGCTTTTTGGGAAGGCTGGGCTGGGAACTTGGAGACAGGCTGTGGGTATGGCAACCACATGAAATGAAAGAGGCATTTGCTTGTGTCATACATAACACAGGACTGAGGAAGGAAATAGTGACTCCAGATCGCAAAACTGCTTCCCGTCCCATAACTCACGGGGATGCCACACCGCTGAGGAAGGCAGGGAATCATACCTAATGAGCGAATCAAGTGGAGACACCGGTTTTCTTCTTTTAATCACTTTTTTTTCTCTACGCAGATTTTACATGGTTTTGCTCCTTGAAAATGTAGTCGCCCCTGCAGCTAAACACACATTTTCTTGCCCCTGCGCTGCGTTGCGAGGTCTGGCTGCTGCCGTTAGGTGTGGACCGGCTTCAGCCGAGCGGAGGGGTGGGCAGGGGCCGGCGGCAGCAGCCGTGAAAGGCTGTGGCTGCAGCCTGGTAAGAAATAATATAAATGATCACAAGGAAATAGATGCCAAACATCTCTGCATCACAGAGCTTGGTGTTAAATATATTTATGAGTACAGCATGTTTATGAAGGTTAGGGGGTTTTATAGGCATGCTTTATTTGCTTTACTCCAGGAGAAGTGGCTGGGCCTGGGGTGGATCCGCTCTTTGTGGAAAAGGGGCCATGAGCTGGGTCTGGCAAAGAGAAGGTGGGGGCAGGTCTCCTGCTCCCCGGGCGAAGTGATGCTTCACCGGGCTGGAGCAGGTGAGCGTGACCTGTGTGGCTGTCGCAGCCTGGAAATGGTAGCCAAGGAATCACCATCCTGCTGTGATAGTCAGTTTAGTACATATATTTTGGATTATACGTGTATGTTTCGGCTTTTGCAGCCATTCCACATAAATCTCCCCCCATCACACACACTGTAAGTGAATACATTATTTCATCAATGTAGGTAAAAGCCTGTGCTACATAAATAAAGACAATCAATAGTAATAGCAGAGCAAAACATACAATTCCCGTTTCCATCTCCTGTTGGGCTATTATCAGTATCAAAATACTCCATCTGTATGCATGTGTATTGAATAATTCAGAAAAAAATAGCTTAAAAATGTTAACAAACCTAGCTCTTCAGTAGAAATGTATTTTAGGTGCTTTACTTTCTTCTTTCTCTCTATTGATGTGTTGACTTCACAGAGTCCAGCTTCCAGGAGGCATCACAGAGTCCTTTGGGGCACTTCTGGTCTGAGGGCAGCGGAGGAGGCTCTGGGTGCAGCAGCTGAGGCTTCTTCCACGGTAATAATTCAGGCAGAGAACTTCTAGTTTTGCTAAATTGAATCAAAATCTTACAATACAGTTCAATAATCAGTTTTACAGGAGATGTACTTCAAAATGAACAAATCATTTTGACAGAAAACACTAAGAAGCTAACCTCATGCAATTTCTTTTTCAAGCTTCAATATATCATATGCTATGATTGACCATTAATATAACATATATTCAAAATACCTTTATTGAACTTTTCATTTTAGTGTTGTTTAATTCCTGTTTAATAAAATGTTGATGGGGGATGAGTAATAAGTTGTCTTTGGGCATCTCAACAGCGATCATTATTTTCCACTTAAAATTAAATTACGTTTAAATTTTGGTTATGTACATTTTAATAGCAACAAATGTAACACCATTATCTTAATATACTGCAATTTATCACCTCTGAAAATAAATAAATAAAGCAGTCTACTAAAGACAGGCAGTAAGCTATCAGGACACAGAGACCAATGGAAAGTATTGATTTGGGTGGCATTAAGGGTGCCCTGCAGTTGTGTGTCGCAGACCTGTCACTCCCTTCAAAACACAACTTTCTGTTTTTCAGAAACCTGAAATTCTGATTAGTTTGGTAAGAACGTCCTCACTAGTTAAAGCACACCCTGGGAGTCCGGCTGTGTGAGAGCGAGCTTTGCGTCACTGCCACAGTTTCCGTGCCGACTGTCCCCTCACCATCTAGGAGAGGACCACCCATCTTCTTTCCAGGCTTGACACCTCCAAACTTCTGCTCCATCACAAGTAGGGGCTTCTTTTGTAGGTGGAGGAGGTCACCTGGGCGTACTGAAGCCAGGGGCTGCTGCAGCCCCAGCAGAGGAGTAGGATGGCGAAGTCTCCTGAGAAGATGCATCAAGATGATTTTGGACCCAGCAAAGCACGCTCTGGTCTTTCTGCTGAAGCGTGGTACTTTGTTAGGGCTGCTGCGAAGGAGACATTCGTCTGATGAGCGTGAACATCTGACAAAAATGATCCAAATGGCTTTCTTTCCTACTGCCAACTTCCTATGGACTTGGGGCTGCACATGGAAGATCCCAGAGCCGGATGGCTGGAGATCTGCCCTCTGTGTCCCTGCAGGGTGCCGGTGGGAAGAGGCCCCTGCTGCAGAGTTCCTCAGTGAAGGACTCAGACTCAGGGAACTGGAAAAATGGTGTTTAGCTGAACACCACGGTAAGTACCATGACACGGGCATTTTACTGACTGATACAAAATATTTTGGGAATCCTGCCCAGAGTGAAAAGCCACTGCCAGAACAACACTTCTGGGGGGGGGAACTGCAGGCAAGGGAAAGCATCAGGCTAATATTTACATCCAGAAGGTGCTACTGATATAAAGTTTTTAGAAGCTAACGTTTAATTCAGTGAATCTTTCCCCTCAAACTAATTTTATTCTAATCCTTGAGAGGAAGGAACCTTTCAAGTCCAACGGAAAATGTTAATAAACTTTCATGTTGTGTGTCCTTTTTCCTAATTCAGTAATAGCTGTCAGCACCTTTCTTTCCCCACTTTAACCTTAACAAGTTCACTCTCTGCACCGCCTCCAGCCTGTGCTGTGATTATTTATTAACAGACCCTTCAGAATGGATTCTTGTTCCTCTTTTTTGTGCAGTGGGAAGAGCCCTTCATGTTTCATACGCTCTGGTGGACATCTTTGGGCGAGACCTTCCACAGGGGAATCCCTGCCTCTTACAGGACATCTCATGGAACGCAGATGCTGTCCTGTGCTCACCTCCTCCCCGGGCACCGCGGGAGGACAGGCAGTGCAGGAGCCTCTCACTGCTACGAGGTGACCTCTTCCTCTACCCAGAGACCGGTTCTTCTGCAGCAGCACCAAACAGTAGCTGAACATCACCTTTTTCTGGATGACGTGTGCTGCCCATCAGATGCTCTTGCTGCAGCAAATGGTGCCACCAGCCTGCGCCGGTTCCCACCATCCCGGGGCAGCCCATGGTCCGGGGGAGGTAGGTATATGCAGCCTGTGTTTGACTGTAACTCCTCGTATTTAGGTCTGAAAGCGTGGGTAAAGTCCAAATAAACTTCCCCCTGCCTTATGGCAGTCAGGGATATCACCCCCTTCGCCTGGTGACTGTTCCCCTGCAGTGAAATCCTGCTCCCTACGTGCTGGGTTACAGCAGCACAAGCTGTTGTACCAAGAGAGATTTATCAACTGTGCAAATCAATACATTTCTTAAATTAACTGGACTAGGGTAGCGGCAAGACTGCCTGAGCCAAATGCAATCTCACGCTGCCGCGGACAAGCATGAAATATAGTGCTTTCCACAGGCTGATAAGCCCTGTCTTACACCACGGCTTTGTTCTGCCATTCTTCCCACGCTGCCCCATTATTAACAGGGTCTTCACGCCCCGTGTTTTGGCCTCGCTCAAGCTGAATTTCGTGTTTTGGAGAGTAAGAGCAGCTCTGCACGGCTTTCCACCGAGGGCTGGGGGCTGCTCTGTGCCCCACTGCGGAGATGTCCCAGGCACACGCTCGCTTCTGCCCAGCCGCGGTTCAGGGGCAGCTGCTGCAGGCGGGACCGCAGGACCCCTGCCCGCCCCTGCATGGCATCCCCCCTCTCTCTGAGATGACGGGTTCCCAGATCCCACCCTTCACACACCTTCTTCCAAGTACACCCGCCCTGGGGCATTTACTTTGGAAAATATGTTTTATCAAAGAATAAAGTTGCAGCATTAGAGATGAACACTCAGAGAAAGTTACAGCTTAGCTGCACATCAGTAATGGGCTGCACAGGTTATTTAGCTATTTTTTTTTTAATCAAATAGCTGTTTTCTGTGGTATTCTGCGTGCATTAGGCAGTATACTCTGGCTGAATGCCTGTATTTCAGCATAGGCTAACACAGTAGTGATGAAAATGGGAAAGACAAGTGATTAATTCCTCGAAATCAGCCGTATCCCCACATTTCAGACAACTGGCCATGACAAGATGCCTTGCACAGCACTTCAGCCACGTGATATGTGAGACTGATTGAAAGCTGGAAATGGAAAACCTTAAAGAATATGACATAATACTATTTACCCGTATTCAGCAGCGGCCAGCAGGACTTCGTGCTGATGTACTGTCAACATATCTCCTCAGCCTTATGTTTAATTCAGCACAGAGCTTGTAGTGGAATAACATCAAGTCAAGCTTTTATTAAAATTTCCTTACTCCAAGTCTCAAAGCAACCAGTGTCGTTAGAGTTTAAGCATGGCGGTGAATCAGGAACCAGGAGAGCTGTTAGGTGGAACAAGAACATTTGAAGATTAGCACTGGATTCAATCAACTGGCTGCTACTCTTTATGCAGCAGCTGCCTGGGTGTGTTGGGGAAGGGTCTCCCTTCCCAGCACCCTCAGCCTCTGTCCTCATGGGCCACCATGGCTGGGCAGGTCGCGTGGGCTCCTGCTCCTTACCAAGCAAAGAGGATCACCCAAGGCTCTCGAGGCTCGTTCTTAGTATCTCTTGAGCTGAAGGTAGCAAGTCTCTCCATCCCATGTTGTCTAAATACTCAACACCCTTGGCACCGCTCGGGCATGGCAAGAGGCTTCTCTTGTTCCAGAGCAGAAGTGACCTGTGCTGTGCCATAGGCTGGAAATAGGTGGGTTTGCTTGCATATTGCAATCAGTATGTCTGATTGCATTCCCTAATTTCGTGTCTGAACATGGTCTGCTTTTCTAGCATGAAGCAGAAGGACCTACAGAGATAGTGATCTGGGTCGTGAAGAGCAACCCCCTGCAAGAACCGTGTGGTCATTAATCATGAGGTCCATTTCAGAACTGTCAGTTGCAAGGTCCGGTGTTAGATGGAAACAATCAGGAGGAAGAGTAGTTGTTATTTTTATAAAATAAAAAGATTAAGGTGACAAAAAAAAAAAAAAAACAGAAGGGAGAATTTAAAGTGCCCATGTAAAGGTAAACATCTGCAGTGAGGACCTGAATAATCTGAGTTGGTAAGAGCTATTTTAAGTCTTCCATGAAACAGGTCCACCAAGAAGCCATGAGCGCCCTGAGATGGGTGAACCCAGTGCCCAAGATGGTCTCTACCCTTGGCCCAAAGCTGAGGACAACCAGGAAAGGGCTGGAAGCCCTTCCATCCCCCTTTGACCTCCCCTCTGTTCAAGGCTGGGAACGACTCTTACCCAAATGATAAAGTTGCCGTCCAGGGAGGGACTTGTGCCTGTGCCCGAAGATCGAGACACCCTGCTTTGCTCCGGCAGCACTTGAGGGAACTCGGGATGGCAAAGAGAAAAGGAGTTTTATTGTTAAGGACAGCTAATAATATACTTTATTAAACAACTGGAAGAGGCCCTGTGGAAGCGCTGTCTGTGTTAGACACAGCTGTACAAACCCAGGGGCTGGCACAGCCCCAGCAGAAGCTGTCCCCGTTAGCCCCACTCCGAGAGGCACTGGGCACCCTGCCCCGGCTGGGAGCGGAGTCCCGGCAGAGCCCCAGTACTGGCAGGAAAGGGAGGGCAGAGTCATTTTCTGACAGCGCGTTAAATTAAAACATACTTTTTTGCCTAATTCCTTGCGTACCTGTCTCTGACACATCAGTGTAAGTAGCAAAGAAAAAGCCAAATTGATTGTCACGTTGTGTTTCCTCATGTGGTGACTCGTGACAGTGCTGCACCTCCAGCATCAGCTGTGCTGGTTTCTAGATAACATTAAGGAACAAGCAGTCAAGGCTCTTCTGAACTTTACAGGACTGAACTAAGACATGCCTTGAGTGCTGCCAGGGCCACTGGTAACTCAAAGACAAAAAAGCTTTCTAAAAACGGTGCATTTCCAGCTTTCCTGTGACTCATGCAACAGGCAGCTAAGCGCCTGTGTGAAAAATGGTACTTACATTTCCTGAGACATTTTAAAGGTTAGGAACCTTCTTGCACAGCGTCCATGGGGCTGCAGGGCAGCTCGAAGGGCCAAAAGACGAGTGAGTGCCAACACTTCTGTCATCCCGAGAGAGGTGCTTGGCAGGAGTCCTCCTCCTCCTCCTCCTGTCTCCACAGGTTTAAGGGACACAGAGGCACCTCCTTTATGTAGGAGTTGCTTCAGAGACGACCCAAGTGGAAGAAGCTCCACCACAGAGGAATAAACAGCAATGGTGGGAGCCAAGTCCCCACCACTGCCCGAGTCATGTGCATTTGTTTTTCTGCTTAAATGGATTAGACGGACACCACGGAGCAGCAATAGCATGAAAAGGACGAGTGTGCTTATACACATAGTTCTTTATTCTTACCTCATGGCAGAACACGCGAAACTGCTGCCTCTGAGCAAATTCCTTTACCTATTGCATAGAGACCTTGCCTACCTCTTGTTCTTGCATTGTTCTCAAGAAGCTGTTTTCTGGTGATCCCCAGTTCTAGCACTTCTTCTCCTGAGCACTCATGGACCGGTGACTCCCCCACCAGTGGGGTGCAGTGATGCCATAGGCATCAGGACAGCAGGGCTTGGGTGGGGGCTGCCGCTCTGATCCCCACTGGGACTCGGGGCGGTGGGACATAAAAGGTCTGGGATGCAGAACGAGTGTTGAAAAGGATACTGGTGTGGGTGGGAAACTGGCTGGGTAAAGAGCAGATCTCCTACTGTTCATCCCTGCGGTAAGTGTTTCCCATAGTGTTTCATGGAACTGCACAGAGGGAAAGCTCCTTAAAATACTCTGTGGTCAATCAGTGCATTTCATTCCTCTTCAATTTATCACTTGGTATCAGCCAATGGTTTTGCCTTCAGAGGGTTCCCCATCCCATTCTTTGCTGTGCTCACACCGGAGAAGATCCCTGCATACACTGAGGCCAAATATAGCAAAACCTCCCATTTTTTTGTGAAGTTCATCTTTGTGAGTCCTAATAAGTGCCGCCATGTGCCAGCCCTCTGCGCTCCAGCGGGGCTGGCGCCAGGGGGACCTTGCAAAGCAGAGACCTTCAGCCATCCCTGGCACCGCACCTGCACCTCTCAGCTTATCGGCAACAGTTTTCAAACAATAACAAGGCAGATAATTAAGATAAAAGTGCAAGAGAATGCCTTTTCTGGAAGGTATGACTTGTTTGAACAGAATATCTTATGTGGAAACATGAAAACTGACAAATGGGAATAATTTCATGCAACATGTAATTAAACTGTACAACTTATTATTACTGGGAGTTGCTACGGCAAATAATTTATACAAATTCTGAAGGAAGGGAAAATATACACAGATAATGACAAGACTCGTTTATCTGACTTAACTGCTGAAAAGAACAAAATTTGCAAGTCTTGCTGGCAGTGCTGGGCGGCTGGGGCCTCTCTGGGTTGCTTCCTCTGAAGCAGAATGTGGCTTGCTTTTGGGTTTGTTTTCTTACATTCATATTTTCAGTGGAAATTTGGTATGCTCTAATTTAAAATGTTTCAGAATATTTTTTTATTGTTATTATTTTTGAGTAATTGGAATGGAACATTTCTGCTGTAAGATTTTTCCCGCCCTCCCTTGCCTTTTCCCTGGGAAGGATCGGGAGATGTAACAAGAGTCTTGAATATATTTTGACCAATCTGAAGGTCAGTTTTCACTGAATGAAGCTATTTTCAGAACAGTGTTAACTCATCGCTTTGCCTTAATTTTGTGCTTCAGTTATGAATGTTTAGTCACTAATGGTAACCAGTTACTAATTTAGTTTAGCTAATAATTACTATTTATTTATTTAATTAGATTTATACTTATTTGCTTATTTGTTATATATTTATCTTATTTAAGTAATTATTGCGTAACTTGTTTACTGACTTAATCTATTATTCAGATAGCTATTGAGGTGTCGATAACATCCAGTCACTGGTCCCAGGCTGGAGGGGGGATGGAGCCTCCAGCCCTCGCCCAGCTCCCGGGGAGACGGGGGGAGTCCGGAGGAGCCCGGAGGAAGGTTCACACCTCGCATTACAGGACTGACATTAAGTGTTCCAAAAAAAAGCGGCTGTACAGTGTCTGCTAATGTAACAGCTAAATGGGATTTGGAGTTAAACAGTGATTCACACTTCTGAGAGGTTTATAGCTTCAAGTATATTAATTATGACAAACTGATTACTTCCCAGCATTTTGCAGTGCTTATAGGGAAAGGTATTTTGTGGCACATACATTCCTCTCAGTTCCCTAAAGCTTTTTTCCGCAACATATTTGGTATTTTGAAAATTTATCACTACTAGCAGAGTTAGAAAGTGGTCTTTATTTTTTTGTTCTTTTCAGAAATGTTGTTTTGTACAAAAACAAATAGTCAACTACTGAATAAAGGCCACCCTCTCCGATAATACACTTTGCAGCCACCTTAGCAGCCTCACAGCCTCTGCTGTGGGGACAGGCTGAGAGAGCTAGGGGGGGTCAGCCTGGAGAAGGCTCCGGGGAGACCTTCCAGTCCCTCAAGGGGCTCCAGGAAAGCTGGGGAGGGACTCTGGAGCAGGGAGGGGAGCCATGGGACGAGGGGGAAGGGTTTTACACTGGAAGAGGGGAGATTGAGATGAGATGTGAGGCAGAAATCCTTTGCTGTGAGGGGGGTGAGCCCCTGGCCCAGGGTGCCCAGAGAAGCTGTGGCTGCCCCATCCCTGGAGGGGTTCAAGGCCAGGCTGGACGGGGCTTGGAGCAGCCTGGGCTGGTGGGAGGTGTCCCTGCCCGGGGCAGGGGGGGGAATAAGATTGTCTTTAGGGTCCCTTCTAACCCAAACCATGCTGCGATTCTATGAAATTAGCCATTACAAAATGACACAATAGATAGATCACTTCTGCATTTGTTTCTCGTTCTGTTTTGGGCGGCGGGTCAGCCCAGCCCCTGTGAGCAGTGCTCTGTGTCTGAGCTGAAGAGACCCACGGCCGCGGCCAGCTCTGCCCCGGGGAAGGATGTTCGTCCAGCACACACAGTGCCTTTAGCATGCAGAAGTACCCACGAGCCATCAGCCGCTGCATATGACAAATAAACGCCGCCTTTATTTCAATTTTAATGGTAAGTAGTTGGAACTGATCGATAGCGACTGCAGTCTGTAATTTCACTTTTCTCACCTTGGTTATGGACTTTCTCACGGCTTTTTCTCACCACTCTGCGCTTTTCTCAGCAGTCAGAGCCCGGAGCAGCCCCGGGACCCCCCGGCAGCGAACATGAGCCCCGTTGTTGGCGGGTGTCATGGAGCAGCTCGGGCTCCTTTGCCCTCCCCTCCTCGCCTCAGCCCGGCTCTGGCCACAGGAGGTGTCGGGGTGGCCGCAGCCGCACCCCATCCATGCCCTTCCCTGTGTTAACATCCCTTTGCAAACGCTCTCTGGGGAAAAAATAGAGCTGTTTTAGGAACACTGGCATGCCGTGTTTCCCGAATTAACCAGGCTGCCGTGTGCCCAGGGCAGCTGCCAGGCGATGTGCTGCTCCCCTGCTCTGGCTGGGCTGGCGGCTGGCCCGGGCACGGGGCACGCCGGGGAGATGGAGGGGCACAGCGGGGCTCCGGTCATGCTGTGGGCTCTGGCAGCGCTTCCTCTGCACTTGTGCCCCCTGCCAGGAGCTGGGGAAGCCTGGAAGTGCCACTCATGGCCACCGTGGGTGACCCAGCTTGTGGACGGATCGTCTGGGGCAGAGGAAACCTCGTGGGGAGATGCTCCATCACGGGGGGACGGGACCGTCTGTGCGGATGGGCCAAGCAGGACTGGCCAGGGCTGCGTGGAAACAGCCTGATGCTTATTGACCTATTCATAGCAGTTCATTTTGTCATTTGCACATAAAATTTGCACAAAAAGTGCTCCCTCAGCTCCTGCCTGAGTCGGGGATGTCCTTGTGCAAGGCCCCAGGTACCAGTCCAGCAGAGGAGGGCTCGCAGGGCTGCCTGAGCATCTCCACTGGGAGAGGTCCTGGCTCACCAGCCTGGGGGGAAACAGTCCGTTTGGCCAGTCCTCAGCCACCCTCCTTTCCTGCCTGCAGCAGATTTTTATTTGGGGATAAAAGCATGTTTCTTCTCCAAAAATTTTTAAAGTCGGAGTAGTGCGACTGGGTTTAATGTTGCTTTTTGTGCAACCCAGACTATTTACACTTTGACTTTCATAAAGCTCAAAGGACAGAAAAGCCCCCCCCCGCCGTAACCTCCACTGCCGAGGGGCAGGATGCTGCCGGCTGGCAGCTCCCTCCGCCTCAACTCACATTTGGCTTCCAGCGCTTTCCGTGGCCTCGTCCAGATGCGATGCCATGAATCACAGCACGCAAGCGTGAATGCCACCACTCGGGGGGACGCATCCCCCCCCCCCCCAGCAATTGAACTGGAAGCGGGTACGTAGACCCCGTACAGCACGCCCTGTTTCCACAGGCCAGTTCAGGACGCCATATGGCAAAATACGGCAATAATAATCCAGGTTTCTGCTCTGTTAGAAAGCAAAATGCCCTCTTGCAACACAGTGGTGGCATTTCAATATTCCAGAGGCACGCTGGCACCAACCACTCAGGAAAAGCAGCATCAGCCTCTTCACTCAGGAAAGGGGGGGTTTCCCTTCCCCAGACCAAGGCCAAGCGCAGGCGCCGAGTCAGGAGAAGCTCCGTACCCGCTGCACTGCTCATGGCAGGAGTTCCCTGAGAATTCGGATTCTGTTTCTGGCATGGCTCTGGGGTAAAGCAGCCTGCAATAAAACATCTGCGTGACCTTCCTAGGGGACCAAAACCATTTTGGGTAAAATGTGAAAAACTGTATTTTTGATGGGAGCATTATTCCAATGTGAAATATGCAGCCAGCTCCTTTAATTGATTGCAAGTGTCCATTGTTGCCAGCTATCCACTAGATTATTCAAAGGAATAATTTTCAGATTATGACTGTTTCTGTGCTGTGTGTTAATCATTTACTATTCATTATTTCTGAACTGTGACTGACCACCTAAATTGAGTGCACTATTTCAGTTCTTCAATTAGGTAATTGAAATGCTCTTTAAGTCAGAGTAATTAGCAGTATGACTTTTCAGCTGAATTATTATTTACCGTAAATTAATGGAAAATTCTGGGACTTGTGAGCTATTATGCCCATTATTTGGCAGTGATCTGAATTCTGTCAGATAAAAACTGGTATGAATTTGTGAATCATCTTGAACAAACCTGACAACTTCTATTTGTAAAAATATTAACAATTCTGCTTTTTGATAATTCAGCCAACTCTAGCATTTCAGAATATTTCAAATGCAATTTGTAACCAACAAGGCATATTAGTTACAGAAGCCACGAGTTTAGTGTCAGCATACTAATGCTGTCTCCTCAAGATGGTGGAAATAACTAATTTTCATGCCTTCTGAGCTGTGCTTTAGTCAGTACCCCAGTAAGACAATAGCTGATCAGATGAACTGATATGTATGCTCTGTGTGCTCTTTGGAATGTCTCCATGAATTTGTTTTCATAGTTTTTTCTCCAATTTTGTGTTCACATTGCGAATATTTTCCAGCAAGTGATTTAACCAGCCTTAGACTACTAAATGTCTTTAGTGAAAAAGAGATCATTTAAATTCACAGTTATAAATATTCACAGTGCAAATGAGACTACATACCTTCAGCTGGAAAGGAATGTAATGTAAGGTCCACAGCAAATAGCTATAAAAATGGAGCTTTTTGTTCTTAAACTGTATGTAGGTCCTGATTCGGAATATATTATAAAAAAATATTTCACTTTAAGCCTCTGTGTATCGCTGTTGGGCCTCAGTGGAATGAGTCGTGTCTTGAAAGGATGCACTGAGCCAAGTCCCAGTCCCTCTGTCCTGGGAGCACCGTGGTGGGCTGCTTCACGGCAGCGTCTGCTGGTGCCTTTGCTGCCTCTTGGGGACTCAAAGACTCCTCTTGAATAAATCGCCTTATGTGGTCTCGGTGTTTGTGCTGGCGATGGCAGTGTGCTTGTCCTGCGGAGAGCAACAGGCTTGCCCGACCTGACATGTCTCTTTGTGCCCGGTGGCAGCTGGGGGAGGAATGGGGACAAGAAGGTGAGCTGGCCTTTGGCTTTGCCTCTGCCTCTGCTGCTGTCTCTGGATTTACAGATTTATGGACAGTGCCACAGGCTCTTGGAAATCTTGAACTGTTCCTTGAATTGCTTCAATACTATGTTGAAACAAAGACTGTGACTCAAAGATGTTATTTTTGTTGTTACTATTACTACTATTAATTATATCTATTTATGGAAATTATAGAGCAGCCCATAAAGTTTGCTGTGTCTGTGTTACGCCCAGCCTCCCTCCCTCTCTCTCGCTCTCTCATTTTCAGCTGCACAGCAGGATAAGAAAGCATTGCAGAGACTGGCTACCCATATTTTATATGCAGGACGTGAGGCCTTACGAGAGGAAATGTCTTGATGTATCTGCTGTTTTATTTTTAATGAAAACATTTCTCGCGCTGAAAAAAGAGGTCACTGCACATCTCTTAGAGTACAAATTATTGCATATGCACAAAAGATAGAAAAACACCAAGGATGGAGTTGGAGCACTAAATTCCCCTCTCAATAGCACCTTTATAATATGCAAATAAGGCAAAACCAGGCACCAGATTGTGGGATTTGGAGCACACAAAAGTATCATCCCTGGAGCAACACCCCTCCCCTGAGAACGTGTACCAAAAGCACAGGAAGGGAAGTTTCCTTTTTGACAAAGTTTTGTAGAGTGACACAATCACCCACGGACAAAGGACTGGAGGCTCTGAGATGCCAAATATCTTCCCCAGAAGGGCCTGAGTGCAACGACTGAAAAAAAGAGGTATCTCCAGAGCAGAGGAAGAATTGTTCCTGCTCCCTCGGGAGTCCCTCAGGAGGTCATTTGCTCCTGCACTGAATTACTGCCATTCCTTGCTGCAGCTTGGTTGAACCTCTCCCCTTTCTAAAAGAATGAAAAAGCAAAAAATGGTGATTTTTTTTTCCCTATATTATTTATTCAAATTTCTTTGTAAGTGAAGTTAAAAAAAACAACCAGCTTTATGTGCAGGTCAAATGTAATACAATTTGCAAGTATTAATCTGTATTTTCTCCTAGCACTTTGGTTCCTGGGCGCACGCCCCATGGGGCAAGCGTGCTCAGTGCTAATGCGGGTGTCCGGGCACTGCGGATAAAACGGCTGCGGAGCAGGACCTTTTCTTGCTGTGGCGGATCAGTATTTTCCCAGTGCCGGTTGGTGTCACTCTGCATCGAATAAACCCCTGGGTATTCCTTTACAGCCAGCTCCATTACTGCCCATCCCTCACTGCAGAGAGAGCGAGGTCTGGTTGCTCCCACAACGAAGGCTGCAGGAAGAAGTTTGGGGGCAGCTCCGTCATTTTCACAGCTCCCGTGTCCCCTGCCAAGCATCGTGTCCCATGGGCTTTCCCTAAGCAGAGCCAGGCAGGAGGGGATTGCTCCAAGCCCCGTCCAGCCTGGCCTTGAACCCCTCCAGGGATGGGGCAGCCACAGCTTCTCTGGGCACCCTGGGCCAGGGGCTCACCCCCCTCACAGCAAAGGATTTCTGCCTCACATCTCAGCTAAATCTCCCCTCTTCCAGTTTAAAAGTGTTCCCCCTCATCCCATGGCTCCCCTCCCTGCTCCAGAGTCCCTCCCCAGCTTTCCTGGAGCCCCTTGAAGGACTGGAAGGGGCTCCAAGGTCTCCCTGGAGCCTTCTCTTCTCCAGGCTGACCCCCCCCCAGCTCTCCCAGCCTGTCCCCACAGCAGAGGGGCTCCAGCCCCCCCAGCATCTCCGGGGCCTCCTCCAGCCCCGCTCCAACAGCTCCGTGCCCTTCTTGTGCTGATCAGACACTTCCATCTGGCTTTGGGTGCTCTTGCCTTTTCACCGGGTGGCCAAAGGCCCGGGTGCTGCTGGCCTCACCAGGACGGACGGAGCCAGGAAGGAGCCCAGCTGGAGCTGCTGCCGCACAGATGGGCTGCTCTGCACCCCGGGATCACCCCGGGCAGGCGGCATCGCCCCACGCCCCGGTCCCAGGGCGGAGGAGAGAACGTTAACTTTTAAAAAAGAATGAAAACCTTGAACATCAAATACTTCACAAACAATTCACAAATCAAATTTTAATTCATGTGGTTCCCTTCAGTGTAAAATTTCTCCTGCACGCTGGCTGCTGCGACACATCAAGAGAAATTACTGTTCAGCTGCAGCAATTAACACTTCGGGCACAGCAAGACTGGGAATTCAGATGTTTGAAAGCATCAAGTAACAGTATCATGTTAAATATATCCCGTGCCATCTGCATGCAGCACATGCATGTGAGGGGCGCGTGAGGCCACGTGTCATTTTAAAGTACTGTGTCATCCTATCAGACTCTTTTTTCTTCGCCAGAATAAATCTACATTAAAAAACAAAGAACAAGGCCTTGTGCGCTGTAAAAAGCAAAACATGATTTAACTTTTTTGGGCAAAGTATTTTTCACTTTACATTTCCCATCTGAGGGTTAATTAAGTATTTGGTGTGGCTCGCCCCCGCTGCTGCCCCTGTGCTCGGGATGCGACTGAGGAGCTGCCGTCCTGGCTCAGCTGCTTGTGGCCAACAGCGCTGTTAGTCCTGTCGTGCTTTCCTCTGGGTCATCCCTGCACTAGAAATACGCCTTCGGTTGAGCCCAATTCCCTGAAGCCTCTCTCCCGCGTATGTAGCACAGCAAGTGCGACCCGACTGAAGTGCCCACGGGGCACCTGAATCCAAGGCAGCCTTTGTCTTCTGCCTCCCCCGAGGGTCTGCTGCCCCGAGCGGGCTGGGGGGATGCTGGGGGGGGGTCAAGCCGGGTGGTGGGTGGTGACTTTGTGCTGAGATTCTCTTCAGGTTTCAACACCAGTGTGTATCCAGCCTTTTCCTTGTCCGCTGCCACTGCCAAGCCAGCCCTTTCCTCCTGGGTTCTTTAGTGTTCAGTTTTGTTACCGGCTCTGAAGAGCCGCTTCTCCTTTTCAGGTCCCACCATTAGTGGAAGCCGCCTTCTTGTAGGACCAGTTGCCCCCTCATCTGTTGGGCCTTCAGCCTTGTGTCTCCTGTCTCCGGGTTGCCTACACATGACCAGCTCCCGAGATCCCAAGTTCCCCATTTCTGTGGACTGGAGAGCGTTTCCTTCGAGAGAAAAATGAGAAAAATCCAGGCAGGATTTTTTTGATATTTGAAAGTTGTCTACTTCAATTTAACAAGTGACCACTATAGACCCATATCTCTGCCCTTTAACCTGATATATGTCCTAAGCAAGCCAGCAGCTCTGTGCAGTAAACACCATGCGTTCCCCGTAGCCCACAAACGCCCGCGGATTCCCTCTGCCAGCCCTGCTCGCTCCGCTCTGCCTTGGGCCTCAGTGTCCCTGGCAGTTGCTCCACACAACAAGCCAGACCTGGTTTATTTTTTTCCCACATATTTTGTGATAGCTTTTTAAAAATATTTCTTATGGACTTAGTATACTCCTAGCATAAAGGAAACTAAAAAAAATACCTTTATTACCAGGTGTTTCACACATGCGGGCATCTTCCAGCTCCACCCACCACTGGAAAAGAAAACGAGAGCAAGGTGCACTCTTTCAGAGGTGCTTTGTGTGAGAAGGTCTACCCTGATTAATCCCTCGGTGCCTCTCTTCTTCTCCATCAGGCATTTCACAGAGAGATGTGGCAGCCGGCAGCCAAGGCCAGCCACTCCACACCATCCCAGAGCACAGTATTTGAAGAGCCGTGCCTATTTCAGTGCAGCTTTGTAGAAGTAATCTTAAAAGGATGACATTAAAAATTTTGAATACATTAAACAGGTATTTGCAGTTGTTCCTATGTTCTCAAGAAAAATTAAACCAAGTCCTCTCAGAACATCCTAAAATGTTAATGCCAGTGCGCTTCCATGCAAAGGATAAGGTCTGTGGCTGAAGGTAATTCTCATCATAGCTCCATGTAAAGCATTCCACTGAAATTTGTAAAGTGTAGCAAAACTCCATAAATTTAATACTTAATTTTGTCTTGATGTGGAGGTGTTCAAAAAAGGAAGGTTTCATGAGCATAAAGACGGTGGATAAGAATTTTAGTTGATGCTAGTTGAGGAGTTTTATGAGAAGGCATTATGGACCAGACTTTGGAAGAAGTGGAAGTTTTAGTGAAAACATAAATATAAACTGGAGCTGATTTAAAATAGAATTTGTGGGGAGAAAAAAAAGTTCAGTTCAGATTTTAGGCCAAATTGGACTAAAACCCTAAAATCTAAAAGCAATTCCGATGTACTGGACTTTTCTCGGAGGACAAACCTGTTTCAGAGCACAAAAATGAGGACCATTAAATCCAGTCCTCTGGTACTAGAGACGTTCACATCGTATCATTGCCGTCTTTAGCTGATCAATCCCGCTCAAAAACTAGATTTTCTTCCCTGCCCGTGACAAGAAGTTCTCACATCTCCCTACTGTTGCCTTCAAGCCCTTCTGCTCCCGGCCCAGATTTCCTCACAGAAACACAGAGCATGTTTGGGGTAAACCATGGTGGAGCTGCTGTACAGTGAAAGTTTACCAGACATGTAATTTTTAGAATAAAATAATTTGGATTCAAAGGCTTGCCATGTTTTGGCTGAATTTAGTTTCGTCCAGTGATTCTCAAACATGTCTACTAGGGATATTCATTAAGGAAAGAAGAATTTTTTAAAAACAAAATTGTTTGGTTTCAAACGAAAGGCTTACAGTGGATGATATCAGGGCAAAGAAAGGATAGGGATGTAAAGAACAATATAAGCAGTATCAACTTTTTTTTTTTTTCAGAGTTTCTACATCTAACGATAGAACTACTGTCAAAAAACCAAGCGTCTTGTATTTCCAGTTAAGAAACCGAAGGATGAAAGTGTTGGTCTGCACTGAGCGCGCTGGGGACGGGGTGGGCGCTGGGGTGGCTGCGCTGCCGTGGCCATCACGGGTCGGTGGGGCTGCTCCTGGTACCACCACAGCAAAGACTGACGGGAACGTCTTTGTCCTAGGAAAAAAGCCTTACTTAAGTTACAGATGCTTTTTTACAAGGGATTTGATTGTATTCTACCTTTTAGTTCTTCCATTAATTTCCTGTATAACCTCTGTGAAGTTTGAAACATGCTACATTTTGACAGCCAATATATTGGCCTCACCCGCAGAGCTCAGTGAATATTCATCTTGCGTATGCAAGCTCGGGAGCCAACAGATACCAAAGCCAATGTCGCACGAGATCCTCGCCTCTGCCTGCCTGCACGTCCATCTGATGAGGATGCCGTCTTCTGCACGCTGCCACACGAGCTCGAGAAATTCTCAGCAGATTCATGTCCACAGGCAAAACAGCGGCATGGCACGGTGTGCCACGCTTTATAGAGCTAGGTGTGCAACCAACCGCCTCCATTGCCTGCAGGTTTATGGTACAGAGTCTGTCATGGAGAAATGACAGAGTGGGGAGGATTTTCATTTGTATCCAGCACTGGCCTGACAAAACTCATCTTAAAACCTGCTTTGTTCTGATGGAAGCACAGTTAGGGCAGTAATGCCTCTCTGGCCAGATTGTTAAGTCTAAAAAAGATGCCAAAAAATGGAAAAAGCCTTGTAAAATGGAAGCGCTGTGTTGCGAGCTGCAGCATCGTCCTACTTCAGTCATGAGCACTGAACGTCATGATTCCTTTCGCCATACGTAACATCTGGATAATGGGTTTTGTTAAAAGTATGACTCCTTTCTGGAGGAAAAAGGAGGTAGTGCTATGTCAAGGTCCATTTGCATTGCAGAACTCTCTTGTAAAGGGAGTCATTTTCCTGAGCCCCTGTCTCGATGTATTCTGCTCAAAGTCAGGGAAATACTGTAGTTATAGTCAGAATGTCTTTGTAGCACACAGAGAAGAGCTGCAATGACACAGGACTGTAGAGAAGAGACGAAAAAAACCCGACATACAAGAGGAATTTTTAAATGATTTCTACAATTTACAGCCTGCAGAAGCAATAAGGGACCCTGTTCTGCCACTGCTTATGTAATATACGTCCTGTGTGTTCTCATAAACTATGTGGCTGCAGTACTTTGAGTAGCCTTTTTGTATAATTAGGATGGAAATGGGTTTTGCATTCCAGCACCAGCGAGCTTCCCCGGCAGCGCAGAGCAGAGGGGAGATCGTGGCAGGGATGCGCTGGGGGCTGGGAGCCAGCTCAGCTCCAGCCTTGCCTCCGCGCAGTCCTAAATGGGATGGGGCCACTGGACGGGCCCTGCTTTTATAAGGTTACCCTTGGGCTTCCTTTTGCCACCTTTCATCAGATTTCCAGGACTTGAGTATTTCCTGGGGAAGAGGATATGAGTTTTTGCGAATTCTCCAGGCAAAACTTGGCTGCAGTGAAATAACTGGACATTGTGAATACAGAAGGAAAGTAATGTATTGTCTGGATTATTAATTTCCAGGGGAAAGGAAAAGGTTAATTTAAAAGAATGGGTAAAAAAAGACTCCACCTCAAGCTGAAATAGGAGAGTGAACAGGAAGAATTTTGGCATTTATGGCTCTTGTTGTCATAGAAACTGAACTTGATATTTCCATAGAGCAATCTGTAGAAGCAACAAATACTGTACTTTATAGCAGTGATGAATTAAGATCAACTTAAGATTTCCAATACATTGTCAAGCAGATCAAATATTGGTTTGTTTTGTATTGCCAAGTTGTTATCAGAGTCCTTAAAAACCATGGCTGATATATTTAAATGAAACCTATCCGTTTGCCAGGTATTATTAGAATTTAGAGTGGCTGGGGGAGAGATACTACAACAGCCTAGCAAAAGTTCTCAAATTTCCATCAGAAAAGAGCATGTCTCATGGGACACATCTCTTGTCTGCCATCACGCAACCTCCTCTGGCATCTACAGCAATGACCTGCATAGCAAACAGTTCTGTGCAGTGTTGTGGATCTTGAGGGCAGACTCTGAGACTGAAAGGAAAAGGGGACCCAGCACAGAAGGACTGACCAGGTCTCTAGACACCGCAGCTCAGGACCTGCTGTTTTTCTCAAGGGCCTTGTCTATTTGGTCTATTGGCAGCTGATACGACAAATAACTGCTTAGATCCCTCAAATTCTACTTACCTGTGCAAGGCTGTTGAAAACATGGCAGTGCCACATCCAGGATCTAAGGATTTCAGCTGGTTCAGCATATTCCACTGCGACCACTACGTAGCTGAGACCATCAGAGTCATACATTAAAGGTTTTTTTTAACAATTTTGATCACAAACCGTTACCTCCCATGTAGCTGTGACTGTAGGGCTTCTCTTAACATGATTCTGCTTCAAGGTGAGCACATCTTTAAAAAAAAAATAAATCACATTTGGTTTTAAAAATTCCAGTAATAGAAAATTTATCACAATTCTTTGTATATTATTCCTTGTTATTTTAAAATAAAAGGAAGAAAATGGCCTTTATCCCGCAAACCCCAAACTATTCTTAACAAGGATTTATTTAGCTTCATTTCCCACCTTGATATTTTTTGCCCTTTATTAAGTATGTTGGAGAATTCTCTGACAAAGTTAGGTCCGTTTTCTTGTTGAAAATTGGAAATTGTGATCAAGATAACCCTTTACCTTTTATTTGCTCTGTGAAACGTTGACTTCATAGACAGTCTTTCATGTCACGCCTATTTTTCTTTCTTTTTCTTTTTTTTTAGTTTTTGTTGGGATTCTCATGATTCTCAGATTCTCCCATCACATTTTTCTAAAATGATCATTTCAGACCTCAGGAATGCATTTTAGCACCTCTTGCATTAACGTAAAACAGAGGGAAGGAGAAATGCCTCGCAACCACACAATATTCTTACAATTATATAGTGATCACTGTGGCGACTGTCCGATGCCCGTGGCCCGTGTCTGCGGTGGGGCCTGCCCCATCAGCAATTCCCCCCTGCCTCCTCGCAGGAGGATTTTCCCGCGCTGCCGACTCTGGTGCTGCTCCTTCCTTTCCTCCTTCCTTCAGTAGCTCATCTCGCCCTTGTGCAGTCTCTGGCTGTTGTCTGTGAGCGAGGATGCAGAAAGAGTAGTAAGAAGTGGGAGTAACATTCTCTGTGCTAATGGTGGGAGTAATCTGAGAAACCAGCGTGCCCCGACCTCCGGAGGCTGCGGGCACCGACAGTGGAACCACAGGGCTGCTTTCAGAGGTGCTGCTGACGCTTGGTTTCTGCGGGGCTGCTGATGGGCAGGAGGTGGTTGTTAGTCTGGCCAGAAGGAGTGAGCGGAGCCTGTGTTCTTCCTGCCAGCAGTTAGAACATCTGAATTATGAACGAAGATAGCTACATGCTTCCTAGGATCATTTATTTAGCTAATATATTAAAAGATTGGAAAGAAAATTTATATAGGTTACGATGAAAGGAAAAAGACCAATACAGGGAATGTGAAATGACACAGGGATGTTTTGTGGGCACTAATGAAGTCACATAAAAGCCTTAGGGAAGATAACACACACTTCTAGGTGAGATAATGCTTTGTCCCAAACATACTCCATTAGGGATGCTTTCCCTTCCTCCCTCCCATTTAGGAATGCATACAAATGAAGGGAACAGGCTAAGAGTCTGGGCAGTAAGTCCAGAAAATGGCTCTTGTTGCCACTGCTAAACACTAACAGTAGGGACAACATCCCTTTGGAAGTATGTGGTTCCTTTATTTTTAATTCTCACTTGGTGGAGCTTTTGCAGCACTTTTTTATAACTCGGCACTCCATGTACCCTCTTGATAGATGAGGAGAAGAAATCTCAGTAGTCTCTTTTGTCCTTAATAAAGTTTAAGAAAAGTGTGAGAGACTTTTCAGAATTTTACCAGACATTGGTGAAGTCAGATAATTTTCAGACCAACCTTTTATGGAAAGCCACAGTGCTGTTCCTTCGAGTGCTGTGCTCCCTTCTCACCCAGGAAGAGGTCCATAAATCGTGACACCATCAGGAGTGAAACTAAAGAGATGAGAAGCTGAAGACTACAGTGGTCATGACAGTGCCTGTGAAATATTCCATATGTTCAGCTTTCCAGAGCCTGAAAATGCCTACAGGATTTTCCTGGAGAGCTAAAGTATGTTATATGATCAGCACGTTAATATTCTGCTTTGCCAGCTCTATCGATTGGCATGTTGCTGCTAAGAGCCCTGTCCCAATGCCCAAAACTTGTTTATAATTTATGCAAACCACATAGGCTTCTACTGCTGCTAATTCTGTGGCTTACTGACCTCAGCAGCTTTGGGAAGTGGTACACCTCTGTTTCCTCCTCTGTCCTTAGGGCCTGCACATATCCTGCCCATTTACACACTGTCTGGTTACAGATTTTCTTGGGAAATTATTTATACGTTTTTCATATAACGTGAACCACAGAACTGGAAAGAAATATGAGATGCTGAAGTGCTAATATATTTCCATGTCTTGGATTTAAGAGTGCATTTCCCAGAGAATACAGAGGCAATTGTTAATGTCATGTCTGATTTCCTTTCTGGAGATGGAAGATGGACAAAGATTTACTAGAAGTATTCTTTTCCGTGCCAAGAGAACGGATACGCATTAGTAAGTTGACAGAAAAGATGAATCCTCTTGTGCCACTGCTGCTGTCCACTCTCCAATCTTCCTTTATAATTAATTGGCTGTCAGATCTGCTAAAACTCAAATAACAGATTACTGGGATGCAAGACAAATTGGCCCTGAAATTAAGACCCAAGTTTGAGTTGCTCTTCTTGCTGACCTTGCAACTCTCATTATTGATTTTGGTTAATTTCCTGCTTAGGAAAAACAAGAATAAGGTAGAAGTAGCAAAGAAGCTTTTTAAGACTCTTTCTGTCAGTTGTTCCACGATTTCAAAGATTTGGTACTAATGTCTGTGAGCTCTCTTCACTACTTAAGTACATTAACTTAGCTGAAATAGTTACTGCTCATCTGCGTCTAAGCTTCAAAATGAAAATAAGGACCTAGATTGATTGTGCCTACAATAAATTGTAGAGTAAAATATAATTTGAATAGCTTACTGAATTAATAAAACTACTTAATAGCATACCTTAACCCAATTTCCAAGGCCTTATTAAAACCGGGGACACCTATGGAAAAAATACATCTCATTTAGGTGCATAGTTGCAGTAACTCCTTTATTAGAGGAGGGATAATCTCCTTTATTACAGGATTCATTAAACTTGTATTTATTTAATTCTGGCAGTCTTTTGGTAACTATCTTAAAACTTCAATTGGATTTTAAGTATGCCCCAGCTCTTCTGACGTAGCACAAGGGCACTGTTTGGTCTGAGACGCTCTCTGTCTGGGCATATTCCATGGACGTTGCCCTGGAAGACGGACCCTGGTCCCTCTTTGTGCTGGGGACTCACCACAGTCCCATCTGCATCCTTCGACAGGCTGGTTGTGATGCCTCCACCCTTTCCCTTCACTCCCACTAATAGGCTGCTGCTGGAAATATTTCCTAGGCAAGGGTGACATAAAATACAGTATTTTTTAGATAACAGGACATCCACCGATGGAAAACAAAGTGCCTGGTGCTCACAGAGGAAGCCTGGCTGGAGCAGTGATGGATTTCCTGATACGAGTCTCAATCAATTGGCTTCGGAGCTCTCTCAGTGATTTGGAAACCTGGGCGCGTGCAGAAGACCTCTGATGTAACACACCTAAAATTTGTTATACTTCACGGGCATTGCTTTTGTCGAATTGCAGAAGAACATGCATAAATCTTGATGTGGGCAAAATATCTGAAGTAAAATACTTCAGCTATTGATGTGGTTTATAAAGGGTAACAGGAGACCCTTGTGCAGCTCCAGATAAAGCTGGATTTTCAGAGCGGGTAGTTTAGTTAGGATGCAAGGATATGCCAGAAATACTGTATTGGCATGTCCTAATGAATTATCACTCATTCATAAAAGTCTCCCATCAGATCCGTTTATACTGGAACCACCTGTCCCAGGAAAATAGAGTTACTGCTATGGTAACACTACACATAGTGGTTTGCATTTTTATTTTGTGAGGAACTGGATTTACCCTGTAAAACATACCATCTCCTACGAGTGCATTGTGCTTGCGTTAAAGCACGTGAAGCTGAGAGGAGCACTGGATTAACATTGGCTTATCTGTTGTCATAGAATCACAGAACGGTTTGGGTTGGAAGGGACCTTAAAGCCCCCCCAGTGCCCCCCCTGCCCTGGGCAGGGACACCTCCCACCAGCCCAGGCTGCTCCAAGCCCCGTCCAGCCTGGCCTTGAACCCCTCCAGGGATGGGGCAGCCACAGCTTCTCTGGGCAACCTGGGCCAGGGGCTCACCCCCCTCACAGCAAAGGATTCCTCCCTAATATCTAATCTCAATCTCCCCTCTTTCAGTTTGAAACTCTTCCCCCTCGTCCCACGGCTCCCCTCCCTGCTCCAGAGTCCCTCCCCAGCTCTCTCAGATTGGATAACTCTGATTATCCCACGGACAGCTGGCTGAGACTGCCGGTCTCTCCAGACAAAGCTGTTCCAGGGATGTGCGGAGCCTGCCTGGGAGCGGGCTGGGAATGTGGGATGCTGCCCTGGGCAGGGACTGTCAACAGCTGCCCCTTCCCCGGGGCAGCCCCCGCAGCCCCCCAGGCCCAGGGGTACCTGCATGAGCAGCAGAAACGCAGGAACAGCCCCAACAGCCCAGTGGGGCAGTAAAAGGGTGTGCTGGAGATGAAGCCAGGGTGCCAACCAGAGCATCACTGTCACCGTGAGCAAGGGGTGACGGCTGGAAGAGGTTTGCTGCTTGTGCTGCCAACTTGGAGGGGGCTTGCACACTACTTCTTCCTTCCACCATTAGCTGGGCTAATAAGAGATGCTGCAGCCTGTCCAAACCCTCTAATCCATTAACAGAAGATAATGAGAGATCATTTTCTGACCAGCTCAGAAGCATTCAGTGTTTTAGAGGTGTGTGCTAACTGATGTGAGGGAAACTAACTGTGGCACTGTAAGACAGGAGAAGATGCCATTTCATGAATAAATGAAATAGATGAGTGATGCTTCCTTAAAATAAAGGATAAAAATAGAATCTGAGATGTGAAGTTTGAGGCATGAATCTTGCAGGCTCAAGAGATGTGTCCTGGCGAAGTGAACAGATTGTGATTTTGATCAGGATCATTTGCACAGGCATCCCTGGAAGTCAGAGAATTAATTCACATGGGAGAAAAAAAAAAAAAAAANGGGAAAAAAAAAAAAAAAAAAAAAAAAGATCCTGAATTAACTGAGTGGGAAATAACTAGAAGGTAAAAAGTGTATCTTTAGCATCTGTATGGAGGGATATTTCAGTTGTATATTATATTTGCATTAGGAGACATCCCTGAAGAATTTTACAAGTTACAATGGTCTGTTTCAACTGTTTTTGTTACTTAAGGAAGATATAAAGAAAGAGATATGTAAAGTAATTATTTCCTCTTTTTTTTTTTCCTGGTCTTATGTTTGGAATTTTTTCCAATGATTACAAATATCATCCTTTTTCTGGAGAGGGATCAGGCTCCCTCAGCGCCTGTATGAGCCGTGAGCCCAATGTCAGTGCAGAACTAACTTTAGAGGGGCAGCTCAGGGCCTCTGGGGGCCCCCCTCTGGGCTTTTTTTTTAACACCTAAGTAAACGTCTTTGCTTGTTTAAGTCTGTCTTCTCAAGAAATCCCTCATGCCTGCCGTGCTCTCAACACTTTTATGGGATCTGAGGATTTTATTATTTTCCATCATTTCTGAAACTGCATTCAATGCAAGTTTGTCAATCCCAGTGCTGACGGAACAATAACAGTACAGAGCTGGAACTGGAGATACGGGCTTTTCTTAAAACTATTTTTGGAATGTGATGGCCTATATCTTTTGCAGAGTAAACACATTCAGAAAGCTCTAGCATGAAGGCCCTATGCATATTTTTTTTAATCACAAAATGAGATAGAGATACCAGTGCCCGTACCAGCTTCTGCTGCTGTCAATGTTGACTTCAGAGCTGTCTCATCTCCTTGGAGCAGAGAGTCGGCTCCACTCAGTAAACCTCAAGCCTAGGTGTGCAAATAGCAGAGGGCTTAAGTTAATAACTCTGTTCTCTTTTATTTGTAGATCTCCCTTCTAAGAGAATAAGTAGCCACATTTGCTTCATAAAGGGGGTAGAGAAAGAAGAGCACCAAGCAAGCTAAAAGAACTGGAAATAGTGGTGGGTGGCTCGGCGTTAGCTGCAATTCTTGTTAGTGGTAAGTATGTCCTTGATTTAAAAAGCTGCTCCTCTGGTTCGCAGAGAACAAGATAAATGAAAACGATGATAGGAAGGCAAAAAATACCCAGCTGTGTATAACCGTGCTCGGGTTCATCAGAGATGCTGACCATAAGAGAAAACCATGCACAGGAGGTGAATGGTGTCCAGTGGGGGACTATGGAGAGCCCTGCCAAGAGAAGGGCCTGGAGACAGCGAGGGTGATCTATTCACATGTATGTGCATATTTACGTACATATTCTTGCATATACATATATATTCATATGCCATACCATGGGCACTAAAAACAAAAGCAACCCTAAAGTGCAGTTCTGGTGGTCTGACTTAGAAATAGCATGAGCAGCGTGATGGGGAACCCGGGCACGCTGCAGGGATGCGGCCGTACGGTGCGTGGTACTGCACAACAAACCATCTTTCCAAGAACAAACGAATGCAAACTGGACAGGAAATAAAAAAACACAACAGGCTGGGAATTAGAAGAGGACTTGAATCCTTAGATTAGTGAGGATATGAGATTACCCAAAATGGTTTCAGAAATTTCAGAGGACTGATTTGGCAACCTGGCAGTGGCTGATGGCTCCGCGCCGCTGCACCCTGTACCTGCGCCCAGAAAAATCTGCAAATATTTCCGTAAGCCCCAGCGCTCCATCTGAAAAGACGTGCTAAAGTCTGCAAGGCCCAACAGCATCTTCATCTGGTGAAACGTCCTGGGGACTGCTCCTCTGAATGTCCTCACTGCAGGGGCCACCTACACTGGGTGGTGGCTGTTGGGGTCTCCAAGAGTCAGTTGGACCAAGGAGATCTGGAATATGAAGCAAGCAAACTTCAAAACCACGACTGCAAATGTGCTTTTATTTTCAGAAATAAAATCTTTTGGAATTTGGGTGAAATGATAATCAGTTTTCTGGTAACAAAATAAAAATTTCCCACTAAAGCAGATGCTTAAAAAATGTTTGCCTAAAAAGCAAGTTTTCTGTTTAAAAGCACTTTTGCTGGATCATTCATGGTGAAGCACACTCTGAAGCAGTTTATCCACCAAAAAGTCAGTGAAAGACACTGGAGGCTTTGACTGGGGACTACTGGAGGAGAGAAATACTCAGGAGTTGGCTACCCCTCAGAGAATCAGCTAGAAAAAAACCTCTAGTTTTTGCAGTGTATTCTGAATACAAAGTAGTTCACTAGCTTTTGTGGGTGATTCTTGTGGATACAGATATATTTTCTTCCCACTCTATTATTTCTCCATCACAACCCAAACCCTAGAATGTATTTTTACTGCTGAAAGCAGAGAATATCTATCTCAGGCAAAGTCAAGCTCCAAATATAAAAAAAGAAACATCCCCAAAATATATAGGTTAGAAATGAACCAGAGAAGAGTTTTTGTTTTTCTTTTTTTCCCAGCACGCATTAGGTGTGAATTGTGAATGGCATTTAATTGCAGTGCTGTGCGTGAGTTTGGGAAATGCTGTGCAGAACATTATAATTCCACAGGAAACAGATGGAAATAGGCTGTGAAAAAATACTGTGCAGAGCAGACAAATGGCCTACAAAGTGTGAAAAAAACCCCTTAGAAATAGCACATTTGTAAGTTCTTCATATTGTTTGATTTATTTACTCCACAGTTTATATACTATAATGCTAGATATGGCTATAAGAGCTGTTGATAGTTCCTGACAACATTGAAATAATTGACTGATACCAGACCTAGTGCTGAAGGAAGCAGCAGTTTGGGCAAACTGCACAGCTGATAGTAACCAGAATTACATAGCTGCTCATTACATTTTTTCACCTCTTTTTTTTCTGTATTTTATTTTTATGTATGAAGTGTTGACCCTGAGCTAGAATTTACCCATTCATTAATATTTCTTTTTCCTCAGGATCATGTAGTTGTGCAGCTCACCTTAGCACAGCAGACCTTGTTCTGTTGGTGCGTACTCATCAGAAAATGATATAGCTCCCATCCCAGGAATCAAAAATCAGACAAACCAAACCAAGTGGCATAGGGCAGCAGGAGAGGAGGACCACAGAGCACTAAGAGAGTGACCTCAGCACAACAAGAAAGTGTCAAAATCTCTTGCAACACCAGAAATAAGGAGGACAGAAAGTTATATAGAGAAGTCGGTGCCAGGAGCAGTACTGGAGCACGTGGGGTGCAAGTGCCCGTGCATAAATGTGCCTCTACAAATTTCTCTTGGGTTTAATGAAGGTTGGTACCACTAGCAAGTGGAAGAGATGTCTGATGCTGAAGATTTGACCCAAACAGCTGAACAATATTGCTGTTCTCAAAACACATTATTAAAATAAGTATAAAAATCTTGGGATTTGTGTAGCGTGCCATGATCCAGTTATTACATTTAATAATTTTTACTTGTTGAGTTCATCAAACAACCCCAGATAGGTCTGGGCAGCCTTCTTACACACCAAAAAGACATCTGCCATTGGGGAAAACATTAAGACTAGAGGATAAAACTGAAATTCCTTATGCTAAAACCCCTTAAACAGAGGGGCCGTGGTGTTGCAGAGAGATATCTGCTCTTCCTCTCCCACTTTAGCTCAGTATTTAGTCTCACTGTTTTCAGTAGCCTTTTGGAGGGGGAGAAGACCACAGTGGAACCCCTACAGTCACAGCCGCTGTGTCCAGAGCATGCCACCGGCACCATGGCTTGTGTGGTCCCTGGGACCACAGCAGCCCCACAGCATGAGTCCCTCCTTGGGCCCAGCTCCACAGCCTCCCCTTCCTGGGCGCCAAGGGCCAAGAGGTGTCACAGGAGTTGGTGGTGGGTACAAAGTGATGGTTTGAAACTCTTCCGTAAGTCTTTGGTCACACTTCTTGCAAAGGGCCTGGGTCCTATTTGGTGTCTCCAGGCTGTAGGAGAAAACAGTTGAGACCAGAATCCTTTACCTTGCCCAGACTTTACAACAGTTGTAGCTCCAGGATTTAGTGAAAAAGTTTTATCTTTCCAATGAAAGTAGAGAGGAAAAATGACAGTGTAATTGCTCTCACATTTTAATTTTAGTGATGTCTTATCTGTTTCATCTCAAACTCAGGGAGAATAAATCAGCTTAGTTCTTCCCCATAAATGGTCTGCACTGATTGCGCCGTGGGCTCTGTCACTCCAGTCCTTGACCAAGGGCATCCCACCGCCACATGTGGTCCCTGGCGCCACCCACGAGAAGTGACCCAGTGTCGGCCAGCTCCACCTTGGGGAGGAATGCTGAAAAACTGACAGCAATTAGAAATGCTTTTGGCTCACACTAAGCTATCAAGATGCTGGAAGCTGCTGTTTTATTTCTCTTTGGCTTTTATTAATGCAGAGTATTTATCCATCCCTGCAGCAGTAGAAAAAGTTCAAAAACGTATATATATTTTATGAGCAATATTTTTAATGCTTTTTAATAAAACAAGAAAATAAGACTTCAGCCTAAAATTTCCTTCATTAAGAATCAGTGTAAATGGGCTGAAGGCTCCAGTGTAACGCAAAGAATTTTCCATTAGGATTGAAATAAACTAATAAGTTGCTGTTAGCTGGATTGCTAAAATGCACCATTCTCTGGAATAAGAACAGCAATACAATGTCAGTAGAGAAAAAGATGGAGTGATTTCCCTGGTAATAAACAGAAATGTACCACTACATGCCTAATTGCACTAATCCACGGGTCACCACTAGCTCAAGTGCATATGTTGAAAAGCGTGCCCAGACCAGGCACAGCTTTGGCTGCACCCTGGCTTCAGAGCAGCAGCTAAAGTTACCCCTTGCTTGGACAGAAGACATCACCCCATGTGAGACACCACTGAGGAGGAGCAGCTGCTTTCCAATAGCCTCCTCATTCCAGGCACTGGTCATACTGGTAGGCTGAGGAGCACCGCCTCCAGCCTGCAGAGTGTGGAAAAGCCTTTGGGTTGCTCATACTTGCTCAGAAGCCTACGCCAGATTGCAAGGGCTCCAGGCACTGCGAGACCATAAAGAAAGCATATGGCCAGTTTTTTATCTGTTTCACAGTCCTGCTCTTGATATAGCTCAGCACATGTGCACAAGAGAGGAAAAAAAAGTATTTTACATGAAAAACACTCTTTCTTTACAGGAAAATGTGTGTGAGTGGAGAAAGTACATAAAAATATGTTCTTACAGCACTGTTATTGATAGTAGTAAGCATGATAGATCATTATGGATTGTAAACGCCGACAAAAATAAGCTCCAAATAACGCTTCAGCGCAGTAATGCTGACAGTAGAGTCAATAGTATCAACCACCTCCCAGTAATGCCCTCCTGCAGGATGCTGAGACTAAGCCCTGACCAACGTGTTTTCTCTTCCAGCCTGCCTGATGCCCCCTGCCAGGCTGGACTGCAGGTCAGCTGGGCTCCAGCCTCTCCACTGCCTCTGGGCATCCTTCATCGGGGCTCTCCACGCTCCTCTCATCTCACAGCCTGCCCGAGGGGGATAGGGCTGCTGCAGGGGACCGGCCACACCAGCGAGAAGAAAGGCTGCCCACCCCGTGCCAAACCCCGCTCCCGTCACCCTCTGGGAGAGACTGCAGCTCATGGTCCCAGCAAATGACTGGCAGGTTCGACACTTCTCCAGCATCCACACTGCCACAAACGAATTCATTTAATTTGTATTCAGAGTCGCTCTCTGGAAACAAGAAGTCAGTTGTTTTACTTTGATTCTGTTGCCTCAGTAGCAATTTTGACATTAAAACTACACGAAGATTAGTGTTTTCTATACAGCGTACAGGTGGTGTAATGTGGTCTCTTGATGCAGCACCGTGCAGCAAGAAATAAGATGGAATAAAGGAGAGAGGAAGCAAAACTATGAAAATACCTCAAATGGATGAGTGGGAGGGATTAATCCTTCTACTTAGAACCAAATTGATTTCTTAGTTTTTTTATTATAAACACAAGGTAGCTGTTCACTCCATAAAACACTGCCTGTTAAGTAACTTTGGGAAAAAACATAGTCCGCATACACTGAAGAGGGATTTTAGTTCCTGCAAAATAATTCTGTTTTTCTGTTAGCAGGAGTGAGCAACAATGTGAATGTTTTAATGGAGAAGAATGAATTAATAGAAGATTATTTATTACCAGTCTTATTAATGAAGTTAGTTAAAACAGTTATTCAATGAAAAGTAGTGTTGACCCTTAGGCAGTATTTCCTGCACACAGGGACACTGCCAGGTATCTGTGGGCATCCACTAGACCTTGCAAGTCTCTCAATGCTTAACTGACCTGTTGGACTTTGTCTCCATGGTTGGAGACTCTGAAACCTCTCTGGGCAACCTGCTGCAGTGTCTGACCACCAGCACAGTAAAAGAATCTATTATGCTTAACTGGAATTTCCTGCATTTCAGTGCCTATTGCCTCTTACTCTGTCCCTGGGCACCACCGGGGAGAGCCCAGCTCCATCTTCTTCACACCTCCCACCAGGTATTTAGAGACATGGATGAGATCCCCCTGAGCTTGCTTTTCTCCAGGCTGAGCAGTCCCAGCTCTCTCAGCCCCCCCCCGCCCCCATGTGAGAGATGCTCCAGTCCCTTCATTGGACTCTCTCCAGTAGCCCACGTCTCTCTTGTCCTGGGGAGTCCAGCATTGGACACAGCACCCCAGCTGGGGCTCTCCAGTGCTGAGCAGAGGAGCAGGACCGACAGCATCGGTCCAGCCGACCACGCTCTGCCTGATGCAGCCAAGCAGGCTGCTGGTCACCTTTACCATCATAGCATTTAAAGTGGTTTGGTTTCATTGTGTAGACAACATTCACCACATTCTCCCAGCTCACTGCTCTTCAACATTATGATATTTCATAGGTTCTCTCTCTGTACTGCTATTCTTTATGGAGATAACTTTTATGTTTGGCATCCAGATGCCTTCTATGTGCAAGTTCCTGCCTGTAAGTTCTGGAAATTAATGTTGTGTATAATAATACACTGTGCAATAGCCTTGTGACCTTTGTATGAAAGTGCACTTTGATTACTTGGCTTTTCCAACTGCCCTGTGTTTACACACCACATCCCACTAACCTTTGGGGACCGGACAATGTGGCTGCTCAAATAAAATACAGAATACCGAAAAGGTCACGAGTGAAGCATGGTCTACCCTCATCCAAATACATTAAATAAGCGCTCCTAGTTAAAAGAGTTCATTCTCACAGCAGAGTGAAACGGTGAGGAACTGCAGCAAAGCCTGCGTGAGGAGTGAAAATCGGGAAATTCGCTTCTGCTCATCTCATCTTCAGGAACGCAGTCCATCAAGCTCCATAAGATCAACGCAGGGCAACATGCACCCAGTGACAACTGAGAGAAGAATTAATATCACAGCAATAAAGCCCAGATCTGTGTGCAGCTAGCTGTATGCGATTACATTTCCTGGGAAAGCTCTTTGCATTGAATCTTCCCCTGAAGAGCAGCTGTATGTAGGATGCACCTTTTAACTATCTGAACATGAGCTGAATAGAGGGCAATTTAAGCTGTTGAGAAGTCCTCCATCAAACTGCAGGTGACAAGATATGCTCACAAATTACACTCCCATACGGGGAGGCTGCTCCCCAACCTACAGGAAAATACAGCCAGCAGCCAGAGACACCGCACGGCATGGTTTATGGCTACTGAAGCTTTTACAGTTGCGGCTTTGTGGTACTACATTACTCACATGTCCCTTTTCTTTATGCCTTGTATTTTATAAAGGAGCCCCAAACAACTGAACAACTCCTCTTGCAACTTGTCTTTTAGAAGTATTTAATGTTTTAAAATGTTTCAGTCTGTTCCAGGACTCCCTGGGTTGGGATGCTGGGCACGTCTGAGCATGGCATCACAGAGCGGCCAACCTCTGTCCTTGGAGACAGTCAAAAGCCACCTGGAGATGGTCCTGGACAACTGGGTCTGGGTGGTCCTATTTGAGCAGGCAAATTGTTGCAGATAGCCTCCAGGGGTCCCTTCCCACCTCAACATTCTGCCGTTGCCTATTTTCACTCATATACAACATCCGCACAAAGTTTGGCAGCTGCCAGTTTGTCCTCAGGGTGATAAATACAAAGGGCACCGAAGACATTGTGCACCTAACATGTTCTTACATCCAATCATGTCAGTCTTGGGGAAGGAAGAAAGTACAGCAACAAATGCACTCCATGAGAAAAGCCAAGAATCTCCAGCACGCAATAGTCTGAAGAATTTAATGACAATACCTGTTATTTACTAGAGGCAGAAAATCTCCTTCAAGAGCAAGGCTAGATTGTCAGCCTAACGTTACTGGCACTTTGCACAGGAAGAAGCTTTTAGGTTCAGAGCCCTGGTTTCTCTCTGCAGGCTGCCACGGGAAACAGCAAGGTGGTTGAAACCGTGTAATTAATGCAATTAATCCGTGGGTCTGAGAATTCTGTTTGAATAGAGCTAGTTGAAAAATGGGATTTTTTCCCTACAGCCAAATTCTCTCCTACAGAAAAGATATGATGCATTATTATTTCCCTTGACAAAAAAGTCAGCCCATATTATACAAGCAGAAACAGTAACAGCTCTTGCTTTCTCTTTCACATTTCTTACTGAAGCTTTCTTCTAGTTTCAACAGTAATTAAAAATTACAGGCTTGCTTTCTCATATTTAAAAAACATAATATGCAAACAATGTCTGCTTTTCCCCCATCCTTTTCAATTCAAAATTGGAAACCTGAGTGTACCCCCAACAAATTTTGCTTTTATTTTTCAGAAGATGAGAAAAAGTAATGAAAAACAAAAACTCATAAATCACAACTTTTCCATTAAAAATATTTTGGCAGATCTACTCATCACCTCTGAGTTCTTCAGAACTGGAGGTAAAGGTGGATATTCAGGCTACATTTTATTACTTCAGCCTCTATTGGCCTTTTTCAATATATCTTGTTCTTTTTTCATCTTTCTTCCACAAAAGGATGGTTTGCCATTGAACCTTTAACGCAGTTTCTTTCAGGAGCTGCCAGCCTGCCCGCACTGTTTTTCCTCCTCGTGTTTCTTCCCAAGACTATACTCTCCCGCTCCCCGAGCATGCCAAAACCAGAGGGCTTTTGCTTTGTTTAAGCCTGTCATCTCTTTTCTGGCACTCTCATTCCACCCTTTCATTAGAATACTAAACTCCACCACTTGATATACGAGTGTCTCTCCCTTGCCTGCAATACCATACACCCTTCAGATCTTCTCCTTGCTCTCCTGTAACAGCCAGGCACGAAGCTACAGCTGCCCGTGCTCGAGTTAAACCTTCCTCTTCCTGAATGAAACGCATTATCCTCGGCATTCCTCAAGAACACGATGAAATGAAGTCCTGCCATCTTCTCTTTACAGATGCAGCACAGGTTACGTGAATGTTCCTATTACTTGTTCAGCAAATGAAAAAAAGCAACTCCTTTCCCAGTTCCAGAACCCCTACGTGAACATATTTGTATTCTTTCCTCTCTTCTTTATCCATAATCATTCCACAGTTTACCACAGTACCCCTTTCCAGACCATCAGAACAAAGAGACGCTCATCCTCCTTTTTTTCCACATCTATATAAGGACAGATTATAACCTTTCGCATCCAAAATGATCTCTGGGGTCTCCATCCGAAGTGCCCCGGGGCTGACCAAGCCCCTCTCTGGCTGGGTAATGAGACCCTCTGCATCTTCCCTGCCCGCTCCCAGCAGATGCTGTGCAGAGCTCCTCACAGCTGGTGCTCCATGCTCCTTTTTATCTCTCCTATGAATATAACAATTTCCCTTTCTCAGTTTAGACTGAAATTCATCAGAAGAGTTAGTCTGTGAGAAGAGCCCAAACCCTTCACCCTTGCTGATTTTTCAATCAATCACAATTATCTGTGCAAAGAGGATCTGCAGCGAGACTCACAACTCCACCTTTATTTTGCTTTCTACTTTTTCGCTCTTCTTACCATGATGTGTTCAGATGCCTGGTGGCAGATAGGCAATTCTGCCTCTCCTCATCAGGCTTATTAGTGTTGTTCTTCGATAGCCTTGTGATTTCTTTTTACCTTGGCTTAGTTGCAGGGAGGTAACCTAGAGCAAAATCCTTCCAAAGCCCCGCTTAACAGTGCAAAATAAGATTAACTTGTTGTGTGCAGTTCCAGTACACCAACCTATACACACTGATCACGGAATACATAAGAAGCAAACATAAGTAGTAGAAAAGGATAAAGAAGAAATTAGGCTGCTGTATAGTGATTTCTTCTTTAAGAGAGATTTTCAGATGTTTAAGTTCTGATTATTTTTTTTTATACAGTTATTCTGACTTCATTGTCCCAAATCAGAGTATGACACTTTTAGCCTAAGGTTTTCTATGCTTTTAATTTAACAGAGACTCCAACCATTGTAATAAATACCCAGTGTAATCTTGCTGAGGTACCACAATCAGATCATTTCACTGCTAAATTCCAAATAAAACTCAGGTAACTGAGTTACCCATCTTTCCTTAAAAGAAAACAGTCCTATGCTCTATTAGGAAATCTTTCTCAGTTTGATGACAGAAAACAGTGCCCCTGTCTCATCATAAAGTGTTGTTATGCCAGAATGTGGGTTCATTTAAGCCAGAAAGTGTACTGCATCATCATGCAAGAGTGCTAAATGCAAGAGTGCTAAATGCCCTTAACTCAGTGGCACCTCCCGACACCACCCCACACTCTGTCAGAGGGGACTTGTGTCCTGCTCCCAGGGTGGCTACTTGCACTGGAGATAAATCAACCTGGCACAATAAATCTTACTGTGCTTCAGAAATGGGGGTAGCAGCTGGGAAATCTACTTTTCCAGCTTGAACCATGTCAGCTCTTTTCTCCTTTTCTAACCTTACTAAAGACTGTTGCTTTTGAAAATTTTCTGGTCTGAAAATGGCAGACTGCTGACATTTGTTAATTCTATTAAGTTATGATGGAAGTGAAGCTTGGGTGGAAGCGTCATTTCTGACAATACTAACCAGCTTACACTGTCTAGATCTGCTTGCAAATAAACTAAGTCTGTTAAAATGAGCTTCAGCAGATATATTGTCAGAAACAAATCAGATCACAAGGCTGTCAAGGAGCAATCACTGCCCCAAAGCAGAGGAAATCCAGTAGAAGACAAGAAAGGTGCATTTTTATAAGACTTTGTACACTAAGGAAGCCACTTGAAAGTCAAAGATTCAAATAACTCATAGGAGAAAATACAGTGGAAGTGCATACTCAAAATCCCATAGCTCAGAGCACATTAGCTACTGCTAACAAAGGTAATGAGAAATACAGTGTCAAGAAAGACGACCCCCAGTAGTGCCTGTTCAGTATCCAACGGAGTAAGGAAGCTTCCAGTGGAAGGTAATTGGTAAATGAATTGGTAACAGCAAAAACCACTGATCAGTTGGCTAGTACAATTAATATAATAAAGAAAGTTCACTTCTCTGCCCCGAGTTAAAATACAGGGAATAATGGACCACAACTGAAAAACTGAAGAAATCTCATTATTAGTGATTGCAGTTAGTAATCACTAATTTCTGCTTTGCACCTGTGGGCGTGCAAAGTACTAGAAGACAGAGAGGGTCAGTGCTATGCAGATCTTCAGCAAAAGAAACAACTAGGAGGCAAAAATCAGTGAAGTTAGTTTTACTTCACAGAAAAACCATGAAGGAAGTCAGCATGATAAACTAGAAACAGCTTGGTTTTAATGAATCACATCAAATCAGTCTACTTTTTTCTCCATAGGACAGTAACGATCTCATGATTTCTAATGAGGAGCCAGCTGATACAGTTTCAAAAGCCTTACTGCAGTCAAAATAGCTCACACAGGATTCTCCTAGGGAAATGAGAGAAGCATGCTCTAAAATAAATCATTACAAGTTTTAGAGGTATACAGTATACTTTGGTTTGTAAAGCTATAGTAATACATGACAGTGCAAACCTGCTTGGAAATTATACTTGTAGAAAGATTAACATTTATAAGCAGGAAGAAGGTATGCATCTGCACGTGTTGGCCAAACCAAGGGTTTTCACAGTCTGCATGGCATCTCCTAAAGATCCCTGCATCAACATGAGATGGATTGCAAATATACTGGGGAACAGTCCAAGGCTGTTAGGAAGGGCTTTGCTGTACTAGGTGGACTGGAAACACGGGAAGCTATCAGTTGGTAAACGCAGGAGTGATATGTAGGCAGGAGCAATCTACATTTATATACAATGCAGAAAAGGACATAGAGCTTAACTGAAACAGGCTGAATCAACAATGCACAGCTGTGAAAAATGGCCTCTGCAGAGGAGCGTTACTTGTGAGATGCATGAAGTAAACCCTCCTGTCTAGTCACTGTTGGGAAGGTGTTGGCTGCACATTGTGAGTGGGTTTTGTGCTGCACTTCAAGGAAGAGGTGGATCAAGCGCAGTCTGTGAGAGAACACAAACGCCTTCTCAAAAAAAATATCTGGAAAATCTTACCTTCAAGGAGAGTTTTGGAATGATGACCATAGAGAAGTTTCAAGGGACATGGTTAATGATCTTCCACTGCACAAAAGGCTGTCAAGAAACATTAAACAAACAGTTTTCTATGTTCATCACAGATAGGGCAAGCATAACAAAGGTAAGCTCAGGCGAAAAACATTCAGAGAAAGTCTGTAATGCTGGGATGAAGCAGCACTGGAGTGGGTTGCCCAGGGAGGTCTGCGGAGCTTGCTTTACTGGGGCCAAGAACAAGCTCTGCCCCAGGAACAATACAACTAGTAATACAACTGATCCTGGCCCGGGGCATCGGGTGTCCTACATGCCTCCTCTGCCTTTAGTAGTGCATATCAAAGTGCCAAATAGATTGAAATTCTTGCTGACAGCTCAGGATTAGAGAGAGCAGTGGGTTTGCTTTCTCACTATAAGTGATTACAGCAGTTAAAGCAGCCACCATGGAAGGCTCTCCTTAGCAAAGTTAACATTCAAACTTACCATTTTCAGTTTTCCATCAGGGAAGTACAGAAAACTCTTCAAAGACAGACACACTGTTGTCTTGTAGCATAAAGCAGCCATGGACAGGTCTCAAACTGACTCCTGCCCATGAGCTGACAGCACCTTCCCTGGGCTGGCTATGGACTGCTGCTCCCAGAGGACAAGGTGCCAGGGGTCGAGGGTGGCCCATGGCAGGCAGTCCCTCACCAGCACACACACATCCCTACAGTCCCCAGCCACGGCTGTTGAGAGGGTCCATTAACAGCCCCAGACATGGCAAGGAGCGAAACATGCCCAGGGTCCAGCTAGAAGTAAAAGAAGATGGAGCTGGAGAGAGGACTAGAGACAAGGCTGTAGCATGAGGCAGAGACACCCACAGCATGGTCAGGAAGGGTCTAAGTGCCCAGGCCCAGGCTTAAATAGAGCTCCCAGCCCGGGGCAGAGGGTGTGGGTGACCAGGTGGGGCTCATGAGGACAATCAAGGTCTATGAGAGCACTCAAAGCCCAGACACAGAGGAGCACTCCTGTACCCCGAGCTGCAAAAAAAAACCTATGACTGTAATGTGCACTTGGAGGACTCGAGTCCTCTAGACACCACTGCAATGGCACATAGCTGCACTCCTGTTTATTTCCTGAGGAATTCCAACCATTGGAGCTTTGGCAATGACAGCTAAAGCAAAAATGGATTTGCTCTGGTGATCTGGAGGGTTTCTAATGCTCAGCTCCCAGTGGTGGACTCACAACTGCCCTGTGGTGGCACATTTTCAGTGATCCTGTTGCTGCACAGGAGTTCATTAAAATCTTTCATCTTTAGAGTACATTTCTGAAGTGGGATTAAATCTGGTATCCATGGGGAAATGTAACTGACGATGTCCTGAAATTTCCACAGTGTCCCTTTAACCTGCTACGCCCTTTGCTATGGCATCCACACACGGGCTTTGTGGAGTGTGAAGCACAAAGGAAAATTAAATTTGTCCAAGCCACTGATTCATGGAGAGATAGCTAATGTGAAGCCATAAAGATGGTTACCCTGTTAGACCTATCTATGCAGTGATGTACCGACACCCTGAAATCTGTAGTTTATTTAATATTTGTCATTAAAAAAAAAAAAAAAACCTATGAATAGCTCATCAGTCTCTTCTGTCCAGCAGGTAGCGGTTTGGGTGCCTGTTGGTATGCATAAAGGAAGCCAGCACAATGAAATATGCTCTTTCTGATGGACAAATAATCTTGCAGATATATGAAGCAACTGATTTATTTCGCTGTGGCATCTGTACCAGATAACACATGAAGAATAAGTTTGCATGTCTATTTGTGTGCATTCGTGGAAGCAGACGGAGATACCTGCCTTGGCACTGAAACAGGACTTTGGTGACAGGAGACTCCCTGCGTTGAGACTGTCATTAAAGACTGAGTCTGGAAGCAGAAAATTCTTTTTTGTCTGACCCCTTCTGCCAACATCTTTGCCTTTGTGGTTTAAAAGTATAAATGCTGCCTCCAAGATTGTGCTTAATTTAGGTGGTGATACAGTCTGTGGTGTCAAGATTTTTATCTTAAAATGCTATGGATATATTAAGTAGTTAAGTCATGACACGACAAGGGGTGGTAAAAACACAAATCAAGGTTTTTTTGGTGAGAGTTGTCTCTTTGAAGAACGTTAGCTCACAGTTTGTTAAGTTGATCACGAGTAAATCTTTGTAAGACCACAAACCACACAATACAGCTTAGCTGCAAGGTCGAAGGAGTTTGAATTGCCCAATGCACCGAACTGCTGGAGAAGGATCACTGAAATCTACTGATGTGAGTTACATTATTCTCTCACGGGGAAGTCCATTTATTATCTGTAACTGAAGAAAACTGATGTAGCATGTGGCATGTGGCCATATTTTCACATTTCATGGAATAAACTGTGATGTCGCTGAAGAGAAGCAAAATTCTGAGTCCAGTGGTTCTTGCCACGCTGTGTTGACCGTGCTGGGCTGGCCACGTTAAAGGCACATCTTGTGAAGGAATACATTCCGACAGGATTTATACCTGTATTTTTCTCTTTAGTTATTTTAAGTGAAGAGAAAAATTTGTTTAACGGCATTTCCTTTGGTCAGCACACAATTTTTTTTAACTTTAGACCCTCAGATAAGGCACCTGAGTGAAGTGACTTCACTACAAGCTCTGGACAAATTGCATCTTGGTAAATGAAGAAACTTGAATTTAAAGATGTTTAACATGAGATTTCTTCCTTTATGAGTGGAAGCACCACCCCTGAGAGGAACCTCCGTGCCCGGTCCTTTATGGGAGAGAGCAACTGCTCTCCGCATCTTAATAGAGTCGCAAAAGGACCACCAGCCTAGTGGGAGCCACCATACCGCTGGTGACATTTCCGTAAGGACACACTGTGGCTGGGGTACAGGGGCTTTTCTACAGGGAGAGACAGTTGTGCCCCGTCAAGGCAATTTGCAATGACAGACAATTTACCCTGTCACAGATCACATAGCTCCTATTGTTAATTGTCCTCATCACTGGAAAAGCGCTGGATGGACTTGTGCCTTGTTTCAAGACGGAGCCTTTCCTGCTCACACACCTTGCATAGTCCTGCCCATTTAAATATTCCTTTGCAAAATTGCCTCCTATCGGTAATCTTCCTCTGATTACACATGCCTAGACTTAGATCTGAGTCCTTTCCCTTCCTCCTCTGTGTTAGGTTAATAACCTTGTAGAGTTTTCTAAAACTGTGTCACAGTTACGGTTGTCTTTCCAAACCCTTTTCCATTTTCCATCTTCCATCATTCTTACTGGAGACAGGACACAACATTTCCCACAGTGCTTCAGTAACCATCTCAGGCAGTCCCCATAAATTGGTTTTGGTTTTTACTTAAAATATTTTTTTCTCCAACATTCTTTTTTTATTCTGTACACAGAATCACTTTGTGCCACTGTTTTCCAAAAGACAGAGTGGAAAGCAAAGTGGTTCCCTACATGCGAGGCTCTCGGATTCATGGCTTTCCACTCAGCTGAATTAAAAAGAACACTTCCAAACAGTTTGAGTGCTACATGCTGTATAATTTTTAATTGGAGAGTGCCCTATGTAAAGATTATTTTCAGAAAAAAGTTAGGAATGTAATTAAACATATTCAAATAAAAATTCTGTGCCAGGCCCTGAGGTCCTTTACTTTAATTTATTAATGTAACACTGCTCAACCACTGAATATGGTTGAACAGCACTTTGTTGAAACAATTACTGTTTAATAATGGGCAACTTCTGGCTTTGCATGAGCTTCCACTTCGCTGGGAATTGCATATGCATTCCTCCCAAGGCTGAGCTTGGCCTGGAGTGTATGGGAAACAAACAAAACCAAACATGCCTTCCTAAGCATGAGAAACGTTCTCAAAACAAATAGAAGTCTTCATTTGGCAGTGTCGCTTTACTGAAGAGCTTTTTATTAGCAAGATGGATTTGCCTTTTTCTCTTTTTCTAAAACAGTATTTCTTGGAAGAATTACTGGAACCTATTGTTACACACTGTTTAATTTATTCACTTTCTTAAATAAAGTGTGTAACTGGAACAAATCAGGTGACATGTAAAGCTGCCAAAATGCTATTGTTAAAAATAAGAAAGCTTTCCAGGTAGATACTATGGGAATGGGTATTATTGTCTGTAGAGACAATAACACAGTCCATAAGACAGATTTTTTCCTCTGCCAACCATTGTGGTAAACATTTTCTAATCAGTGAACAAGTCTGTATGAGTATCTCTACTGCCATAATAATGATCCTTGGTGGGTGATTCTGTAAAGGGTTTATTATCAAGTTCCTGCCTACATTAAAGTTGATGACAATTATTGAGGTTTCTGTAAGTATCTCCTGTGTCCTGGGACATATTCTCCTGTGCACAATTTCCACGTGGATTTTTCCTGATACCAAGTTGAGAAAGAAAATGCATGAAATGATAGCTTGCGTTAATTGGGTGAAGAGTTTACTCAAATCACTCAGTCATATCTTTTATTCTTCAGGCACTGAAAATGGCTGAATGGTAGGTTATTACTTTCTAAAAATTTATTACACTAATTCACATTTAGAAGCATTGCTTGTCATTGGAATATTTGTATAGAATTAGTAGAAAGCGCTATAGCAAAATGTGTAAATGCTGCACTGACTCTATTTACAATGCCAGTCTTGATGCCCATTAAGAAAACTTATCATATGTCCTTATGGGCTATGTATATCACCTCTGGAGAATATATATTCCAGGACCAATAACAAGTTACATGCGATAAGAGAGTTTAAAAGCCCACCCCGTGAGTGTTTATGTGCACATTATGCAGCAGCAGCATGCGCTGTGTGCAATGCACGCCGTAGGCGATGTTCACCTGCCCAACATTCGGCCAGCAGCTTTCCTACCACCACTCACGGGTAGCCCTCCGGAGGTATGGACATCTCACTGTGCACTCCATGGCATTTTCACCCACAGGTCAACAGTTTGTTCAAGCACATGACACTCGAGCCACCACAGAAGGGCAGGTTCGAAGCCTGGAGGTGTGGCACGATGGGCAAGGGCTGGGGTGGGAGCCTGAGGATGATGACCTCCATGGAGCCAAGTGCCAGCATCTTCTCTGTCTTCCCCTGTCTCTGCAATCCTCTGACAGCTCCTCCTTGCTGCTCAGAGCTCCTTTGGGACCAGAGATAAGCTCTTCTGCAGGGGGCCCGGAGCCATTTTCCCTTTTTTCAAGTGTCACTGGACAGTGCTACAGTCAGCCCTCAGCTGAGATGGTGTGTTTGATAATTCGGATAAATGCTGTGTGTTTCACAGGGGTGCAGGAGGATGTGAGCTTGTCTGTGTGTACAATGCACCACAACATTAATAATTTCATCAACAGCAGCACTGAAATGTGTTAAATTCTGTTCTGATCCTGATCCTCTGACCTGTTAAAATAACTGTTGAAAACACTGCTTCCAAATGAGGACGCTGCTGCTGTCATTGCCTCTGGCCATTACTGGCACAATGGGATAGTGGCATTTCATGCTCTTCAACTGAGGCCCTGTTTTCAGGGAACAGCAGGCCAAAAACTAAAAAAGGATCTGGCAACCTGTCTACTATCCTCTGTGCCCACATAGTCCCAGGGGCACTCTCCTGGGACCAGTGAGAGCACAGAGCTCAGAGACTTGTTGCCCTGCTGCTTCCAGATACCGGGGTCCATGGTCCCAGCACTCTGCCCGGTTTGCCGTCTGGCCCAGTAGAAAACGTCCACCATGGAAGGCATTCTTCCTGCTCCCTCCAAATATGTAGAAGCTGCTGAGTTTCATGGGGACGTTCTGAACCAAGGCTCTGACCAGGGTGGCTTCTTAGCTCCGACAGAGAAGAAAATTTCCAAGCACAGAAGCCAAGAACAAATGCAGTGTGTTGACATTCATGTCAAATGCACTGGAGGAGATTACAGTGGAAAAAGGAGAAGAGATCATGTGGTTTAAATACTCTAAAGCTGAGATGCTGGCAGAGTTACAAATTTTACCACTTGAGGGGTTAAAAACATTTGCAGCAGATCTTTAATGGAAAGCACACAAATCTTGGAAAAGAATCTGTAACACATGGCACAATGGGGACAAAAAGTAAAAAGAAAAGTGAAAAAGTGACAGGACTTAAAATAAGAGAACAAAAGAGAAGAACAACACTAACGAATAGACTCTTCTCACTGCTAAATACGTGCTCTTTCCTAATTTCTTAAAAATAAATATTTTATAAAGAACTTCAATATTTCTGTAGTCTTTACAGTGCCAACCTCTTCTTAGATAATTTACCTCAAGAGACATGGACATGGTGTTGTACTGATTTCCCTCTAACTTGCTATCAATAGCAGAAGTTTTTGCAATTAACTAATTATATAGAAAATTAACCTGCTCACCTGAAAAGAATAGAAGACTTCAGATTTGACTCATTAAAATCATAGTGTTTTCTGAAGGAAATTGTCCTGGGAAGATTAAATGAAATTCATAATGGAAGAACCAGTTCCATTGAATAATTAACTTAATAAGTATCAAGCTCCTATCACTTGTATTCCCACTGCAAGCTAATCTTTCATAAGCCTTATGCATCTTCTCTTCATTGTACAGCAAACATTGGCAGCAGATGTTGAAGAACAGGTACAGCACTTGAGCAGGGTAATGCAATAAAAATAGTTTAAAAGTACTTGAAAAAATGAAGACGAGCATTTGTGAGAACATTCTTTGTTCACCCCTCGGGTACTGTAATCAGAAGTTAGAGAAAAATAGGGCTACAGCAAAACAAATTGCTGGCAGTGACCTTTTTTGCAGGAATGAATTCAAAGGTCTATTTTAGCTTGAAATGAGCAGCCGCTTTCGAGAGGCAGCACTCTGTGTCTGCAACCACTGCTTCCAGAGAAGGCGTGGAGTCGTGGGAGGTTATCACAGCTGTTGGTGAATAAAGACAAATCCACCACAGTCCCATGCTCAGGGACACTTCTGCTCTATAGGTGGATGCCGTTTGCAGTGGAGAACACGCAATGGGACAGCTGCCACAAATCCCTCTCTCTGCTGGAGGGGCATCCTCCAGTCCAGCAGCATCCTTCCTGCAGCATCTCCCTGACCTCCCCGTGCCGGCATTCCAGCCTCCCACCATTCCCAATAGCAGAATGCCTTTGCAAAATACAACCCAGAAACCCATGACGTGCCATTCATGTGTACTAATAACAGCTGTCCTTTCCTAACTGAAATGACATTCACAAAGTCCTTGAAAACTATTAGTGCTTTTATCCTTTCCTTTATTTACCTCTGGCATTCCAGCAAGAATGCAGGAGGCATCGCTCAGGAGGCAGGTACGTGCTCCAACTATTCCCTGCCTGCTCTGTAGAGCACTTCCAGATGCCCTGCAGAACTACTGCTCTCCCAGCCCCGAAGACACTCATCAGCCCATCAACAACTGTTGTTCCATGCTTGGTCAGTCTCAAACCAATGCAAAATTGCAAAAAGCTCTCCGACCAAACCAAAGAAAGGAATAAGTAAACCTCAGGAGCTCCTGCCCGTCTGCATGGCTCCTTTACCGCTCACTGGGGTTTCTCTGATATACAGGAAATATGATTTTTAAACAGTTCAAAATCCTAAAATATTAAGAAAATGATGGAATAACAAAAAACCAGAGACGAGCTTTTAACGGAGCCAATGAGTGAAAGGAAGGGATGTTTCCAACCACTGAAGTTAGTTGCTGCACACAGGGACACATAAGAGAGAGCCTGGGTGTCCACAATGCAGATTTCTTTTTATTTTTTCCCATGTTATATTCATGCAATGCAATATTAGAATTTGAGAATTAATTTTTTTTTTAAAAAAAGGTTGATGCTCCAAATCTGACAGGGCTCTAAGAAATATTAAAATAGAAATACTCTACTTGAGAATTTAACTGCAGTCTAGGGCACAATTAGTGAGCAAATACACCATTAATTGAAAGGATCAAGGGCATAGCAGGGCTATTATAAGAGGACTGACTGTAGTAACATCACGGTTAGCTGAGTGACTATTTGCCTGCACTTGAATAGAGAGCAGAACTAGTAATTAATTACTTGTATTTCCATTTTCCTCCGGAGCTATGCCATTTCCCAACTGCACTGATCACCATATAAAATATACTATTTCCTGGATCTGGACTGTTGGAAGTGGTGTCTCAGCAGTAAAATTTCTGATTCATTGTTGTCAGTATTACACCCCCTTCTCTGAAACACAGTTTGGTGGCTAAAGTGAATAGCTGTGGAGAGAAATGGGAAGAATATTCATCTCTGGGATGTCTCTGAGTAAGAGCTAGGTTCCAGAAACTTCTTTGCTGTATACAAATAAATGTTTTGCTTCCTTCCAAACAGATTTAGAGAGCTATGTTGTATCTCATTACTACTAAATACATTTCAATGCACATCCTCCACATCCCCTGACATTTATTCGTCATGTATCCCCCGCTCCAACCACCTCTTCCACTCACTTCAATTCTAGGGGAAAAAAAAGCTGCTACTTCCTTCTGGGTTAGGCCAAAACAGTTCAGTATTGTCAAAGTCCTTTCAAGTAATGTTTGTTTTATAAATAAGATATCTCTGAATTTAGTAGTTTTCTTTCTTGCTTGGAGAAATTCTATGAAGAAAATTTGTTAGTAAGTGATGAGCCTGACACTATCGTGCTGGGGATTTTCAAGGCAGTTTTGAGGAGCTGTTCAAGCAAAGAACAGGAAGATATATTAATTTTAACCTCCAAGAACAAATGGTTTCCAAAAAGGTCACATTGCTGCAAGACATGGCATTATGATCCTGATCTCATGAAGCTGGTATAAACTGGCCCGCAGTCACATTTGTTCCTCTCTTAAATCAAGATTGAATTTCCTTTGCAGCCATAGATTTATGGAGCAGTGTATGGGTGAGGCTCCTGTGCCCTGTGTTATGTCCAAAGGGAGACACAATGATCGCCAGCATCTCTTCGAGTAAGAAAAAGAATAAAAATTTAAATGGATGGCAGTCAACTACTTATTTCTCTCCTGGTCTGTTCTCCTTGTGGCTCCTGTCGTCGCTGCCTGCCAGGTTCTACAGCCAGATCCTCCCTGCATTGGGCCCTGTAAACGTCTAACTCCCTAATGAGCAGCACTGCGACTTCCACCACTTCATTATCCACCTTACGGGACGAGCGAATGAATGAGCAAGAAGCTGAGTGGGTTAGGGGAGGAGTGGGAGCAGGGGAGAGAGAGGGAGGGAGAGAGAGTGGATAAACTGGTAGTTATTAATCTATGAAAACTTCTTTTTTAACTACATGGCTTCTTCCTGTTGCTGGCTGCAATTTCTACTCACAGGTTATTAATTTCACAGACAGATTCTGTATTTCCTCAGGTTGCACTTTGCCTGCTAAGAGAAGATATTCATATTTTGACACTGTATAAACCAATTCAGATTTGTTTGAGATTATGATTTCTTATTAAGGTCAGAGTCTTTTTTGCATAATTAAATTAGAATTGTTTTGTGCATGTTAGAATTCGTAATATTGGTTTTGGAAACCAAATATACTTTTATTTCCTTTTTTGCCTGTGTACACTGATCTGTTTTAGTGGTGTGGACATGGAAAAAATATGGCATGAAACTATTGGCACTGTAAGAGACTACATTATTTCTGGTCTTACACTATCATGTTTTAGATCAGTTTTGGTTTGAGTTACTTTCTGAAGTAGAAGTCCCACTGGAAATATATTCTGCATATGGAATAAAGTTCTCCCTTTATACTGAAAGTTCTTACAAGATTAGGCATTTCTCTGTGCCCTTTTCTTTCTGTGAAATTGAGACTCATTCCCCTTGTTCAGAGACAACAGATTAGGTAAATACTGTGTCTTGCTCTGACTCTCACTGGTGGGAAAGTGTCTTTTCTTGGACAGATGGTACAGCCTTCCACTGGTATAGCGCTCATAACCCAGACCACTCTGTTCACTGTCCTAAAGCACAGGGATTTATGCACCCAACAGTTAGCGCGGATGTACGGCCATAATCTCTTTAAAAATGCTTCAGTTTTGTTTGTTTGATTTACAATTAATTCTTGGCTTCAGATACCTGTTTAAACTATTTTTATTGGTAAATGGCGCACTGAGCAACCCCCCAAACTGCTCACTCCAACTGCTGTCTAGTGCCACCCACTCATGGGGACATTTCAAGTGAGAAGGCTTAAAATTGTGTCTACAGTTAAGCATATCTTCAACTGATACCACCAACATAGGTGCCTTTCTCAACTGAGGACCATATTTATCTCTTTTAACCCCTCTCTATTTTTATGTGACTTAAAAGTATCACATCTATTTTTCAGAAATAGATTATTTTCAATATTATAATACTAAAAACACCAATCCTTCCAAATTTGGTGTGATCTTTGACTGAGGGGTAATCTTTCTTGATTTGGGCAAGAAGGGACAACAGAACAGAAACTGGCTGGAATCTTCGAGACTCATGCTCTTATCTGTGTGACTTAAAATAATCAAAAAACCCCAATAATATTACAACTCGAATTAAACAGATAAGGAATGAGATTTGGGTGGCTCATAAATAAAAACCCAACATTGTGTTTTCTTCCTTTTGCAATGGAAACAAAAAAATATTTAAAATGTACAAAATCTGACTGAAATTGCATCATTCAATCAACTGTAAGGGAGAGCTGCATATCAGGGTTCTTTTCACAGCTTTATAAGAAAAAATTTCCAAAATATTCTCTCTAAGTCATGTCTTTCAAATCTCTTTTATAAGCCCTCCTGAGTTTATTGCACTGCTCTGCTCTTCTCTCCTCACAGGCATTTTTCAGCCCATAGACCTACAGCCTGTGCTATTGGTCAGTATCAAACCAGTTTCCAAGATTAATGAAAATTATTAGCAAGAGCTTGATTAATTTTTTGGCAGTTATCTGAAAATGTGAGCGATCAGTAGCCGTTCCACACAGTGCTCGTTTGCAGCCTGGCGCAGTGGTAGAACTGAAGGAGCTACAAGATCAACACAGGTCTTGTTACGCAGATTGAGCTGAAGTTGGATTTTTTAATTGTCGTTTCTGTTATCTTCTTAAATATGCCATTTGGAAAGCAACACGGATGTTCTCCTTTTAATAACACTTTCCTTTTTACAACCTGATCATTACAAAAGGACTCTCGGGTTTTCAAGAAATGGAAAACTCCTGGGGGAGTTTTCCTGAAAGATTACACTGGCTTGGCAAAACTCTTTTGGTGCTGAGCAGATGCAGCTGTGGATGCCGGCATCAGGGGATGAAAGTAGTATGCTTAGAGAGTGCTATGGAGTTAATTTATCACAAAAAAGCATGCCCTCTAGATACACAGGCTATGCCCTCTAGACTGCATTAATTTTTCTGCACTTCTTTTCTAGCATTCCCAGAATGTCTTGGTTTTACGGCTCTAAAATCATTGGTACAACCATTTCTGCATGATTTTGCAGATAGCTGTAGGCTTTCATCACTGTTAGTATCAGCTTCTGAAGGGAGTGAAACAAGCACTCTGCAGCAGTATTTTCACATCCCACATGCATATGTATGAGCAAAGACTAAATAGATTAGAACTTCTCAGCCTCAGAAAGGAAAAAAAAAAATCAAGCCCTGAGAATATGATAGCAGCATATAAAGTCAAAAATGACACAGAAACAAGGAATGGGGGGTCATTACCTTCATAAAATAAAAACTAAAGACCCCAATCGACTTACCAGGTAACATGTTAAAAACAAACAAACGAGAGTGGTTTTTCATCCAAATGTTAGGCAAACATCTGTCAGGAATGACATTATGTAGTTGTTCTTGCCTTGGGGCAAGTGATGGACCAGATGTCCTCTTGATGTTCCCTTTCAGTCCCGTTTCCTGTGATTCTATAATTAGATTGCAGAACTCATTGGCATAAGCTTTAGCAGTTACCAAAGTTCTAAACACATTCAAAAAAATTACTGCATAGATTAAAAATCCAGAAAGAACTGTTAATCACAACAGCCTGGGTGCCATCTCTCACTCAGGTGGTCTCTGATCAAGCTCTTTGCTGGGGAAAGTATAGATCTGCACTTACCCTTTTTCTTGCCTTTTCCCCCAAAGCTCGCCCTTCCAGCTACTGCGGGGAGTGGTTGCCATGTGCTGTTTCTATACGGGATTGCAGATCATTCCGTGTCCTCAGCACCCAGCAGGAACCGGGAAATATCCCTTAGTGTTTCCTTATGCAAAAGACTCCTTCCAAAGGAAGCAGTGACTCCAGACGGGTGGACGATGCTTACTGTTACTGCACAGAAGTCACCATGTCTCCAGACAGCTGGAAGCAGGTGAGGAGGGTGCTGACTCTGGCCTGCAGGAATGAGCTGCTTTGGTTGTTTTGTATGGATGCACTCAATTTGTATTACTCTTAAGCACGTGGAGTCAAGTGTTGAGCGAATAGTAGATGATGGAGAATAAGTTTTTCACTAAGTCAAGAAAACATGTGTTTAAAGGGGACAGGAGCTGGTGTTGATGAGGGGATGTTAAAGCTTGGTGACAGGCGAGTCCTGCCATCAACCGAGGCACTGAGCCGCTCCTCCCCCTGCATGCAGGCCTCCTTCTAGCGGTCCTCCAGGAGGCAGGGACACCTGTGAGAATGGTGGATCAGCGGAGCGATGAGGGAAACCCACCAAGCCATCCCCCTGCATCCGTGCTCACAGTGGGGCAGGGCAGAGCCGCTGACCATGCCCTCACACAGCGCCCGTGCTGTCACCGGGGCTTGGTGGAGAAGTCCTCCTTAACTGTGAGAGCTTGAACTGTGTCAAGGTTCTGTGTTGTTCCTCTTCCCATTACCCTGACCAAAAATAATACCTTCTAAGTACTCAGTGGATTAAAATTTCTGAGTGACTATTTTTCTCTTTGTATAGACATGCATAATTCTAAATATTACCTGAGGCGTGGGAGCAACTGAGGAGTGCCCAGGAAGGCACTCCCTGTATTCCAGCATTCCCTTGGCAGTGCCGAGCGATCTGCTGGAGGAGGAGCAGTCACAGCTCCGCGGTCTCCGCTCACAGTGCGTGGAAGTTCAGCGTCACGGCACACAGCGCAGCCTTGACTGCGGAGCCTGGTCCGCGTTCTCCCTCTACGCTGCGTGGGCATGAATTTTTCAATTCATACATCATTTACAATTTGCTGCAGCGGTTCCACAAAATCAGGAAGCTTTAAAAAGTTAATGAAAGACAATATATTTTTCTGACTGTTGTTGAAAGATAAGTAATTTGTTGCATTGCTCTGGGAGCCTGGAAATTTGTTTTAAAGTGGAGATATGAGGTGAGGAAAAAAACGTTCAAAACATTACTTTTTACTTCAAAAGTTTCATGGTTCATAAGGCTTGATATATTGAGAAATTAGCCACAGTGGGTCTACTGCCTGATCTGCAATGACAGATAGGCATGAGGATCACTCCTTTCAAAACCGGGCTCTTAAATACTTTAATCATACCTTAATATTTAAATATTTTCATAACTCAACATCTTCATCACAAGCCTGGACAATGGGACAGCGTGCACCTTCAGCAAGTTCTCATGGGAGCCCAAAGTGGTGGAGCAGGAGGACAGGGACCGGGACAGGCTACAGAAGAGGGATGAGAGGAGCCCATATGCCGAGTCCCATTCCTGGGCTGCTGTAACCCCACATATGGGACAGGCTGGGCTGCCTGGAGAGGGGGCAGCTCTGCAGAACCGAGCCTGCTGGCCAGCAAGGCAAAGAGTAGAGAGCGATGTGCTCTTGCAGCTGCGGAGGCCAACTGACTCTTGGGCTGCACCAGCCGGAGCGCAGCCAGCAGGACAAGGGCAGAAAGAGTTCTCCTCTATTCACCACCTCCTCTGGTGGCACCTGGAGCACTGTGTCCAGCTTTGGGCCCTCTAAGGACCAAAGAGCTGTTGGCAAACTGGAGAGAGCCCAGTCAAGGCCACAGTGACAGTTAGGGATTGCAGCATATGAAACGATTTAAATGGTGACCATGGGAAAGCCGGGCTTGTGGAGCCTGGGAAAGAGCAGGAGAAGAGGGGATCTCATTGCTGTCTTCTGCTAGAAGGGAGTTATAAGAGAAAGCACAGCCAGGTTCTCCTCAGAGGAGCAGAAGTACTGCAAAAGGATGACAGGCAACAAATACAAACTGCTGCAAGAGAACTCCCAACTGGATATTAGGAAAAATATGCTGAGCAGTTGTTCAGAGAGGCTCTGGGACCTCCAGTTTTGGAGATTCCTCAAAATGGACTTGAGAAGGCCTCCGCCTTCATCTAAGGTTGGAGTTGGCTTTGCTTGCAGCAGGAGATGGGACAGCACACTTCTGAGGTCACTTCCAACCCACATTTTTCTATGATTCAGCCAGTGCCCCAAATATGCCCACAAGACTGTGGTTAGCAAAGCCCTCTGAACATCACATTAATGAACAGAAATACAGGGCAACACATTTATCTAGATTTTAGCATATGTAAAAGTGCCACATAAAATAGTCTCTCTCATTAGAGTCAGGATGGCACTGGACATTGTTTCCTAATAGTCTTTTATCTTTCTTGCAGTTTCTGGTAACTCTCAATAGTCAAACATTGATTAAAGTAACAAAAGAAACCAAAGTTAGGGTATGAATAATTGGATATGAATAATAGCACTGAAGATAAAAGAAACCATTTAACGTTTATTCCTCTTATATAGCATAGTATAGTAGAGATGGTGATATTATTAAATCTGCCCCTACCATTAACTAAAATTAACCTGGGGGGAAATATATTTAAAAGAAAAAAATAGATATATACCTCAGACCAAAATGAGAGAAATCGCATGATTAGCACCCAACTAGCCTACCAGTATAGGCTTAAACTATATAGCAAAATAAAGACATACAGAATAAATTGAAGCTATTTTTGCTTGTACAACTGAAGGATAAATCCTCAATTTTTAAAACCTCCAAGTTGCTGAATGTAACACAAAGTGTTGAGCATTGTCACTGTGGCAGGCAGACTCTTACTTTATTAAAAGAAAATAGCCCCTTGGATACAGAGGGACAAAAACCTTGTCTGAAACTTCTTATCACCTCAGCATAAGCCAACCTATACAATTCTGAAGGTGAATTTCCCACACTTTTCAGTAACCTTCGAAAGGAGAGAAGATGAAAAATAGGATGTCAATTAACAGTAATATCCCCTGGCAAATCTGTTTCCTAAAATAGGAGCTCTGGTCCCGTATCAGATTCTCCAGATACCAGCCATCAGCATTAGCTACAGGAAGATGCCTGCAAGGAATAAAAGTGGGCCAACGAAATGAAACAGCATTTCATCTCAAAGAGGGCCGGCTCTCAAGGTGAGGAGCGCTTGCCTAAAGCAAATGTTATTTACATTCTAGGTGGCTTTCAGCCAAACAGAAGGGAATTATTATTTGAAGAATTAGGTCTAAAATGTGGCAAGAACTGCAGTATATACCTCTCTGTGACAAGGCATACCAAGAGGCATCTTTTTTTCAGCTTTCTTTTCCTCTCTTTTTCTGTGCTTCTACGCCTCTTTTAAAGGATCCACCAGTGGCAGCCATCTCACAAAAGTTATTGAGATCTTTCTGCATTTATACCCATGATAACCTTGTTTACGTTCTTGCAAAATGTCTTGGGAAGAAGCAGCACTTTGCTAAATCCAACTGCACTATTATCAGTGAAACTTGTTGTGTAGCTGCGGATCCAGCTGCAGTGGTCACGGAGCATCGCACACCACTGCCCCTTCCCTCTCCTTGCAGCCATGCCCTGGTGCCTCCCCATTCACCGGCCATGCTCCAGCTCCATTTCGGAGGGAGATGGTGCGGGCTCAGGGGCTGGCGGGGAATGTCGCAGTGCCCTCCACACACCCCAGGGGCTGCCCCAGCCCAGAACTGCTGCAGGGCACAGCAATGTCCAGGGAAAGCACTGCTGTCCTGGTCCTGTGCTCCTCCCTGGGCTTCTGCAGAGGCCACCATGCCACAGAACCTCAAGCCCTTCAGGGCTCACACTGCAGGACATGCTGCAGGACACAAGACACATTCTCCGTGTACCTATCCTTAGGCACACACCTCTTCCAGGGAGAAGAAAATGTATGTTGTAGAATCACAGAATCGTCAAGGTTGGAAGGGACCTTTCAGGTCATTGAGTCCAACCACTAACCCAGCACTGCCAAACCCACCCCTACCCCATGTCCCTCAGCACCACGTCTGACCGGCTTTTAAATACCCCCAGGGATGGCGACTCCACCACTGCCCTGGGCAGCCTGGTCCAATGCTTGACAACCTTTTTGGTGAAGAAATTTTTCCTAATATCCAGCCTAAATCTCCCCTGGTGCAACCTGATGCCATTTCCTCTTGACCTATCACTTGCTATTTGACAGAAGAGACCGACTTTCAACATCACTTCTCCTGACAGTCACCACAGCTGGCTGCAGGGAGGGAAAGGTGCTGAGAAAGTGTTCCCTGAGACGTCTGCATTTACTTACCTTCTTCCCCTGTGTTTGAAAGGAAAAGCACTCCTAGAACTCTCCCATGGTTACCAATGATGGTGAATGCAAATCACAATAGCTTTATTTATACAGTGATAGTTTGAGTAAAGGTAAGGGTTCAGCTATATTTGAAAGAAGACACAAATCCGTTCATCCCCTTGCATTTGCACACTTCTAACATACCTATGCTTAGCTGTGTTACAAAATGCCTGAACACTGTTGTTGGTTATGCTATTTTAGTGTGTTTATGTCTGTATTTAGGGCAAGAAAACAGCGTACTTAAAATATTTCTACTTCATGGGTGCAACAAGCTTCTGCTTCAGCTACACCTGCCTTTGCGCTCTTAGTTTTAATGTACAGTCTAAAAGCCTGTATCAGAAATTGCATTTCTGAAATAGAAAAATTATATTATGTATGCAGCACCAAATCCAGCTGAGTGCTGAATGCCATCAACCCTCATTTCATCAGGAGCTGAGGGCACTTAACACCTCACGGGGCTGAGATTAGAAACCTGGCAAGAAATAACGGATTGTAATTCAACTTGTTCCACTCTGTTAGTAATTTCCTGGCCTGAGACCATCTGCTGCTCAGAAGTAGCTTTTCTAACATAGTGGGGCAAGTCAAGAAAATATATCAGAACTGTTACAAAACTTTCTTAGCATATTAATGCTCTCCTCCTTTACTAGTTTTTAATTATTTATATAGTGTCATAGAATCTTGAAGTCCTTGTTTGTTTGCAGTGACTAAAAATACAAATTTCCATAAGCTATAAACAAAAAATACTGCAGAACAGAGGGGAAAGCCCTGTATTTTACTCAGACACGAGCCTTCAGGGCTTTAGCAATCTAAACAGCTATTCACAAACCTAAGTGCACCATTATGTCACCTCCTGGGGAACTCCAGTACGGAATGATAAGGTACCTGGGCACTTGGGAACAACTCCTGTGGCCAAACAGACTAGATTGGAAAAAGAAATTCAAAGGGACAGACTTATAAGTAGATTGTCTTAAAAAGAAAATAAATGACTGGAAAAAGACTCAGTAAGACCTGAGAGATCAGAAACAACAGAGGAAGTGACTGAACAAAACAGGGAGTTTTCCGGATTCAAACTAGTCCATCGGGTACCAGGCAAATCCCTCTCAGCAGAATATTTTCTGCCTAAAGCAGCAGAAATCCTGCTCCTTATGGAGATTTTCCCTCTGGTACCAGAGATGCTTAGTATTGATCCCTGGATTCCTTCTTGCTATTGTCCTCCTGCCCAAAACCACAATCAGATTATCCTAATTGTCCTCTCTCCTCTTAAAATGTAACTCCTTAGAAGTGAGCTTCATGCAGTTGGAAGGTCAGTGCTGATCCCTCTACAGTTGCTCTCTGAAGCCAGTCCCTCCTTACAATAATAAAACATTTTTTTTTCCTTCTGATACATTTCTCCCATTTTCCTGACCTGCTCATGCCACTGACAGTCAGGATACAGCATTCCTTTTCCCAAGGCAGCCATGTGCTCCAAAAGGAGGAGGCTTGGGAACGAGCAAGCATAAGGCTGTTAAAACATAACAAGGCAGGGTCAGTTGGCAATGCATCACTCTCATATAAGAAATCTGGTTTTGAGCTAAATTGGCTTATCATTCCACGCTTATAATGGTGAAAAGACATGACTGTGTTCTGACTTACAAACACGGTTGCTTTAGTAACTAAACCATATTCATCTACAATGTGCTTGCATGAAACTGCTAACATCTCTTTCATCACAGAAAATGAAGGAAAAGGAAAAAATAAGTAGTATATTGAGGAGAGAAAGAAACCGCATTGCTGAAGGAGAAGGCAATAATGTCCAAAATGCCCAGATTGTGTGAACAGAATTTGCCCTCGTTGTTCTTATTACGGTCATATAAATTCATCTGATGCAAAAATGCAGCGAGCCACTGGAACCAGTTCCAGTGAGTTAGCAAACTTTATCTCCTGTTTTCAGGTTTCCATGGTGATGGGAAAAGTGTGAATGAATAGTTAGTTCTCAGGCACAGGAAGGTGTGTAATGCACAGATTAATACTGGCAGAGATTAGTGGCCACATCATTATATGAATGGAACAGAATGGACGAAAAACCCCATTGTTGTAGAAAAAAGTTATAGGGGAAATGCAGAAAGAAAGAGACGTGCTACAACGTCCAGTGGAATTGGGGGAGGTAAGTCACTTAGGTATTCAAAATGTTTTAGGGAACAAATCCTACCTTTTAACATACAGAAACCAAAGATAAATGAAAAAGGAGATTAATAAGGCGAATAAAAGAGAAAAGCTTGAGCATCCATTATGTCCCAGCTCATATTAGAAACGGCAAAGAAATCCTTTAAAAGATAAAATCATGTATGCCAACTAGCCATTTGTCTGAATGTTTTCTGTGAACCGCAAGGTCATTCCAGGACATGCACAATCTACCTGGAATCGTTTTATTCCCTACCTTTTTTATCTCTTCCTGGTATGAGAATAGAGCTAAAATACCAGCACGCTGTTAGGTGATTTTTAAACCTGGGTCATTTTTTCTCTCCTGATGCCTCTGCCTTCAGGCAAATACAGAACTAGTAATACAAATAAAAATTGCAGTCTAAATAAAAACACGGAGAATAACATCTTTTCAGACGCTTCTGCTACAAGCCAGTAGTTTTAGAAATGGACATTGGTCCTGGTTATAATAAGCTAGAAACAGCATTTCCAGTCTACCCTACCCCTCATCTGCAGGAGTCTCTCACTGCACTGGTTGGAAGCCCTTCCCTTGTAACGATTTATTCTGTGTTTATAGGGGCTCAGTACATACAGAGATGAATAAAGGGCTTTTCAGATACATCCAAAGAAAGTGAAAATAGGAGGGGGGAAATGTATATTAAATTAAAACAAAATTTTCTAAAATGTACTGATGAAAGAAAAATTCTGAAATTGTAACTCCACTTAATTTTCATTCAAATTGATATTTAGCCTACCCTGTCCCTCTGTAGGCACACACACCGGCTGCACCCCCACTGCAGGGGTCCCAAGGGCCCTGCTGCAGCCTGCCTGAGGTGTGGGAACGTGGTCACATATCCAGGTCCTGCTCCCGGCCAGCAGGACCAAGGCAACCACGGCAGCTGGTTTTGTGCCCAGTCGCCATTCCCTCCACCCTGATATTTGTCCCCTCTGGCTGGTTAGTGGCTTACAGCTGCTTTCTTATGGTAGTAAAGCGCATCTCTGCCAGAGAAAGTAACAGTCAATCTCACACCCAGGAGTGTGTTTTGGGATAAATAAAAACCTAGGGACCACTACGGCAAGCCTTGTGCACTGACTCATGTGTATTACTACTGTGTATTCACAGCTCAGCACACTTACCAGAGGATGGTATTTCTTTTCATAGGAAGGAAAATAGCCCTGTGGAGGATTTTCAGCTCCCCTGGAAATCTCTTACAGCTCTCATGTTTGCACCAAGGGCTATGGCTAAACAGCTGAAGAATATCTCGGTCGAGAAATGTCTGTAATCAACATTTTCCACTTATTTCACTTACACCTGCCCCTCATAAATTCCCAGTACTCTGGAGACCAAGCTATTACTGTCAGACACACAATTAACTTTCTCTGAGGTCGATACAAATCACACTGAACTCGAAGTCTTTCATTCTATGAGATTTCTGTCACTTCATATGTTCAGCTCAATACAGTCATGGATGCTCTCAGGGCCTACGCTATGATTTGGATGATCTGTGATTATTGAGTTCCAGCTTTGCCACAGATCCCTTGTGAACTTAAGCAGCCACCTCATTTGAGATCTCTCTCAGTAACTTCAGACAAGCGACAGTGAGGTGACTGGGTCTGAGCCAGGGACACAGGCTGCACGTACAGCAGCACTTCGGTTCAGAAGTGTTGCACAGCTCTTAAGCAAATCTCCTGATAATGTTCCCATACCAGAGCTTCTCGTCGGATACAGAGAGGGAAAATCTCTCCATCTGGAAGAGAGATAGAACAAGTATTCAGGTGACGCTGGCGTACCAGTGTCACTGCTGGCAGAATGGTAACTCCTTTCAGCCACGGTCTACAGATGTCCCCCTACTATAAATACAAGTGTTTTTTCAGCAGTTGTCTTTATGGAGCTTATCTTCTTGTCTTTACTTGGCAAACCTCCCACGGTAGTTACCAGGACCTTAAATTAGGACAGGAGCCAAAACTAACTAGGGATTATTCATTGAATTCCACCAGTGAGAAATTCAATAAAGCCAGATACGCATAGATGCAACTCCAGCGAGAAACTGCTTACAAAGGGCTTAGACATCTATCAGTCCCCTAGGGAATAGGAGGGTCATTATGCATAACAGAGTAATTCTAGCTTGACTCATAATGGCTTATTATTTTATTCTTGCAACCTATGATCACATATTGTGAGGAATAATGTTCTGTTATAATGAAATATAATATGTCATGTCTCACATTTTCTCTACCATACAATTCAGTAGCATGAGACAATATGATACTCCTATGTCAGAGAGTATTTTTGCAACATCGTTATGAAAAGGCGTTATTTAATGAACTGATTTCTGGATTCATAAACACAAAATAGAATTATTTTTCACAGTGCGTTCTCTTTTGCCATTTATTGTTAAAAAGTAGATTAGATGCCAACTAGTGGAATACCCAGTCTGAATTTATAGTAGGCAATTACAAGATCACTTTCCAAATACCTCCGTTTAATTTGCTGGGTCTTCCAGTAGCCAAGCTTTAAGTAGCTAAGGATATCACAACTGATTCTATTTTAAGTCTAACACATGGAAACATCAATCATATCCCAGTATTTAATGAAAAAAATGTGAGCACAAGTTTTGTCTGGGGTTTTAAGATTTCCTCTCTTCCTTCAAAATATCACAGTTCAGTATCCATCCTTCTAATGCAAAACTTGAATGAGTAAATATAGACCACTTTTATGCATGACTCGGAGGGCTTCAAATTATGTGTTCTCAAGGACTGTCTCTGGGAAGGACTATACATACAACTTATGACCATAAAGCTTCCAGTTTCTTTCATGGTGGGTGTCCAGTACCAGCTCTTTTTTGGTGAAAGAATAAATGAGGGTAAATTCTATCAGCACTGTTTCTTGCATTGTATGATCTCAGAGCGATATTCCTGTTATTCAGACTCCAACATTATCACCTCAGTTTAATTTTGAGCAAGGGATAATGTGAAAATGGAAGCTTCTCACTGAACTTACTCATACTGAAAACTCTCTATTAACAACTAAATTTTACATTGTTTTATTTCTGTGGATGGCATAAGAGGGTTTGAACTGGGTTATGTTTCTCCTTGGAACTTCAAATGCTCAATCAGTTTTATATTTTTGAACACACTGAGGGCAGTTTTAATCTAGACCCTCATCTGGTTTGAACAAACACAATTAGGAAAATTAAGATAATTCATGACAATTGATATTGACCTACTTTATGTCAGTGAGGGCTCAGTGTGAGCTAACAAATAGCTTAATTTAACTTGTAAAAGTTTTTATTGTGATATCTTTTTTTAACAAATCATTGAGAGTCCCCCAGTAGACAAAAAAAATCAACTAAAAACTATTGACTCAGAAAACGTCCTTGATCTAGTATGACATAAGATGTCATAAACATGGAGCCCTACGATGCCATTTTATAGTCAAAAGTGAGAAAAGAAATAATGTGTCAAGTAGAAAAATAATTAGAAAGAGCTCTTGGCTTCCCCCATACCTGTTTCATCGTGGTTTGGTTCCAACAGCTTCGGCAGCTGCAGCGTGGGCTTGTGCCCATGTAGGAAGAGCGGGGCTGGTTGCCCTTAGCAGCTTCTGAAACCTGATTTAAGATGAAATGCATGCCAGGTGTGTGAGTCATGTGGAGACATGCTGAATAAAGCTATTTACCTGCTGAATTTAACTTTCATCATTAACAGCTGATACTAAAAGTAGGGCAGCGAGGGCACACTAGGACAAGGATTTATCCAAGTGCAGAAAGTGACCACCATGCTGTGGAAAAGGAGGCTGATCCCACTTAGTTGTTAGTCCGCTTACAGGATGTGCTGGAAATTCAAGTCCTGACATCCTTTTCCTCCTGCCTCATCCACACAGAAGCTTCCAAGGGCCAGATTTTACCCTGTTGAAGTCAACAGCAAAAGTCACGGTGACTTCTCTGGGCCAGGACACCCCCAGTAGCTGCGGTTGCTGATGCAAGAAAGGATCAGAAAACGCTGCAGGGAAACCAGTGCCCCGATCTGCTCTGCCCGACACTTTATGCACCCGTTTGCCATGCTGGATGTTAATATAAGGTCTGTCCCATCTGATTTGGTACAATTGTAACCCTCCTGCTCTGCCCGGGTAAAGGATTGAATCCAGCACACAGAAACGGAGAAACAAGGCTGGGTTGGATTGTTGTCTGAAAAACAAAGACCTGCAGCACTCTGGAGAGAAAAAAACACTTTTTTTTTTTTTTACTTTAAAAAGGTATTTTTAACTTTTTGAAATCTTATCCCCATGTATCATACATATCAAGGAGCCATAAATTTCTAACGGTGAAAAAAATTTCCACAGATTGGCAGATTTTACAGCTAGAAGGAGCCTCGTGATGATCTAACCTGATTTTGTACGGACCAACCGCAGAACTTCCCTGTGGTAATTCTTGCTTCAAGTGCAATAACCAAGTAATGCTGTCAACGCAGCTGTTGACATAGGCAGCTCTGATGTTGTGACATCGGCAATTCTAGAGTTAATACTTGTGCAGTATAACTGCAGCTGTGTATTTCGCTTGCACTATTTAAAAAACCCTGCATTTTAAACCAAGTTGTGGATTCTCAAACTAGATTTGACACTGATGAACAAGGTGTATGACTGCTTAACAAGCTGATCTACTCAGGAAGCTGTCAAGAAATTGGTCATAATTCTAAAAAGCAGCTGGATGAAAAATGAACATTTTCTAATATTTATACTTACAAAAATTTTAAAACATAATTTTTGAACTTTAATGCTTATGTTAATGTGCGCTTTACTGTTTTTTGCTTAATAGTGGACACTACTGTTATTAAGTCACTTCAAAAAATACAAAGGAGACAAATGAGTGTGTAGCCCAGCAGGAAGAGTCTCTTTCATCATTGTATAGGCATTTAAATCCCAAAGGAACATTTTTTCTTGATGCGCCTTCATCTTTCTGCAAGTGCATTTTATTAGACCCTGCAGCCTTTCCCAAGGAGAACAGGGGTGTCCTTGTTATCACAGAAGGATATAGAGCAAGGAATGGCATTTTGACCTAGCCGATGTCTTCGTCTCTATAGCATAACAATAAACCCATGGCAAACGTTGTCCACAAGAACTCCAAAGGGATGGCTGTCATTACTACAGCCGAGGGCTCTGCCTGGCTGCTTTTCACGGGGTCAGGCGATGAACCCTTAATGGTGTCTGCCACAGATTGCATCCCGCCCTGCACAGGTCAGCGAATGGTTCAGGGCAACCAATTACGCTGCTGACCTGACCCTCCAGTTGTGTTTGCGAATTGCAAACGGTTTGCAGCTATCTCAATGTCTGCAACGTGCCGATCCTCCACCGCACACCTTCTCGGAGTGACCATCGTGGCAGAGGGGATCTGAGCCGGGCTGGGTGGCTGTCAGTGTGCAGTTGGACTTGTTCCCTTCTCTTTGGAAATGAAATGTGGTGATCTGGGGGCTCTGCAATGCACCGCTGAAATTCACGCAAAGTGGGACTCGCCCGGATGAAGCTTCGCATGGTGGTGGGGTCTGTGCAGGGATCATAGCACGCAGGGAGCTGAGAAAGCAAAGCCCAGAGAGCAGCCAGCCTACGGCCGGCAGGGCTGTCCCCACACATGATGCTGCTGTGCGAGCCCAGCGTCCCACTTCCATCCCCCATCCGCTGACCCGCTCAGTGCTGGTTCAATGGGCTGCTGCTTCATCCACAGCGGCTGGAACGCTGCATCTGCTGAAACAGCAGGCTGTAAACATACAGTCAATAAAACCACACCTTTTTCTACAATTTGAGAAAAAATTATGAAGACAGCTGTGAAGAATTCTTAAGGAAATAACCAAATTCTTCTTTGTAACTGCTGCAGCCAACCAGAGTTAACCTGTAAGCCTAATTCTGAGGTCAGTACAAAAACAGTGGCACAAGTGGAGCCAAAATGAATGCTTCCACATTCCTTTCAAATATATCCCTGATAATCCATCTATCCAAACGCTGCCAAGATGGCCTCATCTGTATAACTTATCAGGAGAGGTGCTTTAAGTGTAATTTGCCTGGAAACAGAGAGAGCTTCTACCCCAGAAACAGCTTATTCAACCCAGAAGGGAGCCGGGGATGCAGTGCCATACAGGACCGTAGGCTGAAGTGCACTAGACTCCGGGAGAAATCTGGGGAGCTGAATTATTTGTCCTTGTAAATGCCACCTGCCTTCAACCACTTGGACCAGCCAGGTCATCTCAGTGAGCTCTCAGTTTTCTGCCTTTTCCACTATGGGCAGTTAACGATAGCCTCAGAAAATAGTTTTTCTAAGCAGGACAATTTTGCAACTTCCCAGCTCACCCGGGGACACACAGCAAAGGGATGGTGGACTCAGGATGAGTATGGTAGCAGCTGATGTACACCACCATAAAGTTTTGATTTAATCAGCCCATGTTTAACCTGACCACAAGCTGTTAGATGTTCATGGCCATCCCGAGGTGTCTGTCAAAGCTGGGGTTCCATGAAAAGCAGGCTGGCTGGCTGGGAAAAGCTGCCAGAAGGAGATCAGTTACATATAAACCTCGTTTAAATGTCTGCTACTCTTACCAGGAAGATATTTTGACATCCTTAGCTCCGATCCCCACCTCTGGCAGCCAGTTTGCCTTTCAAAACCAAGAAAAAAGGGATCAGAAACTCCTTCTTTTGTGTCCACTGCACAAAAGACTTGAGCATCCTTTAGGAAAAATCAACCTACTTTTAGATGTGCCAGCTCAGATTCTGGATAAACACTAGCTGCAAAAGCAGGCTCTTTGTAGGCGATTTTATCTTGCTTTCTAGCAAAAAATGAGCTTCTGTTAGACCCCATGCTGCCATAGCTGAACTGCTTCTAGTTTTAATTGCTTGCTTAAAGTTAGTTTACAAATTTCTACAGTGCACTACGATCTACAGGTCAGATAAGTCCTTTATCTCTTTCCCTCTGACAATAACCTGGATTCTTTCCCACATTACCTGGGATAATTTACTTTAAGAACATATGGAATTGTTATGGGAGAATCTTGATGTAAATGACACAAGCTGCCAGAATGTTCAATTTAATAACCCTTATAATGGATACTCACAAAAAGCACAACCATTCCTGAGAAAGCTTGTTTTCTAAAGCTTTCTACCACAAACAGCTCATCATTCATCAAAACTCAGAAATACTAACCCCACTAAAACTTCTGACAGTGCAGCTCCTAAATGTGTAACAGCACCAGAAAGCTGCAGCTTTCACTGGAGACCTATTTCTAAGAGAAATCTGGAGAGAGGCAAAGTTCTTGTTGAAACAAGGCACGTTGTCTGCCCATGTGTATTTTCCAAACACTAAGAAAATAAAAACATTTTTACTGGACGCAAAAAGTGACTTCCCCCCACAATGTATGTGGCCACCACGTGCAGCATTGTGGTCCTGAGCGTGGCACCTACACTGCCCAAAGCCCTGTGGCGGTGGTGGGTTAAATAGGCATCGCATCTGCTACATGGGAATTTGTAATCACTGCAAGCTCAGTAAATTGCTTTCTTCTAGATAGTCTATGATGGCTCCCTTCGGTAATTGGAAGTCTATAGAAGATTTTATTCCTTTTTCGGTACTATATCCATCAGTAAAATGTCTCTGGTAATCAGTTGTGTTGGCAGACTCCCTTTGGTAGGCTCCTGAAGGAGCTCTCTAATGAGTCAAAGGTTTACTCCACTGCGACCGTGGGCTTTTTAGTAGCCATTTTAATGGGTTTTTGGAAACTGTATCCACTGCAGTTAACGCTGTGATAATGATTTAGTTTTAATTCCATGTTTTTAAACCTTTAGAACAATGCTGTTAAACCAGACTGTACCTCATTACTCAAGGTTTCAAACCAGGAGTCATTATTTTAAAAGTCTGTTTGCTGCTTTACTGTCACAGGAATTCATCATTAAAAAGGGGAGAAAAAAAAGAAAAGGCATCTTTTTTGCGTGTATTGTGTGCAAATGATCTGAAAAAGTTCTAGATGAGAAAATGAGGTCTGCTTATTAAAAAAAATAAATGAGCTTATCTTTTAATCTTCTAGTGCCATCATTCCCTTTTGCCATCACAATATTCAGGTTTAAAAAGCTAACAGGAGAGCAATTTCAGCCTATAATGCAAAGCAAGTAATAATCATCCATGAAAGATAGGTAGGATGTCTTAGTTAAACCAAAAATTTAAGTTTGAGGTTGATTGCAATCTTTCGCAAATTGGATTCAATTTGGTGAACAGGTTCAGCCAAAAAAACTCAGAATTTTTAATCAGAATTTATGTTATGTCTTTATTGTATTTCAACATGTCATCTCATTCTGAAATGTAGCAATATATATCTTCAAAAGTTAAAAAAATACCCGATGACCTAACAAAAGGGTTTTCGAATCAAACAAATTTTTTTTGGTGACTCCAATCTATATGCTTCTTTCTGTACGTTTTCCCTATTTTTTATTCTGTTGTTTTCGCGGTGTGGCCTGTGAAGGACTGTAACCCAGCTTTGCGGAGCTGTGGGCTGCAGGCGGAAGGACAGTGTCTCTGCAGGAGCGGGGCAGAGGCCACCATCGGGACAGAGGGGGTCACCTGCACCTTCTCCCCTGTTCCAGAGAGGAGACAGCTCGGACACCTCCTGGGTATGTACGAGGTGCCCTCGATTGTCCTTTCCGTTTCATCAGAGGTTTCATAGCCCAGTGGTGGGTGTGGAGACATTGGCTGCGTGTCACTACATAGCCCACAGGCTGACCGCCTGGCATCAACATCACCAGGATTAATTAAGACCCGAGAAAACTGGATACACTTATTGAGATATTGACAATACTTGACAGTATTCACAGTCACTTCTTTGAGTTCAACTGTAGCCATGTTTTGCAAGATGAAGACGAGATACTGAGTATGGGATAAAGCATGAAACAAATATAATAGCCAAGGCTGAAGAATGTATTTATTTTGAAGAAAAAATGTTCTGCCATCACAAAGTTCTTTGCTGCAAGCATGCTGGAAAGACAAGAGGCGATGCTTTTATTTGTGTTTATTCAGGACTGAATTTGTTACTGGTTTTGTGCTTGTGGCTAATTTAGATAGATCATTCTCCTCTCTGAGTTCTGTCTAGGTTATTCCCAACACCACCATCACACCTCCTCTATCAGCACTTCAAAAACCAGCAAGTTCTAGGTGTAGAGAGAGGATTTTCAAGCTGATGGCCTGGTTACAGACTTCCTGTGTAGACAGCACAAGTCTTTTGAGCAGCTCACATTTCTTTATAAGCTGTGTCCTTTTCTCCCTTTGATAAACTACATGCCTTTTATAACATTCTCCAACCAATCTGAGAGATTAACTTCTTAGCACAGCTTCTGGGATATGGACTTCAAAATACTCATAAACCCCCGTCAGCTTACACAAGGCAAAGGCTTTATGGTAAAATTCTCTGAAGAGAGAGTTTATTCTGATTCTTCTCCCAAGAATGTGGCCAAGCACTCCCCCATCCAAGAGGGAAGTGCAAATCCTCCATGCCCAGGAGCTGCCGTGAGGCCTCATCCTGCAGCCTGAGTGACAACTGCCATTACTTGAGCTTATGTCAATTACAAGTGTGGTGGACAAAAAACAGTCTTTCTCCATGGCCTCGTTGAACCTGGCTGGCATGAACCTCACTGTGGACATTTTCTAGTGAAGTCCAGGCAGAGGAGACACAGGACTTCTGCTCTGGTTCAGCAAGCTCTCTCCGTAGGATCAGATTGTGCTCCATTTCCTTATGATAGTTTTCATAGCAATATCGCTTGGTTGTACCACAGTCATCCCTATTAAATAAAAAGAAATGTCATGAATATGAATTCTATATCTTAAAAATCAAAACAAACTGAAATTAATGATGGCTTTTCCAACACTAAGCGTTCATGTCATACTGTTCTCCATCGTTAAAATTTATTTCCTTAACTTTTAAATTGTGCTTTCGTCTTTCTATTATTTTGTACTGTCATGGTTCTTTAAGCTGGGGTGGAAGCACTGTAACAATTTCTCTCAAGAGCATGAATACCTGACACGCACCGTTTATGAGGAACCCACGAAGGAATAGTTCACAAGCTTTGTAACACTTGCTGTCGGACCTTTGCTATGAAATACTTTGATGTGAAAGGAAATGTATCATCATTGCCAAGAATGCTAGTAATGAGGTTATCATGCACAGAGTGGGTGGCAGAGACGATCTGAGTGGAGTACTAGAGCTGGCTTTGTTCTGCAAGGTGTAATTACCGTGCATATAAATACACACTAATGGGTGCACAGGGACAAAGCACTCCGTTATCCCATGGTGCGGGGAGCTGGGGAGCTGAGCCCTGGGAAGCGGGATTTTTCAGCAGCAAGTGGGGGCCATTAGGACTGGGTGTGTTTAGGCTTAGACAGCCAAGAGCTAGGCTCTTAAATCAGGGCAAGTCACCCTGGATTCTGTTCAAACTAATGAAGAGAAATGATCAGAAGAGCAGTTGTTATGTGGGTAAATCAGATGAATGGGAATGAATTGCCCATTCCTCCCTATGGACTCTAAAGGGAGCCCGGAAAAATGGCTCAGATTTAGATGTCTAATATTTATATGAGGAAAGGATTTCATCCTAACTGCATGTGAGGTCCCACGGAGACAGTGGGGCTAAGGAGGATTAATGTATCCTTGGCTACATGGAGGTGGAAGAAACAAAAATTATTCCGGCTGCCGAAGAGAGGCCCTGGATCCTCCTGCTATGTGCTGTTTCCACAGCAGGCGTGGGGCAGAGGAAGGAGCCTTGCATCTGCAGAGCCACCGCGGTGGGGTGACAGCAGGGTGGTGCCTCTCGCTCCTCACCCACAATGGGAAGGGAGAAGAAAAAACATAGAGTAACCTTCTGCTGTAAATTCCCCTTTCCCTCGTAAGAGATATGGTGTCAGGAGTCAAAGATCACAATGAACTTCTGGCATTTATGCTGGTTTTTATTCATTAAGCTGTTGTTATTAGCGACAATAACTTGATTCTGTTAACAGCAGCAGATTACTCTTCTCACACACATTCACAATTTCACTCGGCTGCCTCACACGTCTGCTAATTGCCCAGCTGGGAGCCCAAGCCCAGCTCTATGTTCAGAAGCAGAGGCTGGCATGGCGGCTTCTATGTGGCTGCTTACGAAATCACAGAATCACAGAACGGTTTGGGATGGAGGAACTTTAAAGATCATCCCTTTCCAACCCACCTCCCACCAGACCAGGCTGCTCAAAGTCCCTCAGGTGGACTAGTCTCTTAAAACCCACCAGTCCTTTGGAAACATTCACATTCTGCCTTCTCAGCATGGATTTTTCTTCCCTTTGTCCTGCTGTTTTCTGGAAGCTCTGTCTCCACCCAAACCTATGTGTAGCACAGAACCCATTCCTACAAACCCACATAGAAGATACCCTTATAACATTTCCACCTCCCCCCGTTCCCGAAGTAAAACATTTATTCAGGTGAGAACTAGAAAGCACTGGCAATAACAACAAAAATAAGAATTGAAATGGATTCTGGAAAAAGCTGCCTAAAAAATTAAAATATAGAAAACATAAAACCCCCTTCAGTCTAAATATTTCGTCCCAGAGGAAGCTAAGCATTGACTTGATCACGGTGTGCATGTATTGATGCAAGTTTCCGTTAAGAAAAGGTTCGTTAATGCATCAGGCAAGGAAATTCCAAGATCTGCTGGGTGGAAGTTCAAAATAGAAATTCTGAACACCAGAAAGTAATCTCATGAGAAATAAGGATTTAACTTGTTACAGGGAATGTAATTGCATGTAGCAGACATTCCATTGCTTGAACTCCCTAAATTATGAGTAGCTGGTTTTCTAAAAATTATCTTTTCCTAAGACATAGGAGTTGATGAAAAGGGACAAAATCTGCATCTTGTGTTCTACAGCAACCCTGGTTAGAAGCTGAGAATGTCGTTGTAATAGTCTGAACTCTTCACATCAAAATCAAACCCAATTTTCCCCTGGCATCCTCCGGAACAGGAATATTACCATGGAGACTTAATGCAAAAATAGAAATAGTAATACTAATTAATAGGCATTAAATCTTTCCATCATAAGACATTCAGAATCTGCCACATTAACTGTTAAAACCAGTTCAAAATACATTTATTAGAAAACGTTATTTTTAAAGCTAAATCTTCTGTTCAGATTCAGTGATTCAGTGGCAGTGCCATGAAGTGTGTAGCCCAACTACAAATGGAGACAACAGCATACTGCCATAAAGTTGAGGTGTGTGGGGAGTGGATCTTGACAGGTTTCTATTAACATATCCATGCTCAGCCTCTTCAATGGCCTTGTGCCACCCAGTACCTCATAGTGAGCAGCTCTGCAGGCACCGCTGCCTCAGCACAGCCTGGCTCAGGCGCCAAGCGACCCTGGGCAGGCGACGCCGGTGCTAAAACAGAAAAAAGAATTTCTCCTGCTCTTTGAAATCTGAGAAGAGCTGTTTATCAGGTGGTATACGGAATAAATCACTAGTGCATATAAGTGAAATACAGTTTGCTAGTGATGATAGTTCAGATAATTAATCCAGTTGAATTTTGTAAGTTAATATTGTGTTTTGTAAGGATTACAACAGACTAGATATTTTTTACACTGAAGAGGTTCATGTTTTCAAAGTAAACCACAGCTTTATGATTTTCTACATTTCTACTTATACAGGAATTTTTTTAATATATTCAAGAGCACTGAGCAAGAAGCCTCCTGAAGATGATACTACCATGGGATAGCACTAATAAGATGCAGCTATATTGTACAAAGGTTAATTCCTTTTGCATAAAACGTAGCAGATCAAAAATCCTTTGGGATCATTCTTTAGTTTGCATTTTTCCAGAGCAGCACAGAGCACTCAGAGGGGCTGACCCCTTGAAGAAATGTTTTGCCTTTGGCCTGTACAGGAACGTACCTATAGATGTTTCCCATTGATTCACTGAGGATAACCAGGATGGCAGCTCTTCCACTTGTATTTTGGTATTTTCAGACATACCACTGAGAGTTATGTCAGTAAGAAGTTGGGTGATTCATCAGTGCAAGGCTCCCTGCACTGCCGGCAAAGGAAGGATGGTCCTTCTCGGGCAGTCGTTCTCAGGAGTGTTTTATTCACCTATGTTAAAATTCAGTTCCAGGACTTCAAACTATAAAGTGGGCAGCAAAAAGATTTTGCTTTCCTTAACAACTGTTCACATTACTGTTCACTGCATAGCCAAAATTTCTCCATAGGTTTGATAAGGTGGCTAAAGTCTCTGATCGAGCCAGGTGGTGAAGACTGGTCTGATCAGGCTGAGTAACAACGCTGTGATAAATATGACTTTCCTTTGGAAAGGCTTCAGAAGTATCATGTTTACTGAACCATAATAATATCAAGATCAAACTCGCTCCAGTTATGAATTAAATATGATTCTTTATTTACCAACCTTACAGTCTCTGTCTGGGATCTGAAAATTTGGTTGGGTTAATTCTATCTCAGTGGCAACAGCCCTCCTGGAAGAGAGTCCATCCCTCTGCACCAAGCTTTGAGCCAGGCACCCCCTGGCAGGGGGCCCCGAGCAGAGGCAAACGACTCTGTTTTCTGTTGCGTGCTAAGCAAAACACTTTTGATATGCAGGGACCACAGCAATAGAATAGAAAAGTCGCTTTTCAAAGTAGACAGTGGTAGTCCGAGACAGAGAGTTTCTGAGATCTGAACAGTTAAGTGACAAAATTACACGAGATATAAAATAGCTAAGCTCAGATATTGATAAAGCTTTGAAACAGAAATAGTTACAAGTAATTTATTCTTTCTACCCTGACATAATACAAGAATTGTTCAATTAGAAAAAAAACCTGATTTACAGAAAGCTACATTTATGGCAAGTTTAAATCAATAGGTTTTGTTATTGTGCAAAAATATAAATCTAGATGGAGTTTAATTAACTTCAGGTTCTATCACCAGCTATGGGATTACACTTCGGTGTAAGTACATCACATGCACAGTAGCTCTCTGTGTCATTTTCCTGGATAGCTCATCTTTTAAATTAATTTCTTTGTGCAATTTTCATGCTCTCCTTTAAAAACACTCTTCCACTTCATTGTATTTAATGGAAACAGACGGCAAGACCTATTTCTCATCATACACCCCTGTGTGTATGTATATATAATGAAGACATTTCATTATAAAAGAGCAGCTGGAGCAGGTATGACAGCTATGCCTCTGAAGCCCTGGGAAGCGTGCCGTACCAAACTCAGGCGGTGGAACGGGATAACTGCTCGCCTACTTGTACCTTATAGGATTCTGTAAGGCACTGTGCCTGCCTGGGAAGAGCTGCCTGTTGCTGCACTGAACATTTCACAAATATTCATTCACAAAGCAATTGTAGGTCTCGAAGACAGTAGCGGAAGCCCTGATCTCCCTCTCACCCACCCCTTCCCGTGCACAAGCATGGAGCGACATTCTTCTTAATAACCCTCAGGCGTCTGCAATATAGACTAAAAAAGTCCTGTGGCAAACAAAATGGCTTTATACTTTTTTGCCCTGATGCAATTTTTATTTGCTGAATTTGCACAGCTGCTTTTTGAACCCATGAAAATTGTTAGCATCAAAATACCCAGTGCTAAGGAGTTCCCCGGGGAGGACGCTGCTGCGCATCCCATTTCGCTTGTTCTGATACAGCTCCCTGCTGTCTGCTTTTGATGTCTCCTCGTTCTGGCGTTAGAACAACATGTAAACATTTTCTTTCTTACTCTGAATCCTTTTTCCATTTTGTTCTGTTCAGCGGAGATTCTGGTATCTGCCTGTTGAAAAAGGCAGAAATGGTCATAATGAACTGAAGACATTTCTTCCATTCATTGAACCTTCTAATATCAGATCAAAAGATCCATATTACATCTGGGTCACCTAAAAGTCAAAGAAAAATGGATTTGTTGATAGAAAGAAAAATAGATTTGCTTTACTTGTTCCACACACTGTGCAATATTTTCTGGGGTGTTTTTGTGTATTGAGATGAGTACACATGAGTGCTTTGTCAGGGCTGACCAGATTGGTTAATATTTTGCAATATTGTATAATAATAATCTCATATCCAATAAGCTACTATCTATCTGTGATTACTAAGATTATTCAGTGCAATTGATGCATCTGTAATTTTCATGAGAACTTGTTTTGAGCCTTAAAATTTCGGGACACAAGGAGAATATTTTTTTACACATACAAAGTTTACGAGAACTTGGATAAGGTTTGCTTTGGTTTGTTTTCCTTTCACAAGTTATCAGCTGTAGTCCATAAATGCTTTATGGTGATAAATGTGTTACTGCTGAAAACAGTTGAAGGAGATTTGATTTTTTTTAAATACTCAATATACAGAAATGAAAAATATAATATATCTGTCTGTAATATAAACTTCACTAGATGTGAAAAGTCACTTTTTCTCAGGGACATTAGAAACGTAGTTTCTTTTCATGAGCATTCATTCCTTGCTGAGAGAAGTTTGCTGCAAAACTTAAAAAACTCCATGAAAACTAAAAGACTTTTGGAAAAAAATAATGTGGTTCTTAGGCAAATCTTTAATTTCAGAGGGAATTTTTGGCTGAATGATAAGTACATGCCTCTTCTACTTTCTTTTAATCAATAGAAAGGGAAATATGGATTCATTTAGTCGGATCAGACTAGAGGTTACAGAATTTATCTTTAATACTTTAAAAATTGAGTGTTTTTAAAAATAGGAATAATTTTCTGTTTGCTCCAGAGGCTGCAGGAAGGATGGAGAAGAACAGGTTTCCTATTTTATTGCAATACTTTTTCAGTGAAGGGAAGGCTAGCTTATTACTGATCTGTTGGATAATACCGCTTTCTTCATGTCGACTGACAGAAAAGTAAGGATGAACAACTTTCATTTATTCAACTCATTCACATTCTATCTCATAACAGAGATGTATCTGAATATAGGTAGAAGAAAGAACCATTTGCCTGCATGCCAAGATCTTGAACAGGGATAGAAGCCATTGCCTTGTTTTAATTAACACTAATGCTCAATTAAATCAAGTAAACGTTAAGTTGCACGAATAATAGCCTTCAATTATCAAATTATTTTTAAGGCAGCTTGTCAGGCTGCGGATGCCTGCAGATACAAGCCTGCAGGCAAGAAGATGCCACCGTGGAGACAAAGGGAGCCATTCGAGTGGTTTCTTTCATTTACAGCCTGGCTGTGAAGATGCATTATGGTGTCCAGAAGGGACGCGCACGGCCCCACTCTGTACCCTGCCCTGTGGTTATCGGCAAGATAAAATGTTACAGAGTTTCATGCTTGTTGATTTAATTTACTTCCAATTTAGGTGTCATGATAAAAGATGACAGATTTGCCCTGTCAATCAGATTACGAAGAGAATAGCAAAACTAATTTGGCTTATCATCAAGAGAATAAATCTTTTTGGAAGGGTGTTGCAGTGTTTTCTTATTCGTAGCAGATTCCTCTTCCAGGAGGATCTCAGCCACTGCATCATGAGGCTCTGGGCGTGTGTTGAGACTGTCTGTCTGTCTTGTCAGGACCAAAATCTTACTCCAGTCTCTCTTTTTCTTTGGGTGCAAGCAGATAGAGGAGGTGCTGCCCCTATTACAGTAATAAATACTTCGAGTCATTAATTCCTGAACAAAACAGTTCTTTACAGCTGTGGATTCTCGCTAAACAGCAATAACAACATTGTTAGGATGGCATTGTGTGCCCATTTATTCAAATTTTGAGAAATCATTTGGGCAACTTACAACGGAGCCTGTGCCCAGGGCGGCAGTGAGGTGTCTTTCCCCGGGCTGTGCAGAGGAACAGAGCCAGCGGCGATGGGCACCGGCAGTCGACGACTCGCACAAACCCCATTCCCATGAGACCCTTTTTCTGCTTAGCAAAGTGCCGTATAAAAAGGCTGACTTCAAGAAGCTGAAATGTTTTCTCACAATTGCTGCACCTTTCCCTCTGTTAGCTCATTTTTAGTTTGTGTAAATCCATTTGCTCAGCTACAGTCAGTGCCCACTGGCTGCACATCTGTCACCAAGCTTCAGCCTCGTTGGCTTTTGGAGAAAATCTCCATAAGAGAAAGGCAGCATCGATACCTACAGATTTTCATTCTCATTTCTGTTTTTTAGGGCTTCTCTTTAGCTCTTTTTTTTCTTTCTTTTCTGTTTCTTTTTCCGGCCATATCCCCTCCTCCCTTCCATCTAGAAGTGAAATTAGATTTGTTTTACTCATCTTCAGAAGCTATATACCGGTGCTGGTTTTACTTATGAACCAGTAGGCCCCAAGTAGTGAAAGCAAGAGCAGAAAAAGATTCTCCCCTGCTGTTCAGCAAGCCATGCAGGCATGTCTCATTATTCCTGCAATTCACTCATACCCAGCACCCACTGTCACTACTGTAATCAGATTTAGTTATGACCCGATGTACGATATTTGGCATGTCAGCGCATCAATAAGGATTAGCTGACCTTGGAGAAACCCGACGCGGATGTCAGACTGTCAGATCTGACACGGCTATCACCGGAAGGTAGTCTATCGTTATCGAAACGGAGCAGGGCTAATGATGGGAAACAGTTCACTGCTTCTCACATTTCACCTCCGGGGCTGTCCTTTTCCCTGCAAGGAAGACATCATTTCCACGCCGGGGAGTCAGGCTCCCAGGGATGCTTTGTAGCCGAGGAAGCCACTTCAGAGGGCCAGGCTTAGCCGAGGTGATGCAAATCACTCCTGGAGATCTCCATTAAGTTACCGAGAGCGGTATGAGGTGCCTCGAGCTGCCACTCTTCGGGGTGAGTGCCTTTGTCAGGCACGGGGCCAAAAAGGCCCTTTCAGTGACAATGAGAACACTGCAAGTAATAGAAGTTTTCATTCAGAAGACGAATGAAAAGTCACAGGTAGAAAAAAGATGTCTATCAAGGAACACAAAATAAATATAGTTCTCTTATTAATGAAAATAAAAGCCAAAACCATTTAATGGCATGTTCTTAGAGAGTCATAATTTCAATCTCAGATAACATTTTCAATAAAAATATTTGTATAAAGCAATGATTACATTAAAGATTTTTAAATTTTAAGAAAATAATTCCTGTCTTAACAATAGCAAAACAAAAGTAGAATTCAGCCCAAATTAACAAACTTCATTTTTTTAGGCAAATAAACAAGTTCCCTGGAAAACTATGTACTGTGTTCTGTCCACCAGCACTAACCAAAAGCCTTTGGAATTGGAAATGGCATTGTTCCCAAAATGCTAGAAGCTTGACATTTTATGAGGCTTATCCACAACTCAGGCAATGGACAAGGGGCTGCTGAACACGTCTATTTCCTCAGCTCCTGGCTCCTTGCCTTCGAGTGCTCTACAGGAAACCTCACACCAAGCCCTTACTTCAACCACTTTTCTGTTATTCTGCACTCTTCTTTGCATTATAGATTTAGATGGCAGAGAAGCTAAGCATTTGGGAAACCTGTCCAAAGATGGAGGTATTGATAAAGCGACTGGGAGAAAGGCAGATGTCCTCAGTCTCTGCAGGCGACTGCTGGCAGCTGTGAAGGGCAGGTACCCCTTTAAGGATGCCATCGAATGCCCTACAACCAAATGGACCAGCATGGAAAAAGGTATTGAGTACCTGAGAGAACTGGCTGTGCCAGAGGTGATTTACAGCTACTGGCAAGTGATTATAGACCCCGATGAAATGCCGTGCGAACGACCTCTGTGGAGGAAGTTTGTGCAGAGTGCACCATCAGATTATTCCCACTCATTGTCACCAACGGTCTGGGGAGGATCTGGTACTGGAACACCGGCTGTAAACGAGGTGACTAACAGGGTGCGACAGTATGAAGACTGTCTCTCCCGTCCCCTTCACGTAGCAGCTGTGGAGAAAACAGCTGATCAAACTAAGACAACATCTGATCAAACCAAGACCATGGATGAGCAAACTAAGCCCATTGCTGAGACAGTGGAAAAAATTACCAAGACAATAGCTGAGCAAAATGAGAAAACTGATAAACTTCTTCATTAACTGCTTGAAAAACTGTCTGAGAAGGGGAAAGACCCACTCTTCCCCTGAGCAGACCCAGGTTGCAGTCACTAAGAAAACATGCCCTCCTACGAAATCAACTCAAGGGAGACAGGATCCACTCCGGGATTTTCTTGCTGTAGTGTGCCACCCTGCACAATCCACAGCGAGTGCCGGGCACTTCAGAAGGATGGGTCTGCCATTAGCTTGGGGTATGGACTTATCGAAGTGCGTAGTACAATAAAGTCCAGATCTCAGTGACACCTTTGGGCTCTGTAGCACAAATGATATAATGCAACATAAAAGCAAATACATCAACCAAATGAATGGTCCAATTCTCAGACTGCACGTTGTCAGATGAGGATTTATGTTATTTTTTTTCCCCGCTGAAGGGTTATCAATCACACAGCTTTACTGCTGTATCTGGCTTGTGGGATTACTCGGCATCTATTTATCTTGTCCTTGTCCAGAGGACAGGAGTTACCTGCAGAGGTGATGCACGCTCAGTCCTGATCAGGCAAGATGCCCCGTTTTATTTCATGCCAGGCTGCGGAAGCACTCATTTCCATCAAAAACAAAAGACTCCAGAAATGACAGGTTGTGATAAAGGTGTGTTACTGCCAGCACAGCTTTTCAGGGAAGTACAGAAATCAGTGAAAACTAAAGCCTGTTGTGCAAGTGTAGGTGCCTCCTGCCACTTGCAGCATTCTCAGGCGGGATCCCTGGTGGCTGCCGGCTCCCCCGCCGGAGCCATGCCCCCTCCCAGGGCTGGGGGATTCTCCTGCAGATGGGCTCTATCAGCCCCCGTCACAAAGCCAAGTCCATTTGGCTGTGTAGCACTGTTGTCAAAATAATGTCACTGCCTCAGCAAGGTGAGTGTCAGCGCGATCCCCTCTCCGTCAGCATGTAGATAAACTGTGTTTGAGTAATTTCTAAATAGGTCACAGGTTTCTTGCAGGCAAAAGCAGAGCCAGCTGCTGTTATCTTGTCCATTTTTACATAAATCTGACATGCTGATTATGAGAAATCCCCATTTCCAGAGTGCCATTCATGCTGCGGTGGTGAGCGTATGTCAGAGCTGTCACTGCCAGCCTTTGTTTTCAGGGCTTTGTCGGGTGGTAAAAATACAGAAGACCTTGCTCCTGGCTGAGAACTGACCTGTGGCACAGACTTTTCACCTGGGAAAAATCCCGCTCCTCGCTTCTCGCCTCCTCCTGCCTGCTTTCCATTCAACAACATTCATCAACCTCACAACAAACCTGTTGTTTCCATTCAACAACATTTGAATGGAAAGACTTCCCAGCTTGTTACTACAGGGAGAAGCCTGTCAGTCTTGGTGTGGCTTGCTCTCCCTGCACGGCCATTTCTCGTGGAGCTGATCAGAATCTCTGCCCGAGTCCTCTGCTGTCAGAAAGCACGGTTACACTGAAATTCAAGTGTGGGTTTTAATGATTTTTAATTTCCCTGAAATGTCACCTGGGGCTGGGGGGGGAGAATGCAAGGTTCTCCCCTCTCCTGGGGCTGCCCAGTTCATCCCAGTGGTGCCTGGGCAGCTGGGCACCACTCAGCCACAGCCCCCAGAAGGCAGCTCTCTAAGGACAAGGCGCTCAGACCTTTGACAAACTGAGTCTGCAGGACTTGGAACAAAAACATCTTATGATGTAATGGCAGTTACAGAGTAAAAATGCTTATTGTCTCCCAATAAGAATAAATAAATACATGATAAAATTGCACAGAACTGCTGCTCAGGGCCAGATGCCTGTGCTAGAGTCACCACTAGACTATATATATATATATTTCTGAGCCTCTTCAACGAAACAATTACAAACAAAAATTTTAGGAGTCTTAAGCTTTAAAGTCCTGGATATTTGGATATTGTTGGATATTTGTGTGTATAAATATTTGTATCCACACAAGTATCATCACCTGCTGTTGCTGGAGAAAGATAAAATGTCAGTGAAACTAATAAGAGTAATGGACTTGCCAGCCCTGTCAGCACCGCTTAGATCTGCTGAGTAGATGTGTGTCCGCCCAAAAGAGGATAAAATGAAACAGAAATGTCTGACAGACAAAGGTGGAATACATTTAATATCCATCTTACTTCACCATTTTTAAGTCTGTTGCTGTATTTGTTGTAAATGGTTTACATTATGAAAATTTATTCTGGTTATACTTGTAGTTCTAGTCTTTTTCACCTCCAAAATTGCATCTTCACTACTGAGAAAGAAGCGCTGTGATCAGGATAAACATACCACTACTTGATGAACAATTTTACTCTGTTGAGAAATGGCTCATGAAAACAACAGTTCAAATCAGTTTTATGACTCTCTTACTCCATTTTTTTTTCTCCTTTGGGTAAAGGAGAGGTTATGAATCCTCAGACTTTCAATAAATAAATGGCATTCTCAGAATGTTAGAAAGCACCCAGAGCTGCTGTTTGAGTTGGTGGTTTTATGACCTTTATATCAATGACAGTGTTACCCAATACAAAAAAAAAAATTCATTAAGTACAGGTAATGTTGTTTTTCCGCATTACCTGGGCTTCAAAGAAAGGATGAATTCCAGAGCCGTGACAGAAAACAATCGTTACCTTTTAGAGGTATGTGACAGTGCTTTTAAACTGCTATAGGCACCGTGGCTCCACTTAATCAATTAGAGCAAAACTCACAGTAAACTCCAACCATTCTATAATTATTCTGTGTTTAAAATCGGCGTGTCCAAGAGCAAAGGAGCCTTGTTGTGTAAACATGCTGTTGAACCCTGTGGTGTGAGGGCAGAGACGGGTCCTGCTGCACGGGCACCTTTGCAAGAGGTGCCAGCTCCAGAGAGCTGCTGGCAAAGCTGCACCGTGCCAGCAAGTCGCCGGCACGTGGGGTGACCTGAGCCGCTGTCAGTGCTCGGAAGAGAGATGGGATGCTCCTGCTGCACTTGCAAGCTGTCTTGGGAAATCCCCTCTAGCAGATGTGGTGTCTGATATTGGAATCTATATCATGGCAAGGGGCTTGGAGGCGGATGAACTTGAAGGTCCCTTCCAACTCCAACCATTCTATAAATCTATGATTTCATCTGACCACCTCATGCTCAAATTCTCCTGGATTTGAATTATAATGGCAGGTGCTACAAAAGATGAGCAGCTCAGTCCTTCTTTTCTTTATGTACTTCTTTTCAGATTTTTTACTTGTTCCTTATAATTTAGGAGATGATCTGAGCCCTGCTTGTATGCTGGCTCAGAGCTTGTGTGGCAGAGTTATCTGTCCTGGTAATGCTCTCATTTTTTCTCCCAGTTTGGTTTGCATGTTTTGACATACTTTATTTACTTCTGGTTGTGCCCTTCCTCTGAAACCTTCTAAAGCTTTATGTTTATTTCTGGCATACTAGAATGTAATTAGGTTAAGACTTTCTTTAGGCAATTTTAATTCATATACTGCATTAAGAAGCACATATATTAGTTTTCTTCATCAGAAAGTCTAGACTATTAACAAGCTATCTATGTTTAGTGAAAAAGTCAGAATGGCTGCTAGATATTTAACATATGTTGATAAGAAAGTCATATCCGAGTTTACTCTGGAAAAAAAGATTCATATCAAACCGATTTATTTTAGTATCACTAAAAACTCTGTGGAAACTTGATTGCGACCCTAAGAGAGGATTTATTTGTCACAAGAATCAATAATGCTTGGTTTTTCTGTTTGTTCAAGCATCGAGAGCTGCGGTATCTATTCAGTATTATTATTAATGAAAAAAAAATTCCAAAGAAAATGACAACTTTCTATGGATAATTTAGATTAGGTATAGAAATTATTAGGTTTTTTTACTTTAATAGATCTAATTTCACTGCTACTTAATATTTAATGTTGTTTCTCCCTGCCTTGATTCGTTTTTTAGCCTTCCATAGTCCTGAAAAAGAAATAAATAAAGAAAAAGAGGCAAAGGGATGCAAAATAAAACAAAAATGAGGCTGTTCAATAAGGCAAGGAGAAAGCTATCTAAAATCCCCTGAATAAGGTCAAGGAAAATGAATCATATCTTTTTCATTCAATAAATGAATTTTGCTTCAGGCATTAAAATCTAGAGCTGTCTTCAAATGTTTAAGACATACTTACTGTTTTTCATGCTAAAACAGTCCTATTTTTTGAGTAGTCTGCAATTCCAGAGCACATGAATTATTAACAGAGGTTTTCTTTGTAATTCAACCTGTTCTTTAATTTACTCACAGAGCAGAGACTGGGTAGCTGCTATTTGCCTGTAGGTAACAATATATGACGAGGCTCCAGAAAGGGCTCATGCAAACAGCTAAAAAGTTTCTGTTCTTGGAGGTTTTCGAGACCCAACTGGGCAAATTCCTGAGCAGCCTGGTATAAATCCAGCATCGATCTTACTTTGAGCAGGAGTTTAGGCTACAGGCACCCTGGGTTCCTTTCCAGCCCGAATGACTTTGAGTGCATGATTCTACAACTACATAAAAGCCCTTTAACTACTATAGTATTTTGGTTAGATGTGTGATTTTCTTTACCAGAAAGAAAACTCAAAACCTTTGGATTAATTACAGCCTGCAAGTAAAATAAATAAAATAAAAATATAGTAAACCCTTCACCCACTTCTCAGTAATGTCTGAAATAGGTGCTTAGGTACTGTTTGTTTTTTACTGAAAATTAAACAAAACTCTTTGTTCAGGTGCGGTACTGGGCTGTTTGCTGGTTTGACTGAGCCCATCGGGGCAGGCTGGTCACACACGGGGGTCCCTGGCATCCCTCCTGCTGATGGCAAAGGGCCGTCAGGCTCAGCAGTGAGGGAAGAGGGCTGGGTGCCCCCCCGTTGGGGTGATGCCCCGGAGGGAGAGGGCAGGTTGCCTCCCCTGAGGGTTAACCTGGTCATTAGGGATCCCACCCCTACGCTCTGGCGGCACGTACACTCCTCGAGGCAGGGCTGGGGCTGTCCTGGCTCAGCCCAAAGCTGCCATGCTGTGGCAGATCCGTTACTCTGGGGAACATAGTTCTGCTTTTACGCGCCTCAATCCCAAGGAAACTGCATTTTATTTCAGAGACGAATTTGCACAATATCAGCTCCCAGCCGCTGGGCTTTGCAAAGCCTTTTTATGCAAGACTGCCAGATCTCTTTCCTGTGACCTTCTCGCGTCTGTCTGCTCAGATTATGGTAGACGTGGGTTAAAAGACGAGCTCCTGGAGTGTCATGTCATAGTTCAGCCCCAGGTTTCTTTCTGGGGTTTCTCTGAGGTTTCAGATACCTGGAAGTGCATCTTGTTCTGCATTTGAAAAAGCAGACATTATTTCATTTTTCTCCACTGGCTGCCACCATCACCGAACACTCTGGTAGCTCCATGTGAGGGGTGTACGAGCTGAGCTGTTTTCCATGAGACACTCCACGAGGCTCATTGGTAGTGCTCTGCTCCTACCTCTCTGCATCAGCTGTCACAGAGTCCCAGAACAGCGGGGGCTGGAAGGGACTTCTAGGGATCGTCAGGTCCAAGCCCCTGCCACAGCAGAAGGCAGACTGTCTCCAACGGCACCTCCTCAGCTGGGCTCCGAGCCGCAGCGCTGCATCCCACGGTCCGCTCAGCGCTGAAGGGAACAGCTTTGAGTGCTGACCCTGAAAATGAGAACTCTTCTCCCGGTTCAGTGCTGTTGAAGTGAAAAGAAGTGCAATACATCATCTCGGCTTTCATCGTGTTTGTCATACTTTTGACAGCCTTTCTCGCTTAAGTGCTGTTTCAGAGCAGCAGATATTGGTAATATCACAGAAATATTATCTCAGTGGTTATCTCCCCTTACTTCTTCCCTGGGACCAAGGCGAGCCATCGCAGAGAGGCAGGCTAGGCTGGGAAAGTGGCTTTTGCCTCCCTGGCCTCAGCCACAGGAGAACTCACTATTATGGCACAGATGCCCAAATCTGCTGGATCTGTCCTGTGTCCCGCAGGAGGAACCAAGCGGAGCCTGAGGCCAGCGGGGGTGGGGTCAGCTGGCGCAGGGTACGGGAAGCGGCCAAGGAGCTTTTGTGGCCGGTCTCTAAAGAGCAGCTTCAGCAAAGAATCAACAGAGCGACTCCATAGCTGCAATTAGCCCCGATCAGCGTGCTGGCTATGTTACCTCCTCTCTGCTCCCTGACCGCTTTTCCATCTCAGGTCCACTCTGCAGACACTCTCTAGCAGCCTGCTATCTCCTCAGCAGGTTCAGGAGTGCTTCACCTGTCCCCTCCCAAAACAAATAAAAGAAAAAACCCCAAACACCCAAAAAATGAACCTAAAGCAGACTGAGGTATCCATGTGTGTGTCTGCAGATGGTCCCTACCACAGCCCCGTGTCCCTCGGAGTGGGCAGGGGGTGGAAGGCTGGCATTGCCTTCAGCGGATGACTCAGGGTGGAGCTGGAGCTTCAAAGCTCAGCGGCTCTCAGTGCCGGGGCTGGCTTCCCTGCCGCCGCGGGAGGAAGAAGGCGAAGGAAACTCCGTGAGTCTGACAGCTCTCCAGCCTCGCTGCACGTCCCCCGTGCCGTGCCAGCACCGTGTGCCGGAGCCTGCGTGGGTGCCTGGGTCCCACGCTGCGGGCTCTCCCGGCCGGCAGCCAAGCCGGCGGCTGCGCGGGGCTCACCGACACTCAGCATCGGTTCCTGATTCAACCTTTCTAGTCCCTGTCTGAACTGCTTGTGTGGGTGGATTTATCACTCCAGGAAGGTTGATGCTCTTTTTCTTTCTTACATAATCCTTTCCATAATAACATATCCCTGGGCAGCACCAGAGCAGCTAATGAGCTTTTAGCAACCTCGTACTGCGTTTTATTTGCAAACAAACAAACATAAGTAGGGCAGTGAGTGGCAGGAGCAGAAGGGAAGGGAGTAGGGGGAAGAGCATTGCAATGAGAAAGTGGGCGTCTGTCTCGCAAAGCCATGGAGCTGGGACTCACCCATTCAGCCTGTGAGCTGCTGATTTTCCACCCAAGGAGTCCCCCACTGCCCTCCACAAGTTCTTCTCGCCCTGTGTGGTGGTGGCTGAGCTGAGGGTGCGTTTGCACAGGCAGCTGCCCCAGCAGAGGGGTGACCCGGGGGGAAGGATGATGTTCTGGAGATGTTGCTTCTCCCCAGCCCAGCTCAGTGACCGTGAACACAATGTCAGTGCCGGCCACGGCACTGCACCTCCAGAGGAGTCTCTGGGGCACTGTATGTCCACCTTTGCAGCCAGGTCCTCAGTTATGTTCACGGTATGTAGGTCCCAGAGGGGAGTGTGCGGGGACAGAGAACAGCAGGGCTCCTCCAGTCCTGGAAAGAAAACAGAAAAAAAAAAGGCAAAGGGTTGCAGAAAAAACAATATTCTCAATCCAGTCCTGTCAAGTAAAGGAAATATTTGGGGAAGTTGGCTTTCTGTGGAGGTACGTGAGCTGGCTGTGAAGAAAGAAAGAGCTCTAAGAGAAGTAAGAAGTCCTCAAAATTTAAGGCAGGCATTTGAAGGGCTGGTTTCAGGTTAATTCATTTGAGTCTCCGTAGCACTTTTGCTCTTGCTCTTCTGTCTCATAAGCCATTATAAAGGATTGCTTTAACGACTTACCTTTTCTTTAGCAGTCACAAACAAATATCAAGTCAAAGGATGACTTATTTTTTTTTAAAATCCTCTATCTCATCCTACCTGAGCATAATGCAATATATCTTAAGCAAAACCACTTCTTACTCTTTACCTTGGGATTGATTTTTATTATCAGTGTGGTTGTTTTTGCTCTTTTTCATAAGCTGAGATGGAAACTTTATTGCATACAGCTTCACGTAACTCACTTCATTTCCAATGGAAAATCACCATTGCAATTGAAAATCTTTAAAGAAGAAGATTTCCCAAGGAAAACAAAAGTTAACAGCAGAGAAAACCCCACAGCGGTGTCCTTCTCTGTGCTGAAGCAGAAATGCTTTTAAAATTGTAGAATCATAGAAACATCAGTTGGCTTGTGTTGGAAGGGCCCTTCAAGATCATCCAGTTTCATCGACACCTCCCACCAGCCCAGGCTGCTCCAAGCCCCGTCCAGCCTGGCCTTGAACCCCTCCAGGGATGGGGCAGCCACAGCTTCTCTGGGCAACCTGGGCCAGGGGCTCACCCCCCTCACAGCAAAGGATTTCTGCCTCACATCCCATCTCAATCTCCCCTCTTTCAGTTTAAAACAGTCCCCCCCTCATCTCATGGCTCTCCTCCCTGATCCAGAGTCCCTCCCCAGTTTTCCTGGAGAACCTTGAGGGACTGGAAGAGGCTCCAAGGTCTCCCCGGAGCCTTCTCCCGGCTGACCCCCCCAGCTCTCCCAGCCTGTCCCCACAGCAGAGGGGCTCCAGCCCCCCCAGCATCAGCTCCATCCCTCTGATCATCAAAATGCAACATAGTGAAGGCAGCCACCCTCCAGCTTCCATCTCTGCCTGGTGAGGACCGTGGTGGGTTCTGGGGACAGGCTCTGCCTCTCCCCATCCCTTCCGCTGTGCTCCTGCTCCCTGTCCCCAGCTGAGACTGATGCTCTCCATGAGGGATGAGCTGACAGCGTGCCCTTCTCCCGCCCGCCAATGGCTCTGCTCAGCATCGGCTCATTTAAAGAGCGGCTACTGCTCCCTCATTGCCCTCTGAGTCCTGAGCCCTCTTTTAACAAGATGCCTTTTTTTGGACAGATTTCCAGCTTTCACAGGTAATTCTTGCATTACCTGGGATGGAGTGTTGGGATTAGGGGGTGTTGCCAGAAGAAGTCCACACAGAAAAGATGCGTATATTTCAAACATAACTCTGAAACTTTTTGTAAGTGCCTTTGATGTATGTCATGAACAGTACACATTTTTAACCATTTAATAGGAATTTGAAATGCATATTCTGCATTTCCAGTTCCTAATCAAACATTTGTTCTTGCTGTAAATTTGATGTAGATGTTTGCTCTGACAGGTTTCATTTCAATTCCAGTGCATATTTTATGTGGGGTTTTTTTTAGTGATATGTTTAAAATAAAAGCATCCACATGAACCAGACCAAAACCCCTTACTGTCATTGAGAAGAATTGCCAGTGTCATTCTCACGATTTATGTCTGTTAATTTATTCTGAGAATATACTTAACATGATAATTTTCTTTGGAGTTAAGTGATTTTGGGAGCAAAACACAGAGGTGGAGGGGGAGAAATACTCTCCTTTTGTTTGCCGCCTACCCCTTCCCCCACAGCGAGACAAGCTGCCCGTCTTTCTGCTCAGAGGGATAAGGCTCAAATGAGCTGGAAAACAGCTCAATCTGGCCAAGTGAGGCTTCACCGACACGGCTGAACTCTCCATGGGTACCGAGCTGGTATCGCTCATCCCTCCGGCGTCTCCCCTTCAGCCAGACTGCAAAGGGGCAGCTCAGGAGGGAGGTCAGACCCGGCGGTGAGCTCGGCTCCGGACACGCTCCGCTGGCACCAGGCTGACCGCGGACCTGCCACCGCGGCCGGGGGCTGCGGGGGTCACCGGAGTCAGGCACTCGGAGGCGATGTCTGGGTCAGCGCGACTGCCTTGCGCATGGCAACGCCTGGCATCTGCAGGTAGCTGGCGTGTTAATTTTACCCCATCACTTTAATACTTAATAGGCTGTGTGGGCTGTGCTAAAAATAGACCAGAAGAGCTTCTCCGGAGCAGCCAGCCTGGCTGTAGGGGAATTCAGATCTGGTGCAGAGATACTGCACTGCCAGTTTATGGGGAAGAAAATAGCAAGAGCTCCATGTTTGGAGTGCAGTGCCCTTCCCCCCCCTCCAGAGCCGGCCCTGCCACTGAGGAGTGTGGGGACGGGCGGAGGGAGGGCAGGCAGTCGTCCCTCCTGCATACAGGAGCATTTCCCACCCGTTCCTTCATCAGCAAAGACCAGCGCTGTGTGCTGTGCTCCTCCTGTGATCCAAAGGGACACCCATGACACTCCAACAAACGGGGAGGGCAGGCAGCTCTGCAGGGCTGGGTCCAACCGCCAGCTCGGAGCAGACTCAGCTTAGGGCACCCTGGAGATACCTTGCAGGGTTAGAACAGCATTTAGTAGTTAAAATTCCTTATGCCTCTGTTTATGTGATGCCCACTTGGCCTAGGCTGCATCTGAAGAACCGTGGGCACGTTTGTGTTCAGGCATCATTTCAGGCAATGAGAGGGGGGATGTCCTTCTCCTTTTGCCTTGGAAATCCCCGCTCCCTTCCACACCGACTCCTCGGGGACAAGGCAGGACTAGTTCTGTGGCTGCGACCAGTGCCATAATTCATCCCTGCAACTGCAGAGCCCGGGAGCTTTCTGCGCAGCAGTGAGGCCACCCCAGGCACTGTAGGGACGCAGATGGATGGCCTCAGCCTCAAATAGTTTTCAGGCAGGAAATAGGTTGTTTCCATCTCTCCTGACACGAAGGTCAGCAAGAGGCCAAGGCACTGCTCAGGAGACAGAGCAGCCAGGGTTGCACGGGGGATGCCTGCCCAGCCCGGCTTGCTGTCCCCAAATGGCAAAGTTCACCATTCCCTTCCCAAGGGATCACAATTCTACAGCTTTCTAAGAATTTTTACAGGAAAGTTTTGTATTTAGTGCCATAAATAACGTACACATACCCTCCCCAATTAGTGCTATGCACCTTGGCTTATCCAACACAGGTACCTTGGTGTAGAACGCGTGATAAGAAGCAGCCACACACCGTGCTGGCCTCAGAGCTTTGGCCATCAGGACAGTTCAGGCAGCTCACCTCCTGCCTGCTCCTGCCGGCTCCTCGCTGCCTGCCTCATCTCTGCTGCCTTCCATCCACCTCCCCTGGGTTCCCCAGCAGCTGCTGCTCACCAGCCCTGCCCGGCGAGAGACCCTTCCAGCAGCCACCTCCTCCTTCACTCAGCGCATCCTCGTCTGACGCATCTAAGGCTACAGTCCAGACAACAGGAATGATTATGTAAAGAAAGACAGAATGTGTAAGAAATGGATGTTTACTTGCAAGCAGAGCACAAGGGCACCTGCTCATCCTGCGCCGGTGTTCTGCTGCACCTCCCATCGCGTTTGGTGGGCAGACCCAGTTTACGTACAGATGTGCACAGGGATTCATTTCAGCCTGGTTTTACTCACAGCCTCACTGACGCTGTGTCCCCAGGACCCCTCTCTGCCCTGTGCGCTGCTGCACTTTGGGCTGTTATGGACCCTTTTGATGGGGAAGGGCTGTCATACCGTGTGCGGTGGCACCCCAGGTGAGGTCAGGGTGCTGGGAGCTCTCAGTGCAGTGCCCATCACCAGAGACACACTGTGCTGCCACGCAGGGGGCAAATTTGCAAAAAAATTATTGCAGCATTTCACAGTCTGTGGCATTGGGAAATCTGATAGATATTTCTGTGGGGCCTCCCAGCAGAGGCAGAGGAAGCAGGCAGAAGAAAGCGCTTTTGCTCAGCACTTGGGATGGCTCATTTTCGATATACTATTAGGCCGCTACAGCACAGTCCTGTCAGAAAATACAGGAGGCTTTCAGATACCTGTTGATGGGCTAGTTTTGAAAAAGTTCAGCCACAGAAGATATAGATGTAGCCAGATTAAAAATTCAGAGGGAAAAGGAACTACATTTCATCACAAGGACCTTACTTAGGAGTCCCTCTCCTAATGTCTCTGAGCAGCTGAGGGATACCCTCGGAGAGGACAGGGTCCTCAGGGTGTGGGTGCTGTGGTGGGAGCCGGGGGGGGGAATCCTGCACCTCCTGCACAAGCAGCACGCGCTGAGGAGCCTCCTCCCATGGGCACAATTACCTGCAATGACCTGATCTTACTTTTTAGACTATATATATATAAAAAAAAAATTAAAATGTATGGGTTTTTTTTCTTTTATTTTTCCAGAAAAATTCCTCAAAGGGCAAAATGTTGTGTTCGCTGGTGGAGGTTGGTGGTACGTCTTGGGCAGCAGACAGAGAGGAGCTCCCGGGCACCGTCCACACCACCCTGTGGGCACCAAGTTGGCAGGGAGCCCCGGCTGGTGCTGTAGGAGGGGGAAAAGCAAAGCTCACCGCAAGAAAGCTTGATTTTTGAATAGCTGGTTTTCCCTTAGAAATGCTGAAGTGCCTGCAGTGCCATGTGCAAGGTGAGCTACAATTAGGTAAGAAAGACACTACCTTTGAGCTGAAGGGATTTGCGGCTGGCTGTAGTTCAGTGATTTTAAATAGCTCCAGGGTCCATAAAGCCAGTGTCTCTTTTTTCCACTTGTAGACAATTGTTCCATCAGGTTAAAGTTATCTAAAATCGTAGAATCACAGAATCGTAGAATGGTTTGGGTTGGAAGGGAATTTAAAGCCCCCCCAGTGCCCCCCCTGCCCTGGGCAGGGACACCTCCCACCAGCCCAGGCTGCTCCAAGCCCCGTCCAACCTGGCCTTGAACCCTTCCAGGGATGGGGCAGCCACAGCTTGCTCAAGTCCCCTTGAGGGACTGGAAGGGGCTGGAAGGTCTCCCCGGAGCCATCTCTTCTCCAGGCTGAACCCCCCCAGCTCTCCCAGCCTGTCCCCACAGCAGAGGGGCTCCAGCCCCCCCAGCATCTCCGGGGCTCCGGCCCCGCTCCAACAGCTCCGTGTCCTTCTGCTGTGGGTGCCCCAGCGTTGGGGGCAGCACTGCAGGGGGGTCTCACAAGAAAAAAAATTTTTTTTTCCTGTCATGGGATTGCATTTCAAGAAGGTAAGACTTGTGTAGCCAGGCAAAGGATCAATATATTTGAAGTCTCTAGTGCTGTCTGCCCATGACCAGGCTTTAAACAGCCGTTGCTGCTGGACAGACTTGGCTCTTCTCTCTGTTGAGATCCTGCCGGCAGGACCGGGTCAGGCTTGGGATCAGACACTGCTCCGTGCTTTTTGCATCGCACCCCAGCTAGCCTGAATGCCAAACACACAGCGGTCCATCAAAAATGAGTGAAGTGGGAGTAAAACATTACAAAACGTCCGTTCAGAGTCTCATTTGGCTTCCAGCAGAGCCAGGAGCCGTGCACGGGCAGAAGGGGCTGTGTGTGCAGAGCCGGGGCAGGGTCACCGAGCCCTGTCACCCCCCGGAATGACCAGCAGGTCTCGCGTTCCCTGCACCCCCCGCCCTGCGCTGCTCTTACCTCTTAGCGCAGTTTCTCTCAAAGGAGGAATTCACCTCAGAAAATCTAAATGAGAAGAATAATGTTCTGAATTGCTGTTGATAGCTTTGTACACGACGCGGTGGGGATTACTGCAAGGTTGCCCCTCTATACAGAACACTTATTCAAAGAGTTTGATTAATAATTCAGAACACATTTCTCAACTACATATCATTTTCTCAGCCATTTCTTGGCGGAATGTATTCCAGCACTTATGGATCATTTTGTTGCCTTTTAAGTCTAATATATTTGTAAATGAATGCTGGCCAGTTTCCCTGCAGTCTGTTACACACACAGATTACAGGACTTCAGGAAACTGGGGAAAACAAGAATGAATACTCTAAGAAAAAATAGATTTGAGATTACTTCTTGTGAATCATTTTTTTTAAAGTGACTTGCTTTAACTAGGAAAATAGAACTGTAAAGTAGGAAGAAATCTATGGAATTTTATGGATGAGAGAGGAGTTGAGACTTCATGTAAATGGGCATCTCTCCTCACACCTTACTGGGCCTCCATCATACTACAGAGTCTGGCTTTACTGCCAGCAAAAGGGTTTTCCTGATATAAAATTTAATTGAAAAACTGTTATGATCAAATTTACAGTCTTTGCAAGATGAACACTATTGATGTAGTTTGTGTTGGTTTTTCTTTTTGTTCTCATTTGTTGTTTTGTGATTTGTTTGGGGGTTTTTGTGGTTTGTTTTTTTTTTTTTAATGTAGGTGTCAGCTAAAGATATGACAAAAGTATTAAAGAGAAAAAATTATATATTACTTTATTTTAATGAGGCTGTCTTTTTTTTAATAGTCCTTTGAAAATTACTCTTACAATAGTTACAAAACTTAGAGTTCTTAGATTTTAATTTTGCTTCTTTCCCATTCCTCCCAAAGGGAGAAATACTAAATATTCTGTGCTGTTACTGTAGTCAGCAAATATACATAGTTTTCACATCTAATATGTATTAAATTTTAATGCTTTACAAAAAAAAACATTCAGGAAAGGATTAAGATTTTTCATTTAATAGACCTTTTCAATGAATCACATAATTTTTTGTTCAGTCAATATCTTTGTGTACTTTCCTCGCACAGATGCAATCATTTATAGCATTTTAGAGATTCCACCAGTGATAAAGTAAATTATTCCTCTGAACTCTGACAAGTGTAGCTCCAAAAGAGGCAGAGATTTGCGAATCTCTTTCCTGTGTGTAGCCTTTTTCAGTAATGAAAACACAGTATTCCCTATTGGCTTGTGTGACTGAAGACAAATTTAACTTTTCTGTTACAGCTGAACTCTTTTATTCTGTGGAAACTTTCTGTTCTCTGTTGCCTTCACCATTTCAGTTTTAATGATGACACAACCTCCAGGCAAGGTGATTCACTGCCTGCTGGGGAAGATGAGGGTGCGAAGACCTGGGAAGAAGTCCCAGTGCATCGGTCTTCCTTAGGTGAGGTTACTTTCCTTTCCCTCTTGCCTGGGAGCACAAGACGACAGAAGTGCCCCAGAGCCGCACTGTTGGATGAAGATGCCCCTCAACAAGCAGGACATCTGCTTTCTCAGGCAAAGGCTGGGGGCAAATGACGGCTTTTCCCACAGGGGCAAGGGGCAATGTCTGGAGACATCAGAACACCGTCAGGACATGAGGAGCCTCCCGCAGGCAGCTAGCGGTGCGCGGCAGGGCTGCCGGCCATTCGGCTCCTCGGGATGCCCCGTCCCCCTGCTGCTTGCGAGCGGCTGCCACACGGCTGCCAGCCTGCCAAGCCGGGCTGTGCCCGTGGCCAGAAGGCCAGAGCTTGTCTGGGCAGGACTGCACCTCCTGGAACTGCAGCTGAGCTCTCAGTCATGTCATCTAATTCAGTGCTTATTAAATTAACATAATTTAAATATCAAACCCTTTTGTCAGTGGCAGGAAATGTGCACAGGAACAAAGGCATGCAGGGCTGGAGATGTCTGTTGGGCTACCGACTCCAGTGCCCTGCAACGGCAGCAATTTGGTCCTTTTTATGAACTCATTGAGCTTAAAAGTGAAGATGTCGTCTGCACCCACTGCTCCACTTGGAAAATTGTTGAAGAATCTGCAAGCTTTAATATTTAGGAACTTTTTTCTAATGGCATCACCATACTTTTCAAGAATATATATATTCACGTCATGGCCAGTTTATCACCATTTGTTCTTATGCCAAAATTATTTTTAGAATAAATGACTTTTTATCCTTCCCTGATGTTTTCCCCTTGATGTGTTCGTAGAGAGCAATCACATCCTTTCTCAGTCTTCACTTATTTAGGCTAAATAAGCCAGCCTCATTAGGCTGCTCTTGTAAAGGCATTCTCCGCTCCCCGAGGAGTGCCTCTCCATGTGTGCTCCAGCCTGGATGCATCTTTGTTCTCATCATTTCATGAGACAGGCTCACCATTGCTGTGAATACCTACTGCCCTTCTTTGCATGATCCTTGCACATAACCAGGCTTTCCACCTGGCTTTCACTGTCATTTTTGTTCCCAGTTGCCTTTCTCCTTTTCTTTCCTACACCACGTAGTACTTTTTTCTCTTCCACTTGGATTAGTGTCTGTGTTTTCCACCACTGGTCCCTCAGAGCAATGTCTCCCTCCTCAGCTCTGGGCATTCCAGCCCCTCCTGTCCTGATATCCCACACTCAAAGCCCCATCTCCTTTCTTCATCCTCTCCTCAGACTCCCACTAGAGCTCAGCCGTCATCACTAGCACAAGGTTTGTAGTCTTTGCATCTTCTATACGCTTTACAAGGCATTCTTATATATATATAATCTTCCACTTCTCCTCGAGGGTGATGTCCACTCTACAGCTTTTGTCAGCATTTCCTCTCAACATTGACTTAAAGCCAGTAAATATTCAAATTATCGTCACTGGAATGAGTACGAGTTCTTGGTACAAAATCCTTTGTGAATGCGGAGATCCTATTTTCCCACCTGCACGAATGATCCTGCTCCTGGATGCCTGGGGTCAGGCAGAAGCCGCCGGTTTCACTCAACGCCCCACTCTGTCTCTCACTTGTCACCTACAGATACACCGGATGGTGCTCAGCGGGGACAGAGCTCCTGCAGCTCCAACGGCTCTGCCAGCGCCTCTGCTCAGCTCAGTCTGTTACGGGAGGTGATATTTTTTAATATATAAAACCACACTGTTTTTAATAAAGTGTATCTTTCACCCTTACTGCCGTGTTATTATCCACGATTACTGGAAATGCTGGTTGTTTGGCTGCCTCTGAAGTGAGAAGGAGCTACAGAGTCAGCTTTGAACCATTTGCTGTGAAAAACAAGCCTTGAGATGTATGCTCGCTGAGCTGAGGACTTCCGAGAGGGGTGATGCCAACCTTGGAGGAGCACTCTCTCTCTCCTTTTTAATAGGCAGGCTTTGTACTGTGGTACAGTGACCCTGAGCGTAACCAATGGGAATTTAAAAGTGCTCCATATTTTTCATCTGAGATCTTAGCAGTCACTTTTTTGACCTACAATAACACTGACCACAATGGTCTTCTTTCTCTTGAAGAAATAATAAAAAAAAAGGCACTGGAGAATTCTTTGATGTCAAAAGGAGCGTAATATTATTAATTTTTTCCTGCCAACTGACATCTTTCAATTATCTTCAACCTTTACTGAACAATATTCTCTCTACCTCTCTTGGCATTTCCTATCATTTCAGGATCGTGGTTGGGAGAAATTCCTCTACTGCCCACAGGCACAAGCTCAGTTTATTGATCAAGATGAACATATTTATTTAGAAGGTAGATGCGTGGAAAAAACCCCTAATATCGAGAAAAATGAGTCCCATTGTTCCGGTGCCTCCTCCTAAAAATGCCTGTAACTGGATGTGAGATTCAAGGACCCCTCGGGGAGCTGGGGAAGTGGCACCCAAACCAGGGTGCAGCCCTGCGGTAACCGAGCAGGGACAGGGACAGGTTCCATCTCCACCCAGCCTCAGGGGCCATCTGGGAAGCCTGGTGATGGGAACCTTCAAATGGAACTGGCTTCCCTTTCTCAATACAGCATGTTTTTCAAATGCTTTGGGTCATGATAAGTACAACATACAACCAGTTGCAATTATAAAAGTAAATGGAATCACATTTGTTTAAGTGACACGTGTGGTTTAGCATGAAATAAAACCACACATTTGGAAGGAAATCAACTGCTGAATAATATCTGTGAACAGAACATGAGAAGATTTTACTAACATTAGATGACAAGAAATGATAGTTTTTAGTTTTAAGTATTTCTATATTACTTTAGTTACCATTCTATATGCGTAGTTTTAACACTAGTACCAATGGGTATCTTGTACAGTACGTGATCACAAAAAACAACAGAGCAGGTTGGTTTTGTTGCAGGGACCCATAAACACTTTATTTCAGCTAGTTTACCCAGCTTCGGCTGGGGTTTCATTAGCTAGTTTAACTTCTGCCCCGTCCTTTTATGAATCTCAGTATTGTCTGTGATGAACACTTAAACTTGCAGGCCCATTTTCAGGGCTTTTGAATTTCTCTGCCAACGGGAGCCTGGTAGTGGTGGCACGTTACACTGAATGACTTCATCCATCTGGTTGTGTATGGTCATGATCTGTATTTCAGAGGCCAATTATGTTCTCATTGACTTCAACAGGCTTTGACTTTTCTCTTCAGCAGAGCTGGAGCAGGCCCTAATTCCTATAAAATCTTGGTTCAATTGAGGTGACTGAGAGCCAACATTGGGGGAGCCGGGACTTCATGCTCTGCCTCTGTTAACAAGGTCAAGATGTCATATACCCATCCCACTGTGAACGGGGCTTTGAAGATCAGGGTGTTTACAGGCATTTCTCTCTGGACAGGCTGCTGCACGTGGCTTCATGGATCTTCCCAGGTTAAAGAACTTCTCATGGCTCAGAAAGCCATGAACGAGCAACATGGGAAACTGGAGCAACGCTAAGAGGCATCGGGGAAGTACCCTGGCAGCATGCACTGGTGAGTGATCTCTGCCTCTGGGGACAGTGGTAGATGTGGCCGACACTACACTTTTCCCTTTCAGGCTGATTTCAGTAACTCATATGAATTGATAAGGCTGCAGTTACCCTGAGGCTGAACCTATTAGGAACAACAGGATGCATCACTTTATTCAACATGACTTGACCTGACATGAACCAGTGGAGCATTTCGTGCATTTTATTTTGCGCATCCTGTTCTAAAAATATTGCTCATGAGATATAAACAGGATTTTACCCAGGGTTAATGGGAGTTTGTAGGTGCAATGAGGTGGAGCGAAAGCCATCTGAACAACTGGGCCCAGAGGGTTGTGGTCAGCAGTAGGAAGTCCAGCCGGGGGCCAGTCGCTAATGGTGTAGCCCAGCGGTGCATACTGGGGCTGATATTGCTTAGCATCTTTGTTAATGACCTGGAGGATGGGGCGGATGCACCCTCAGCAAGTTTGCAGTCAATACAAATCTGGGAAGAGTGGTGGGTAAACCAGATGAGCGTGCTCATCCAGAGAGACCACAACAGGCTGAAGAAATGGGCTGAGAGGAACCTCATAAAGTCCAACAAGGGGAAGTGTAAAGTCCTGCATTTGGGGTGGAACAACCCCAGGCAGCAGTACAGCCTGGGGGCTGCCTGGCTGGAAAGCAGCGCTGCAGAGAAGGACTTGGGGGTCCTGATGGACAACAAATTGTGCATGAGTCAGCAACGTGCCCTCACAGCAAGGACGGCCACCACCCTCCTGGGCTGCATCAGGCAGAGCGTGGCCAGCAGGCTGAGGGAGGGGATCTGCCCCTCTGCTCAGCACTGATGAGATACAGTTGGCGTGCTGGGTCCAGTGCTGGGCTCCCCAGTACAGGAGAGACATGGGCTACTGGAGTGACTCCACCAAAGACCCAGAAAGATGGTGAAGGGACTGGAGCATCTCTCATATGGAGAGAGGCTGAGAGAGCTGCGACTGCTCAGTTGGAGAAGCTCAGGGGGATTTTATCCATGTGCATAAATACCTGAGGAAGATGAAGCCAGACGTTGTACTGGCGACATCTTTCAGGACAAGAGAAAACAGGTACAAAATAAAACCAATGAAGTCTGAAGACTGGAAAACACTCTTTTATTGTGAGTGTGGTCAAACACTGGAGCAGGTAGCCCAGAAATTTGTGGAGTCTCCATCCATGGGTTATTCAAAACCCAACTGCACCCAGTCCTGGGCAACCTGCTCTAGGTGACCCAGCTGGAGCAAGGGATTGGCCAAGATGACCTCCAGAGATGCCTCCAACCTCAGCCATTTAGTGATTCCAGGAATTAAGCCTTAGTTTTGTGTTATTCTATTGACTCAGATATTGACCAAAATCTTTGAAGCTGACAGGAGTCCTTGTTTCAAAGGCTGATAATGAGGCCCTAGTCCTTAACTTTTTATAGTTTGAGAAGTATGCTGACAGCCATTATCAGTCACAGACTAATGCTCTTTAAATGCACGCTGAAAGAAATTATAAATGGTTAGGTGAATCCAATAGCAGAAATAAAATCATCTTCAGAGCAAGCCCATGAGTAGAGTGATTACCTTAACCTGGTCCCTGGAAAGAACATGATTTTTTCTTTCTACTTAGTTTACAGCTCTATATAGGTTTAGGGAGATCCAGGCTGTCATCTTGCATTTACTCATAGACATCCAAAATACATCAAGTTTCACTCCCTAGTGTCTGTTATACTGTGTTTGTGAAAAGCAAGCAAGTCTTTTACGTTTCTCTTTGAATGCACTTATATCACTGCTAAAAAAAAAAAAAGAAAAAGGAACAACACACCAAAATTATCTGAATTTGCCTGTCTGCCATATAATTCTGGTGCTGACCTGGGGAAACCTGATACAGAAATGCAGTAATGAGAGAAAAGTAGGCAATGTCAAAATGTCATTGAACTACTAGAGCATTGCTAACTATCATGCATTGCACAGTACCTCTGTTGTTCAAAGGTGAGATCTTTATCTTTGGTTCCTACATACCATTAATATTGGAAATTCACCCTGAAGCCATCAGAGTTTAGCATGCTCGCTCTCACGTTAAAAATAGATTAGATGATGCTTTTGGTAACGCAAATTGTGACGAGGACACCCTTGTCCTTATTCAGAAAGTTCATCTCTTTTGCCACTCATATGTTAAATAAAGGCACAGGCAATTACTTTCATAGATGACTGGATTTCAGAAACTAAAATAAAATAGTCTTTATTCTACTGACCCCAAGGTTGTTAATTCTATATTTAACTGTCAATACCTCACAGAGCATGGCAACAATGTTTGAAAAATTGATTGATGTTAATCTTTCTATTTGTTTCCTGCAGTAAAAAATCTGAAATAATTACTTTCCTGGATGGGCAGAAAAGCCAGATTCTTTGTTTGGGTTGAATTTGTCTGCACCCGCGCAGTGATTGTTCTGGTCTTTGGGAAATGGATGACATGGGATGGTGTTCACCCCCGTGAGACAAGTGGTGTGAGGACTTGGGGTTTTAGCATGTGCCTGAAGGAATGAGTTGTGCTTGCTCCAGCACGCATCAGCTCCCGCAGGAAAGGGTTTCCAATGTTATGGACGATTAATTGTGTGAATTTCATTCACCGCAACTGCATGGTCATCAGCATAATTTGAGCAGATAGGCGAACAAGTGTTTAACGCCATTGACATAGAATTAGAGCTATTACTGGGATGAACTCTGTCTGCCACAGATCACTGCATGGCACACTGCAGGCTCTTAGTCTGGGACTTCCAGTCTGACACGAAAGGAATTTGGCCATGACACTAGATTTAATGAGCCTCACTGATGAAGACAGCCAAGGTAGCTTTAGTGGTCTCAGTTAATCATGAGTATTAACTATTGAAGGCAAATAAAGTCATCCTTCAAACTTTAAAGCTTCTACATGCGTATTGTCCATTACAATTTCTGTTCTTATGCACAAAATGTGCTGCCAGGTGAATTATCAGAACAATTTATCAACAGTCATACATATTTTTAATTGTTTTCAGCTCTTTTCAGGATGTGCTCTTTTTCCTTCTTCCTTTCTTCAACTTTCAGCTTTAGCAAGAGAGTGCTTGGCTTGGCCTGACCCCACAGAAGAGGGTCTGAGCTTCCTCGTGCAAAAGCAGGACCCAGGTGTCTCAGGCACATGTGGAACACCTGCATTGTTTGAACGGACAGCGGAGCTTCCCTCTTTGCTTCCATTTTAAAGGGATTGGCAGCTACTACCACATTTTTTTGTTAGCCTGGTACACAGACACAGACATACCCTTCTCCTGAGCCCCTGGGGTGGCTGTGCTGAGCAGGGATGGGATGCTGGGGATGGCTTGGCCATGGGAAGCCCACCCGAGGCAGCTCAGGTGGTCTGAGCTGAAGAAGACCATGGTCCTCCCCCCCGACACATCCCCCCGTGCTGGGGCACCACAGGTACCGTCAGGCCAGGCTGCAGGGGCTGAAGGTGCAGGAAAATGCATGAGGGGGCTGCAGCAAGCAATGGAATGGGCTCAGCTCCCAGGTAAATCCCACCTTCTAGGGATCTGTGATTCGAAAGTAAGTGAAATTTAGACAGGGAATAACTGACTGATATCCCTTTCTATTCTTTGTTATATTCAACAACAGCACCAACAAAATTGCTGTGTGTTACTTGAAAACAGGTATGAGATAGGCAGTTTACCTCTGATTCTGAAATGAAGTCTCTAAACAAACTATTAAAAGTCATCAGCAGCACATGAAGATTTTCAGAGTGAAGAGGAAAACCACTCCTCTTGGGACTGTGTAGATTTAAGAAATGGATGACTATCTTCTATTCAGAAGGAATTAAATTCTATAACCCGCTTTTTTGGATTTATATCTGAATCCAAAAATCAATGACTTAATACAGAAAATGTATCGGCTCAACCCTGTATAGTCATCTTGAAAGATGCACTGTCTTCTCATTAGGGAATGAAGATATTATGGAAAAGATACGCCAGAGTCTCAATTGCAAAGGGGGAATTAGAAAAAAATCTTTTCCTACAATGACTTCAAACCCTTGAGGAGTCATTTTGCTGCTGAGTGCGATGCAGGACAGACCACGGGCATCGGCTGTCAGGCCAATGTGTGAGTGCGATGGCAAAGCATCCTCCAGCCACCCCGTCTTGGGGTGCAAAAGCTTGATTTAACTGGATCAAGCCTGTGCACTTCTCTGGAGGACGTCACTGCCAAGTTATTAAGCAACTCACCATTCAGAAGTCTAATGGTTGGACCTGATGGTCTTAAAGGTCCCTTCCAACCTAGAGGATTCTGTGTTTCTAAGCGTGTTCAGTGCTGAGATTGATGTGCGCTGGCAGCGTGCGGGCATGAAGGGCTGAGGCGCACAATGGCACTGGTCAGCTTGTGCCTGGCTTGTCAGAGGAATGGGTATGTCGCCTGTGTAGGGTAGATGTACAGCACCCTCAGCTCGGGGTAGGTGCACAGCACCCTCAGTTCGGGGTAGGTGCACAGCACCCTCAGCTCGGCTGAGCAGGGCAAGCTGAGGCTCCCACCTGAGCAATCAGTACAGGGACTAACCTGAAAACTCACACGTAGCTTAATGGAGATGTAAGGATAACAGTGAAGCAAAAAAAAAAAGGAATGAAATAATTTAGGAAGATCAACCACTCAAGAAATATGACTGCTAAATGAATTGGAAAAGCAGCCTGTGTTGGGAAGAAATGCTGATGGTCCAAGGCTTGCTTTTGTTCCAAAGGGAAGAGAAAGCCAATAGAAAAAAATGTAATAAACACAATTTAAGAAATCAATTTAAAATGGCAAAACTGAAAATGCAAATTAAGAATGAAACATTTCAACATCTGAAATGAAGTGTTCAAATAAATGTCATTGTGAATGGAAATGTTTATGTTTGATCTGTCACTTTGAAATCAATATTGTCCTACATAAAAAAAATCCCATTTGAATTAACCCACACTTTCCACTGTGGATGAAACTTGGTCTTTATTCTGCTTCACTGTTACCATGCCTTCACTGTGCATCCTTGCAGGGCACCCGTGTGCTCAGCTATCGCATGGAGTCCCCAGCGTGATCCGGCCTCTCCGGTCCAGAAGTCTTTCTTCTTATCTAGGGCTTTTATAAGAGAAAGTGGATACCACGGTACGGCAGGATGACACTTCCTTTTTTTCTTTCTCAAATGTTCAAAAGAAATTTTTCATTTCGTAGTTAAATATATGGAGAATTATGAATAAAAAAACCCATGCGTGAGACAGTGGAAGTTGGAAAAAATGTCCCAGTTAGCTGAATTGTGGAGAAAGCATCCAGTTGAGATAACCAGGGTGGTGTTAGGAAGACCAGCTGTGTGGGACCTCCTGGGCGCTGAGGTCCATGGCAATGGACCTTTCACCGGCTCTGACTGAGCCCCCTCCCCACCAGTCCCAGCCATGCCAGGGGGTGCCCCTGGGTCGTGGTTTAACCCCAGCCGGCAGCCGGGACCAGGCAGCCGCTCACTCACTGCCCCCGGCTGTGATGGGGAGAGAATCAGAAGAGTAAAAGTGAGAATACTCGTGGGTTGAGATAAAGACAGTTTAACAAAAGCCACACATGCTAGCAAAGCAAAACAGGGAGTTCATTCCCTGCTCCCCATCGCAGGCAGGTGTTCAGCCATCCTCAGGAAAGGCGGGCGCCATCACACCTAACGGTGACTTGGGAAGACAAATGTCATCCCTTCAGACATTCCCCTTCCTTCTTCCCCCAGGTCTATGTGCTGAGCATGATGTCGCATGGTATGGAATATTCCCGGCTGGGGTCAGCTGGGAATATGGAATATGTCCCAGCTGTGTCCCATCCCAGCTCCTTGTGCCCCCCCAGCCTGCTCGCTGGTGGGGTGGGGTGAGGAGCTGACGTCTTTAGCACAAATCCGAAACGTAGCCTCTTACCAGCTGTGACAAAGAAAATTACCTGAAGAAAAGCAACACACCCTGGCTCCGCTCTCCCCACTCCCCCCTTTCCCCCATGATTCAGCCTTTGAAAATGGAAATGCCATAGGTTTTCAACTCTGCCTTTTTTTGGTGGCTTTTCATTCAGATGTCAAAAATCCGTAGAAGTGTATAAACGTGCGTGTGTGTTTGTGCTGGCGTGTGCGTGCATGTTTTGTGTGTGTAGACAGGAGTATTGCAGTCATCAGATTGATTTTCCCAGGCTTCTCCTCAGAAGTGCCGTGATTTCCTGCTCTGAACCATTTAAGCTATTAGCTGATACACAGGCTTATACCTTTGTGGGGTTTTTTTTCCCCTCAGGACCGATTGAAGCAGAGGAACCTGAACTTTTCAGGGAACGTGTTTTGATGGAACTGTTTGCTGGGGAGTTTCGTGACTAACTTAATCTCAGCTGCTGGAGAGACGGGTCCAAGTTACCCAATTTACAGCGCTGTCAGGTTGGCCACTGGCCTCGTGCTGCCGCAGCAGCCCGCCGGCAGTCTGACCCCTGTGAAGGCTGGTTGTTTAGGAAGACAAACAGGCAAGGGGTTACCGCACAAACATTTTCCACCTGACAAGATCTGTTGCCTTGGATTAAGAGAAAAGAAAAATCACTTCCTTTCCTTTTGCCAGGGAATTCAAATGCTTTAAGATTTAGTGTAACACAGGATCTGTTTAAGTGGTAATTGTTCTTTGTTTCAGACTGCATCAATTTACAACTGGAACACTATGGCTGTCAATGAAAATGCTTTGTAAATTTATTTACAGGCTGCAGGAAAGTGAAGAAGCACACAGACTGCATTTTAAATACAAATTGCTTCAAGGTACAATTTGCTCAAATTGCTGTAATGTGCATTATGAATTTAATTTTAGTACATTTCTGCTATATAATAACCTGATTTGAAAGTATAAATGCAAATTAAATTTAAATAACCTCTAATTTTTATGTGATGTGATGTTTCATAAATATTTACTATGGGCGTCTTATTATTGGATCAACTAGTCCTTAAACTGTGTAGATAGTAATAAAGGCAAGGTCATCTCTTACTTGAACGTATTAAAGTCGTAATCGGCAGTATCTGTTTGTTCTTCAGCTCATCTGTCTAAAAGGAGATAATCACGGTACCATCAGAGCGCCTCACGGTCTTTAATGCATTTATCTTTCTGCTTCTTTCTGAGATGGGAAGTGCTTTTATCACCATTACACTTACTGGGGAGGGCGGCACAGGCAGACGGCATTTAAGATCGCTTAGGTGCCTAATGATCGCTGGAGTCGATGGCAGATAGCACTAGAAGGTACGTGGGCAGCTGTGTCCAGGTACCTGTGCTCGGATAACCGAGGGGAGGGCTGTGTCAAAATATCCCAACGGCAGCTGGAGGCGCAGGTGGGCTCGGGTCCAACACGTTGGCTGCGCAGAGATCTTCCCAACGCCTCCCGGTCGCTGGTCCAGGCATCCCCACCCGAGGTTGCGCTCCCAGCCCTGACAGTGTGTGTATCGCTGCTCGGAGAGTTTGCACCGGGCATCTGACCCCCCCGGGCAGTGGGCAGTGGGCAGTGGGCGGTGGGCAGTGGGCAGTGGGCGCGCATGGGCCACCAGCAGGCGCAGGGCAGCCAGGGGACTGACAAAAACCATCACTAAACCATATCTCTAAGTACTATGTCTACCTGCCTTAAATACCCCCAGGGTTTGTGCCTCAGCTGCTTTCCTGGGCAGCCTGTTCCAATGCTTAATAACCCTTTTGGTGTAAAATTTCCTAATATCCACTCTGGGAGTTCAGAAGGTGGGGATGGCAAAGAGACATTTAAACAAAGGGGAGTAAGAGCTAATAGATTCTAATTGCTCGACACTTTAATAACAGTGACAGTCAAAGGCCGTCCATGGGGCAGATAACCACGGAGGCGTGCGGCCAGGGAGCGGTGTTGGGGCTGAAGTGTCCTTTGTCCCTGAGCCGGGCACCGCCAGCAGGACAGGGCTGAGCACGGGCACCAAACCACCCCACTGCCCGCACACACACCACTGCCCGAGCAGGGGGGACGCGCAGCAGGGCTAACTCAAAAGCTGAAAGAAGTTTTTGCATGTGGAAAACCCTCTATGCAAGGAAAGCATGGTGGGAAAGCATAGCGAGGGGGGGGATTGGTCTCTTCTCCCAAGGAACAGGCAATAGAACAAGAGGAAACAGCCTCATGTTGCACCAGGGGAGGTTTAGTTTGTGTAGCAGGAAGCATTCCTTCACCAAAAAGGTTGTCAAGCATTGGACCAGGCTGCCCAGGGCAGTGGTGGAGTCGCCATCCCTGGGGGTATTTAAAAGCCGGGCAGACGTGGTGCTGAGGGATGTGGGGTAGGGGTGGGTTTGGCAGCGCTGAATTAGCGGTTGGACTCGACGATCTCAAAGGTCCCTTCCAAACCAAATAATTCTATGATTCCATGAAACTTAACTTTAAGGGTAAGGCAGGATAATATTGACTAACACAGGTTTCAATATATGCTTCTCTCTTTTAAGATTTCCTTTAAGAATTTAATATATGCAGCTCTCCTTTAACATTATAGCACTGTTTATACTGCAAGGAATTTACTCAGCCACTGTGGGTTACCTTCCGTCAGGGACAGTTGTGTATATGCTAAATTATACTTTTCACTAATCTTAATATAAAGGCTCTTGAAAGAATCTTAAATGAAAGGTCAACTTTGATGTAGTGCCTTTTAAATGAATGAGACAACGTCGAGTGGCTGAACATTTAACCTGCGATTGAACAACAAAACGGAAGAACAAAATGATAAATCACTTTCTATAAACAAAATAACAATTGTTTCCGTAACAGCTAATTTAGCAGACGGGAGTTATCTTTCTCTGCAGGGGGAGGGCACACTTTCTGCTGATCCCCCATCATTTCTAGCAATGCAACCACGCAGCACTAGATAAGATTCATCTTACAGATGTTGTTTGAAAAAAATGGTGCAATTTGTAAGAAATTGTGAGTGTTTTTCTAAACTTAACGCTGACTTTTCTGGTGCTTGTGACCGGAAGTTTTCTGTCTCTCACTTTAGAATGTCATCATATCCGGACACATGCTCTCTATGGGAAATCTAATATTTTAAAACAAGTCGTCTATTTTTTTTTTTCCTTTCCCCTTGTACTGTAATTCCACTGCAAATCTGGGGGTGAAAATGACCAAGCTCTCTGCCTTGTTTTATCTGGATGACTTGCCCTTGTCCTTTTGACAGAAATAATTCTGCTTTCTTTCATGCCATTGGCAAAACACTGAAGAAAACTGGTCCAACGTCAAGCTTCTGCAATAAAGCTTATGCTGCACAGGGATTTTGCACTTAAAATGACTGCCGAATGGATATTTTTAAATGCATTTAGTATATGATGTAATGATTTGAATACAGTAAATATATTTAAGATCATTTATTATAATTTGTTATAAAATACAATAATATCAATAATAAAATATAACAAAATTTTTATACTGATAAAATCTGTGACTTTAGCATAGTACTCCCCTTTCCATGGTGCTGCCTCTGCTCAGCTCCGTTCTCAGCAAAGACTAACCCGTCCTGAAGCTGAGGGCTGCGTGTTGGTCAGGCGTTGATGGCACCCCCTCGGTGCAGCGCCCCGGTGCCGTCCGTGCCGTGCTGCCTTGCACAGCGTGTCCGTGCAGCCTCCAGCGGGTGACACAGCAGTCCCAGGGCACAAGCACATCGTCATGGCCCTGCTCGCTGCAGTGATGCCCACAGCTTAATTAGCCCAGACACCCAAGACACCGGTGTCCTTCGCTCTCCGTAGCTTTCTCTGGGAGCTTTGCCCAGAGCCTGGGTGCGGGCTGGCAGGAGGGAGGTCTCCCTCAGGACTGGGGCTGGTGGGATCCTGGGCTCCTTTCAGCCTGCCTTGTGCTGGAAATGTTGCTGAGTCAAAAGATGGTGAACTCAGATTCATCATAGAATCACAGAATGGTTTGGGTGGGAAGGGACCTTAAAGCCCACCCAGTGCCCCCCCCTGCCCTGGGCAGGGACACCTCCCACCAGCCCAGGCTGCTCCAAGCCCCGTCCAGCCTGGCCTTGAACCCCTCCAGGGATGGGGCAGCCACAGCTTCTCTGGGCAACCTGGGCCAGGGGCTCAAGGCTGAGGACATCTTGGTCCTACAAACAGCCTCTGCGAGGACCCATCCTGGGGGCGGGGGGGACCCACTCCTGTGTATGTGGGTGGGCTTGCAGCCGTGTCAGGGGACTGATCTGTGGGCATTGACTTCACAGCGACCTGGATTCTTTTTATTGAAGAGACCAACAAGTGAATGAGCCATACCTACCACACTGGGGTATTTTCCTGTTTTCACTGCGAAAGCCTGTTCCTTGCAGCAGTTAATTAGGTGCCCTGACGCAGGGCTTGCACAGAGGTATGTGCAAGGAAGTGACGGCTGGTTCAGCCTCGCCGTGTCCAGGCGGGCAGGCTCCAGACACAGCTAACAGCAGAGCTGCCTGCTGGTAACAAGCTCCCTAACAAGCTTCTGACGTCAATCCCGTGGGAGCAGCTCCTATGTTGCTGTCCGCCTGCCTGCATCCCGGGGTCCAGGCACCTTCCAGAGGTGTGGGTGACGGCCATGGAGGAAATGGATTTGTTAGGGCTAAAGGACTACAGATGGTGGCTTGAAGTGCACGCTGCCTGGGTGACCAAGCACGGTCCTTTCGGATGCAAAGGGCCGCTGTGACATCTCACAGCAAGGCAGCTCCGCGCTGGATGTCCTGGCGTGGTGCAACAGCCGTTTCCCGGCAGGACAGTGTGTGTCGGGGAGAGCAGGCGTCAGTCTGTTCCACTGCCTCAGCCTGGGGCAGGGTAAAAGCAAAAATTCATCTGCAGGTCGGAAATCCAGGCTGGAATATCTGCTTTCCAGCCTCTCCGTGCCCTGACAGCTGGGTGCTCCTGGGGAGGAGCGGCTGGTAATTAGATGTTAGGTAACATTTGGGGGAGTTTGTTTTTCAGATTTTTTTTTTAATCTACTGCAGTTAAAAATAAATAAATACTGAAGGGCAATTTTAGCAGCATGATTCTAATTTGTTTAATCAGATTATGTTGTTTTCTTCTCTGCTGCCTTCTAATTTGGATATATGAAAATGAAATTAATATTAAATTCTCATATATATTCAGACTTAATGAGATGACTGAAATGGTTTGCCAGCACTTAGTTGTCTTTTAAATGTGGCTAAACATTACTTCCTGAAAGTTTTCTTTCATAATGACTTTATTACCATGTGAAGTTTAGGAAAATAACCCAAAAGATCACTTTTCTGATCACTTAATACAGACAAGAATTAAACAAGATTTGACAGGATTAAAGAGCAGGATAAGGAGCAGACTTAAAAAAAAGGAAACAAATAGAAGTTGGTACATATCACAGCAAGGAAGGAAAAGCCCCTGCTTTACCCAGAGCTTGGCTGCAGATGCCTTGGAAGCAGTTCAGCCTGTCCATGGACCAGCTCCCTGTCCTCTCCCCGTGCGTCCCTGCCCCAGGCTCAGCATCTCTCCTTTCAGATCGAGTCCAACTGTTAACCCAGCACTGCCAAACCCACCCCTACCCCACGTCCCTCAGCACCCCGTCTGCCCGGCTTTTAAATACCCCCAGGGATGGCGACTCCACCACTGCCCTGGGCAGCCTCTTCCGATGCTTGACCACCCTTTCAGTGAAGAAATGTTTCCTAATATCCATCCTAAACCTCCCCTGGTGCAACATGAGACCATTTCCTCTTGTCCCATCGCCTGTTCCTTGGGAGAAGAGCCCGACCCCCCTGGCTGCCCCCTCCTTTCAGGGAGCTGCAGAGAGCGAGAAGGTCTCCCCTCGGCCCCCTTTTCTCCAGGCTGAACCCCCCCAGCTCCCTCAGCTGCTCCTCACCAGACTCCTGCTCCAGACCCCTCACCAGCTCCGTTGCCCTTCTCTGGACACGCTCCAGCACCTCAGATTCCTTCATGGAGCAGCCCTGGGGCTGGAGAGCAGATGGCAGGACTCCTTCCTCCCCACCGAGCTGCAGAGCGTGGTGCTGTCTTGCTCCCGCTCCTCACATTGACCCTTTTCCCATGTGAATTCCTAAGTCCCTGAGGCACCAGGACCCGGTCCTGTGCGGCACATGGTCCTGGTCTCCATCAGCCCCTTTGGCAGCCAGGCACAGGTCTGGAGCACTCAGAGAGAACATTTAAATTCTCTAAAGATGTAATTATCTTGACAGTGTCTTTTGTGTTGGACACAAGAGTTTTCTATTTTCTTTCTCCAGACTGAAACCTGAGTGCCTGGCAAGGCAAAGCTATCCAGGCAGCGGAAATTCTTGTTCCTGGAAGCTGGACAAAACAGAGAGAAGGGGAAAGTCATTAAAGCAGTTTGCACATTGCAAAATTAAAGTGTACCTGCTGGTAACAACTGTGTTTGAATTTGGCCAACTGCTTTAGACTAAGTGATAACCAAATTACACCTGCTTTGGGCTGTTGCAATGCTGCTGGTAGGGGGTAGGCTGTACTGGATTAGCTTACATCCCATTCTGTGGGCATCGTCAGAAGGTCTGGGTTCTCAGTGCTGATTTCATCTCCCTGCAATGCAGCCTTGAAATCAGGGGAGAAAGGTGCTGGGTTTTCTTCAAATGATTCACTCTGCTGTCACATTTCCTTATCTCTTGTTCTTTCCTGTTTAATGCTGGCAATATGCAGCCATAAACAGCAGGTTTATAGCTGCAATCAGATTCTTCCCGACGGAAAAAAATATTCCAAAACTTCAAGGGTTGAGCTCTGTCCTCCCAGGCATGTCCTTGGCTGAGTGATTTCATTGCAAATGGGCATATGGAGCCAGAGCCCGGGCTGGTACAGCCAGATTTATGTGAAACACCACCACACATCGTTCTCCGATTCCAGCCCAAGAGCTGCAGCTCTTGGCAGGGAGCGTCCTGGAGCAGAAGGTGGTGGTGAGTGACAGCTTGGTGCGCTCCCGTCAAGGGCTGCTTTTTGCACATAGGCTCGATTTGGAGGAAGATTTGTTGGTTAACTCTGGGTATATTGTGCCACTCTGCAGACACGCTGTGGTAATTATTTTGGGTATTCAACAGACTTTTTCTTTTTAAAATCACTGAGTAGTGCTTTACCTGATTATCTTCATTGTGAATCCAGCCTTGTCTGTATGATAAGATTTCCTACTCAATCAACACATGCCTCTAACTTGTAATTATCTTTGGAAATGTTTTCATAATGTGCAACCCTTAACCTTTTTTATATGTTGATTTATTGCCTCTGAGTTAAACCTTGATGTTCAATTTCCTGGTGTTATTAACATCTCCTGCTAGAGAAAATAATTTAACTAAAATTTCATGGGAAAATGAATCAAAACATGATGATATTTACATGCGGCCTTTTAATCATTTCAAACATAGAGAAGTTTTTGATTTAAATTTACAGTAATTTTATTTCAATTGTTCTCTGTATTATCCTCAGCCATAATTAGGAATATCCACATAATTAACCGACTTCCATGAGCAGCAAACACCTAAGATATAAAAAAAATACCAAATGCCGTTTCACATAGCAGGGTTTTGCAACATTTTAGTAAGAAGGCACTTGGATCAGTGTCCTTTGCCTTTCATTTGGAATCAGGAGCAGCGGCAAAGGAGCAGGGCACCCAAGTGCTGGGTGTCCCTCGGCAGCGTGCAGGGTGCCAGCACACATCCCAGCTCCCAGGCCGGAGACTCCCCACTGCTCTTCAGGTTGCTCTTCTGCATGAAGAAATGTTTATAATGCATAGAACCCCAACAGGGGGATGGGGCTCTGTAGGCTAATATTTACACACCTAAAATATGCAACAGGAAGGCAGCAAAGGACATTGCCTGCCCTGACCCTTCTCCCCTGGGACCTCCACCCCTGCCCCTGTGCCCAGGAGAAGAGTATTTTCCTCATCGTATCGAAAAGACCATTCTTGCAAGTAGGCAGCTGTCCTATCCGTGATATTGAAATATCTTTTTTTTCCATTCAATTGCCTTCTGAATTGGTGTTCTTTGCCCATCAGCATTGCTCCCCCATGAGGTCTATCAGGTAAGGATCTATCCATCCGTTTATCCGTCTCCTGGGTCTGCTGTGCATTTAGAGTTTGAGTGCTGCTCTGTGTGCAGTCAATGCAAACTCAGCTGGTAGGGCTTCATAAAAACCAAAACATGCTCAGCTCATCCAAATCTCAATCAGCTTTCATCATCCCTGCACCAGCATGCTAAAACGGAGCCGGCGTAGGGCCCAGTATCTATCAAAGCAGATTTGGATGGATGACCCTCATTTTACCATCTATGATCTAATAAAAAAAAAGGTTGTTACACTTTAACACATTATCTGTCATGATAATGAAGTTTTATTTACCATTTCCAAGAACACTTTCACTTTTAGAGATATTATCAGAACAAGCAGATCGGCTGAATCACTGGTGCTCAATGAAAGCTGCCAAGCAGCAAATAGACTCCGGTGTGGACGTCGGTGTGTTGGGATACACCGCTCCTCCACTTCCATTTCACTATGGGTTTGTTGGTTTGTTTATTTTCTGGTGTGCAGCGGAGCCTGCTGCAGCTTCAGAGAGGTGGCTGAAAGCCCTCCTCGTGCACCTCGTGCGTGTCCTCATGAGCACCCCGCGGCTCCTGGGGGCCATGCCCTCCCCAGGACACCTCTCCATCCTGGCACCCTGGGGCAGGGTCCCCACCGTGCTGCTTCTGGGTCCCCCCACAGCATTTCCCTTTCCTGGAGGGAACTTCTCCCTCTCCAAACCCATCACCTGGGGCAGCACCATCAGGAGCACGCTTGGCAGCCCACATAACTGGGGATGCTGCTTTCCAATGAGACTTCTTACAGGGTCTGTACACTCCCCAGCTGGTCAACTGCCTCTCGCTCCATCCCATGCCTTTGCTTTCCTGCCGTCCTTCTCTGGCTTCTCCTCTCCTCCACCTGTCTCCCACTCTTTCTCCACTTAAAACGTCCAGTGGTTCATATGACAAGTCTGCCTTAACTCTGCCTTGTGCCCTTTAGGATGTGCTTTTTCTATTGCATCTTCCTTCCTCCCCCAGTATTTCTCTAACCTTTTCCCAGTCCCAGTCCCCTACTTCATTTACTCCATCTCATTTCAAAACAACCCACTGAGGTTTGTGTTCATACAACACCTAATGTAATGCACCATCCCCTGGACAACCTCCAGATGGTACTGCGATGCAAGTGTATGGTCATAACGGTTATACCCCTAATGGTTACGATAATATTCAACAATTTATTCTAAGACACAATTTACTCCTCTTCTTCTTCCTAGTAATCTGCTGACACACTGATCCATAAAACTTATGAGAAATATTTATAAAGGTGACAGCCTTGACACAGAGAATTAAATCACAATACAGAAATGTGCCAATTTAGTAGCTTACGAAGTTCATGTAAAAAACCCCCACAAAAACAGATGAAGAACTGTCACAGCTGAGAAAAACAAGCATATGAGAAAAAATTAGAGCTACAGATTTCCTATATATGACAAAGACAGAAAGAGGATAAATTTGTGTCCGGTGACAGGTAGGCAAGAAGTGAGTGGTAAGCACCATGTTATACTATCTTATATGTGAGCAATCCTTACTGCGACAGCTGGTGTTTGGGAAGGGAGAAGTGCTTCTGTTGTAGCATAGAAAATAAATGATGAAGCAGCAAAAACAAAGCACCAGAGGCACATCTTTTTTTTTTTTTTTACATAATATAAGGTTCTGTTACCGGTAAAAGAGAGGCACAGCAAAGTGCCCATCTGGCATTTGCAATGGGTCTGTGCTCTCCTACCACCTTTAATTGCACAGACCTGCTGTGGTGAACAGGACCCATTCTGGTAGTTCTGACACAGCAGAATAGCTTTTATGAAGAGATTTTTAGCAAAACAGACCCAAGTAGGACAGACTCAAAACCAGCAGCATAACATCCCCTGACGGCAGTGCAAGATTCACGGTGGCCTTCAGCATATCTCTTATCCTGACTCCTCTACTTCCTCCTGTTGCTGAGATACTCTCTCAGGTTTCCATGATTTTAGACTGATTTTATTCAGTTGTATATACAACAGACCAGGGAGTCCAAAGCGCGCTGTAACTCATGTGAGAATAAAGGCTAAAGACTGACAACATATTTGAGAGCCTGTGTTTGGCCTGAGAGGTTTCCCCCCAGTTACACCCACTGTGAGGTGTCAGGGAACAAACGTCTCTCTAGTTTAATACTCTGTTTGCTTCTGATGATGCAGATAAAAGGGCTGCGAGTACTTCAAAGGTGGAAAAATAGTTATCACAATGTCAAGGGGTTGTATAAGGTGGGGGTATTTCCACAATACATTATGTTTTCCTTTGCAAGAAAAAAATGTAATTGAGTGATCGCATCATGCCAGGGCTCACAGCCCTCCCCACGCTGTTCAGCACCAGCCTCCCACCCCTCCTCCCCTGGCGCAGGTTTGTAACTCAGGGATGGAGTTATTGCCAGTGGTAAGAGCCTGGTTTAGCATCCCTTGGATAGGGTGCTCTGAGCAAATCACCGTGATGGCAGATGGCAGCCTCTGCTACGGAGCCTTTCCCATGGATGGGGAAGCACCGGGAAACTCCCGCTGGCTGCTGCGTCGTGTCCTTCAGGGCAAGGCGGGAGCTCAGCGTTTTGTGCCAAGCTCATGGTGTCCAGATGTTTATTTTTCTTAACTATTTTTATTTAATTTATTTTCTTTATCTCATTTTTTGTTTTGTTAAATAAAACCACTCTCAGTTCATAGTTATTTTTTAACTCTGTGATTGATTTTAGAATGAGCATGTGACTCCCATGCTGTCCTTTCCCCTGTAAAGAAACTGATGTGGAAGGGCCTTAAATGCAAACTAGATTATGTGTGTGATCGGCTCCGTCTTTGGTTAAAACTGAGACATTTGGCAATTCCAATAGACTGTTTCTTATCCAGTGCCTGGCAGTCTAAAGATGGAGAAAAGCTTTTAAGCTAGTTTACCAGCTAGGAATATTATCCTTGTTGTCTTTATGTGTATATGGAAAAATAATGTAATTAAATAAGTGAAACTGAGATAATTAAGAAACCTATTTCCTACAGGATTACAGTCCATGGAAAGGAATGTGCCATCACCAGCTGTGGAAGAGGTGCTGGGAGGTCAAAAGCATCTACTTGTGTAAACAGCTCTGCACATGGCAGTGGAAAAGGTGGTGAAGAATAAAGTTAATCTACAGCAACAAACCTTCAGTGGTGACCACATCTGGCACTGAGAAATTAGGAAATGCGGGCCTGTGGTTCTCTGCTAATCCCCTCTCCCTTATACTGTGTCTGCGGGTCTGATCCAAAATCTACGTATGTCAGACTTTTAATCAATTTCAGTTTTAACAATTAATCGTCCTGTATTTTCTCCATATAACCCTATTTCAGGGGCAGAAATATGCCTTTGATTCCAGAATTCTAAAATATTAAATCAAACTCTGAAATTCTGAAGAATTAAAACTATTAAAATGTGCAGGACAAGGAGTCAACAGGGGCAAACAGAAGCAGTGAAAACTGCAGGGCAGAAGAAGAGAGTTTGTTGGTTTTTAATCAGCTGAAGAGGTGTTGTCAGCAGTAAACATGAGGCAGCCTTAACGAGAGAGCTGATCTCAGTGCCTAGACTGAGTCTTACCAACAAGTTGTGTCATCTTCAGCTTCTCACCATCCTTTTTCCCCCTGTTTGCCAAACTGCTTCTGGCGATGATCGCAGCCAAAGGTTTCCCTGCACGCTGCGGTATAAACCTGGGGCCAGGCAGGCAAGTGTGTGTAAGGGTGAAGGGAACACAGCAAAGCAAACCAGCTCTAGGGGAGAGCTGGGCTGATTTAAAGCTCTTTCTCACCCAGCTCATTCCCAGCAGCGTGATCGCAGGTGGCAGCTGCACCGTGCCTCGAGCGCGGGCAGCCAAACCCAGCCTGCTCGAGGTCCTGATAGCTCTTTGTTCAGGTCCATAAAGCAAGCAGATCCCAACCCTCATATTCTCTTTGCTCATTTTCTGCTCTTCGTTCTTGTTTCATCTCATAGCTACAAGAGTGGTGTGGTCCCTATTCCCTGTTTTGCTCAATTATGTCCAGGGGACGACAGCTGTGTTTGTCAGAGGGCTTACAATGAAATTCAGACTCAGAGTCCTTTGGTTTTGGTCTAGAATTTAGAGTCTTTCCAAAATTACAAGGAGTTTCTATCTGGCACCAGGCAGTACCTACTGGCTGTCTGCTGGGATGCAGTTCCTTTGACTCAAGGTACATGCCCCCTTCACACCCAAGTTCCCATATATTTACAGGGAACAAGCTTGCTACCCTATAAGCAACTGATTCCCACTTTTAACACCCTTTTCCCTTTCTAAATAGCAAAGACATTCCCCCCTTGCAGTTTTGAAAGGGCTTCGGGAGTCATTCTGATAGGAAGTAACAAGGAATTGTGCAGTCCTAAAAGCATCCTGGTGAGAGGAGGTGTGAGCTCTCACGTTACGAAGCGCGAGATGATCAGCAGGGCACGGCTGTTACTTCGCCATTCAACAAACATTGCACCCAAAAGCTGTACCAAAATGGGAGGAGGCATTTCTGGGATCCTCGGAAAGGCTGAGCGGGTTGGACCTTCCCTGCAGCATCGTTCTGCACGAGAGCAGCGGGGGGCAGATGAGCAGTTTTCTCTCTCACTCTTTTTTCCCGTGCTGGTGGGGATCAATCAGTGCAGAGCAAAGGTAATGACGAGCACTTGCTTTTCTGTAGACACGGGTTAGGNTGATGGCAGATGGCAGCCTCTGCTACGGAGCCTTTCCCATGGATGGGGAAGCACCGGGAAACTCCCGTGTCCTGCAGGGACTGGCGGGAGCTCAGCATTCTGTGCCAAGCTCATGGTGTCCAGATGTTTATTTTTCTTAACTATTTTTTTTTAATTTATTTTCTTTATCTCATTTTTTGTTTTGTTCTGTTAAATAAAACCACTCTCAGTTCATAGTTATTTTTTAACTCTGTGATTGATTTTAGAATGAGCATGTGACTCCCATGCTGTCCTTTCCCCCGTAAAGAAACTGATGTGGAAGGGCCTTAAATGCAAACTAGATTATGTGTGTGATCGGCTCCGTCTTTGGTTAAAACTGAGACATTTGGCAATTCCAATAGACTGTTTCTTATCCAGTGCCTGGCAGTCTAAAGATGGAGAAAAGCTTTTAAGCTAGTTTACCAGCTAGGAATATTATCCTTGTTGTCTTTATGTGTATATGGAAAAATAATGTAATTAAATAAGTGAAACTGAGATAATTAAGAAACCTATTTCCTACAGGATTACAGTCCATGGAAAGGAATGTGCCATCACCAGCTGTGGAAGAGGTGCTGGGAGGTCAAAAGCATCTACTTGTGTAAACAGCTCTGCACATGGCAGTGGAAAAGGTGGTGAAGAATAAAGTTAATCTACAGCAACAAACCTTCAGTGGTGACCACATCTGGCACTGAGAAATTAGGAAATGCGGGCCTGTGGTTCTCTGCTAATCCCCTCTCCCTTATACTGTGTCTGCGGGTCTGATCCAAAATCTACGTATGTCAGACTTTTAATCAATTTCAGTTTTAACAATTAATCGTCCTGTATTTTCTCCATATAACCCTATTTCAGGGGCAGAAATATGCCTTTGATTCCAGAATTCTAAAATGTTAAATCAAACTCTGAAATTCTGAAGAATTAAAACTATTAAAACTACTAAAACTATTAAAATGTGCAGGACAAGGAGTCAACAGGGGCAAACAGAAGCAGTGAAAACTGCAGGGCAGAAGAAGAGAGTTTGTTGGTTTTTAATCAGCTGAAGAGGTGTTGTCAGCAGTAAACATGAGGCAGCCTTAATGGGAGAGCTGATTTCAGTGCCTAGACTGAGTCTTTCCAACAAGTTGTGTCATCTGCAGCTTCTCACCATCCTTTTTCTCCCCGTTTGCCAAACTGCTTCTGGTGATGATCGCAGCCAAAGCTTTCCCTGCACGCTGCGGTATAAACCTGGGGCCAGGCAGGCAAGTGTGTGGAAGGGTGAAGGGAACACAGCAAAGCAAACCAGCTCTAGGGGAGAGCTGGGCTGATTTAAAGCTCTTTCTCACCCAGCTCATTCCCAGCAGCATGATCGCAGGTGGCAGCTGCACCGTGCCTCGAGCGCGGGCAGCCAAACCCAGCCTGCTCGAGGTCCTGATAGCTCTTTGTTCAGGTCCATAAAGCAAGCAGATCCCAACCCTCATATTCTCTTTGCTCATTTTCTGCTCTTCGTTCTTGTTTCATCTCATAGCTACAAGAGTGGTGTGGTCCCTATTCCCTGTTTTGCTCAATTATGTCCAGGGGACGACAGCTGTGTTTGTCAGAGGGCTTACAATGAAGAAATTCAGACTCAGAGTCCTTTGGTTTTGGTCTAGAATTTAGAGTCTTTCCAAAATTACAAGGAGTTTCTATCTGGCACCAGGCAGTGCCTACTGGCTGTCTGCTGGGATGCAGTTCCTTTGACTCAAGGTACATGCCCCCTTCACACCCAAGTTCCCATATATTTACAGGGAACAAGCTTGCTACCCTATAAGCAACTGATTCCCACTTTTAACACCCTTTTCCCTTTCTAAATAGCAAAGACATTCCCCCCTTGCAGTTTTGAAAGGGCTTCGGGAGTCATTCTGATGGGAAGTAACAAGGAATTGTGCAGTCCTAAAAGCATCCCTGTGAGAGGAGGTGTGAGCTCTCACGTTACGAAGCGCGAGATGATCAGCAGGGCACGGCTGTTACTTCACCATTCAACAAACATTGCACCCAAAAGCTGTACCAAAATGGGAGGAGGCATTTCTGGGATCCTCGGAAAGGCTGAGCGGGTTGGACCTTCCCTGCAGCATCGTTCTGCACGAGAGCAGCGGGGGGCAGATGAGCAGTTTTCTCTCTCACTCTTTTTTCCCGTGCTGGTGGGGATGAATCAGTGCAGAGCAAAGGTAATGACGAGCACTTGCTTTTCTGTAGACACGGGTTAGGAGCCAGCCGTGCTCTGCAGTAGGTTTGTCCTGGTACTGAGCATTACGGACTGTAGCTGCGTAGGCAGTACCATTCCTTTAGGAGGCCTGGGAAAGCCCAATTAACGTACTCACAGCATTCCTATAAAGTGCAGTTGCATCTGCTGGAATTGAAAGGAAATAAATGGTTTTGTTCTGTAACAGAAGAGCTGTCCCCACACTGGCTCTGCTTCTACCAGCTGGTACAGATGCAGTTGGTAACAAATTGTACAGAGGATTTAGGGAGACATTTACAATATCCATGCAGGAATGAAATATAAGGCTGGTGTATGTTTACTGCCAGACTCAGCTGCCCATTCTGTGTAAGCAAAATTAACAGAAATAAAGGACATCCTCCCAAACTTGCTGATCTGTTAACCGCTGAATAACAGATAATACAAAAAGTGAACAAATACATGGAAAAGCCTAATTCGCTTGTGAGTAGGGGTTGTTAAAAGGTGGCAGTGGGTTCCTCCAGAAGGATATTGGTCCAATGCACCGGTTCTGCTTGTGCTGCATCACAGATACTGGGCTTCATGTGCTGAAGAGATGGAGCATGGACTTGAGACGGTTTTATTGGCTTACTGCTTCCACACCTTGGAGAATTACAGATTAAATACTTAGATTGCTAAGAAAAGGGTGTGTTTTAAAAGAGAAACAAAAGTTCTGGATCATTCTGCAAGCTTTTATTTATATTATCGATTTACACAAAGACACCATTCTTCATGAGTTGCTACTTGGTGGCTTGTGTTCCCAAACCTCCTACATAACCCTTGTACCACACCACAGCCCAGGGCGGATGCCCAGGGGAAGTTTTCCTGTAACTTTGGCAGCCCCAAGAGCTCACCTGCCGGCTCAGCACCTCCGAAGCCGTGCGGGACACGGTGCCGGGGCAGTGCTGGCCTCAGCCTCTGCCAGCAACCGGCATGTCAGAAGAGCAGTAGTGTGAATGCGGCACACAGATTTAAATACATACTTTAAAACCCACCCTACCCCAAACCCCTTGTACACCATCTTAGCTGTATCTGTACGTTTCATGACAGGGTGCTGTGTCTTGCACCGTAATAGAAATGTTGTGAATTGAAAGCCCCTGGAGGATTAGACACTGGGCACTGCCTCAGTGCTGTGAAGGACGCTCTCTGCAGAGAGAAGCTGTTGGACAGGCCAGTCCCAGCCCACTTGGTCAGCGGCCACCTTACCCCCACTCACCCCAGCCCGGCCGGGGGCAGCGGTGCCTCCATGCAGACAGAAATGGGTGTCGGTGCCGAAGGTGCTCCTCTGGATAGTGCGGGAATCTGAAGGCAATTTGAACAGGAGAGAAAACCAAAGAGTCTAAGACTGGAAACTCTGGTTATACAGTAATATTCTTGGGTGTTTGATTGTGGGTTTTTTTTAAATAAATAATCTAAATGTAATAAAAGTTGCTTGACAATTTCATGTGGTAGAAATGTAGTTGTTGAGGCTAATTTTGGCACTAGAAGAGTGTAAACTAACTGTGAACACATTTGATGGCTATACATGAAGATTTGCAACTATCAGAGGTTCTCATAGATGGGTTTCTGGGTTTCTGGAAAAGTTTTTCACTGGAAACTCATTTGTGTATGAAATCTGATTATTTCTTGGAATATACTCTCTGCCAGAGTGAACTGAAATAAGAGACCTCAAAGATTCCTAAATGTTGCGCTTCAGGAGATAATATTTCCATTTTTCTCAGTGTTTCATGTGATGAAGTGGTATGCACATTCAATCCTTTATTAGTCACCAAGTGAAAAGAAACTGGAAAAGGATAAAAAATTTGTAGTGGGAGGCTGGGCTGAAGCTGTCTCTCAGAAGCACAACAAGCCTTCACCCTGCTCGCTTGCTCATGGCATGCTCCAAGAAGAAGGGTTTGGCCCGTGGGGCTCTGGAGCCCCTCGCCAGAAGCCAGCAGAAGGTGCATATGCATGCCATCGCTGAGCCACAGTTGGCTCCCATCTCAGAGTAACAACCTTCATCCCTGTCGTGCCATGGCTCGATGAGGTTCTCCAGGGTCTCCGTGAGCCTCAGAGCAGCTGCTGGAGCCTGCACATGTGGTGTGTGGGCTGCAGCCTCAGGGCAGGCCCTTCCATCATCTGCAAGGATTCATCCGTTAAATTAACAGCTGTGAATGGCAAACAGAAATGGGAGAAAGAGAAGATTTGCAATGATTTTATTTTCAGCTTCTGATTGGGGTAGTCTTAGTGCCCCTGTGGGCCAGCCTCTGCTGTCACTGCTCATCTACCCCTGCCCTGGAGGGAAATAAAGACTCTTTTCCACACCATCAAGCACTGTGTCTCCAAGCTGTCCCTGTGACCCCAAACCGTACACACCCTGCCCAGGGGCTAAAGTATCCCATCTGCAGAGGTGCACAATCCATGGCCCCTGGACACCCCCAGGAGTCACCCCACTTTCTTGTTCCAAGAAAGGAACAAGAGAAGGAGTTTTGGTGTTTAATTTGCTATGGTGAGTGCATTCCAGTTCTAGCAATACAGTGATGACAATATTTGGGGGAAAAAACAAAAGGCAATGCTTTATTTGGAAGCTGAAAGAATAGGTAATGCTACTGGCAGAAGAAACATTCCCATGAATTACTCTAAGAAGTGATTATGTTGGAAAAAAAGTGACAAGAACAAGAGAAAGACTTCTGAAAAGGAAGACGTCGAGTGTTTTGAGCTTTGAAGGATCCAAACGGATATTGTAGATAAAGAAAACTCGAGGGGCACAGGGAATTACAAGGTACAACATAGTCCTAGGGCAAAGGTTGTGTTTTAAAGAGCAGCAGATGTTTTCCTCCAGACATAATGATGGAAAAATAATTACAGAGAAAAACAAAATTCTGAACAAGAGAAAAATCAGTGAGAACAAGAGAGGTAATTAAAAAGACACTGTAATTACTAATGCCATCAATAAGTAATTTGTCCTGCGAGGAGCAGAGAGCTGGACTCGATGACCCTTATGGGTCCCTTCCAACTTGGGACGTGCCGTGATTCTAATACTTGGAAACCCGTGTGGCACTGGGAGAGCCTGCAGGTGTTCCCAATGCCTGTTGGCTAGTGCGGATGTAGGGAGATGCAGCACCAGCAGCCTTGTCTGTAGCTTGTACACAAACAAGCAGACACGGTGCTGTACCCAACGCACATTTGCAAGCGCATTTTCTTGTGCCAGAAAAGAAACAGGCACAAATGAACTCAACTTCAGATCACGTTGTAAGATGTTCAGAATTTTACTGTCGGGAGCATGATAATGGCTGCTGATGAACTGTTATTACCAAGACATACATAAAAGCAAACATACATACATACATACAAAGTAAATCACCTAATAGGTGTCCTTATTGAAGTCTCCAGTGAATTATGCCCAGTCCTGTTTGATGCTTGAACTGCAGCTGACCCAGACAAGAGCTCACAGGAGAGGAAGGGAGAAGATGCGGTCTGAGCATTACATCTTAGTGGCACATCATTCCCAAAGAGTTAAATAAGCAAAAATGCCCAAGGACATAAGCGTTCCTCAGATTCCAAGGAAGGACGCTCACACTGAGTGGTTTGCTGCAGAACGAGCACGTTATTGAGTCAGAAGAAGGTCGTTACTGGCCTCCCCTGCTCACAGCGACTGGTGCTCTGGAGCCCCGGCCGGCTCTGGGGCACTCCAAGCTCGGCTGGGTGCAGAGCCTCATAGCATCTGTTAAATAAGGACCACAAGGAAGATTGAGCATCAGACAAGTAACCCCCTAAGTGAGATGCAGCTTGTGACACTGATGCCAAAAGTCGGGGGTTGCTGAGCACGCTGGCATGCAGAACAGCCTTCTCTCTATTTTGCTTATGCTTTACAGACATTAAATCCATCGCACGTTACATGGGTTTTTTCCGTGTAACATGACATGTTTTCTTTAAACATTTTAATCCAATTTCTAGACGATCAGAATTGAAAATTTTGCAATTGCTATTAATTTGTATTATAGTCTAGTCATTCTGTCGTTTGCCACTTTTGGAAGAAAGAAAAGGAGAAAAAGCCCTTGTTGACTGCTTCGTTACCTATTTAATTTGCCTATTAAGAGACTAATAATCTTGATATGTAGGCACTTATGAGATGTAAAAATCTTATGATTCACAAATTAATTCGGGAGTGTTAACAAAGAGCATCATACTTGATCCAGGCGCTTATTGTTTTAGCTTCTGCAGTTTACTTGATTTTTATGATAAAAATCTTTCTAGTCAAAACAGGTGGGTAAAAGTAAATGAAGTTCAAAGCATTATTACATTTTCTATTCATCTTGCATGATGAGTGTTCCAGGAAGAAAATTGCACTATCAGTTCTTTACAATTTCAGGGAAAGTGGCGCATTGTGTGAGAATATGGTAAACTTGAATAGGAGTTAAATTGAGTGTTTACGCCAGCTTTGTGTTCCCACTGAATCGTGAACACTCTGCTCCATTCCAGTGTGAACACAACTGCTCCAACCATGTCTAAAATTACATATGCATTCTCTTTTACAAGTAATCCATATTGAAATTGTATTTCATAAGAAAAATGAGAACATGAGATACAGTTTAACATTGCTGCATAATGAAATAAGACTCTACCACATCTTTAATGGCTCCTGATTCACTCAGTGCAGATTTAGGAATTACATTGCATTTTGGTCTCAAAGCTACTTGGAAATTGCTTAAATCCAGAAAAGATTTGCCATGTAACTAGGAAGAAATATGGACTTCTGCATTAAGATTATTCCTATTCGACTGCTAGAACACAGCTGCGATTCACATGTTGAGCTCTGAGCAACTATTCAGTGAGCATATGTCTAAAAATTCATTTAATCTGAGTCTATTTTAAAAGTTTCGAAGAAATGGACTCCAGGGAACAGATTTTGCGCTGGTAGAGAGATGCATTGCATGACCTAATAAATCTCTCTTCTTCTAATTCCTCTGTTTCCTTTATACAAAGTAACTTGTTGAAGTGATGCAGTCATTAAAAAAGGAGATGGAACTTGATATGGATTAGAAACTCGTGAATGTCTTAAGGAACACCTTGACAAGGAAGTTCTTGGTTACAGGGAGCAAGCTGCAAGTCAAAGTTCACTGTACATACGGACTCCTGGAAATAGGGGCAGACGGCCCTTCTTCTCAATGTGCTGTAATATCTCTAATGTTTTGCATCTCCAGTGAATGTTCACAATAAAGTTTCTTTCTCTAACTTCCAGAATTAAAGTGTCAGAGCATCCCATGGCCTTCGGCTCCTTCAGATCACAGCTGTCCGTGCCCAGCTCCACACAGAAGGCAGGTGCCGCAGCCGTGACCACAGAGGCGCTTTGGGACAGGGCAGACCATCTCAAGATCTCATGAGTCCCGTGGCCCAGCGAGTGTTTCTGCATTCCCTGTGAGGTGGGGTAAATTTAGCAGCAAGTCTTGAGGCAGGTTCATGACGGAATATCTCCTGGCCTGCAGGTCAGCATCATTCCCTGCAGGTGGATGTTTTCATGCTGAGTCAAGCGGCGAGAAGACACGACACGTGGATATGAGGCTTCTGGAGGTGATACACTAATGTTTCAGAGATGCCGTAGCCTTTCTGAATCTGGCACTGTGCTTTTATTAAACGGAAAGTTAAATAAATTTCTTACAGGTGGAAGAAAACTTTGAGATTGAATTCAGACGATATTGCCAAATATTCTGAATCCTCAATTTTGAGGTCAAACCATAATTTTTATATAATTTATTAAAGTTAGTTATGGGTTGGTGACCATAGCGGAAGATCATTGCTAGCATCTTACTGCTGATGTCGAGCTGCTCTGTGCTGCTTTCCCGACTGTGAGAGGAAATGAGTGCTCTTTAACTGGACAGTCAGTCTGCGGGAGTGGAGCACATCAGCAGCACCATCCTGCCTAATGGCATCCTGCAGCTACACTGACACGGAGCAGACCCCAAATCCTTTATTCATGAGAAGCTGTGATTGAATTTTGCCTGAGGGACGAGTGAGGACAGCAGCTGGTGGGTAGATAATGACACGTACACTCATGACTTATGAGCACAATTCTGGTAAAATAAGCAGAAGAACATTTTTCTAACATGACCACAAATAATAATACCTTTTACAGCACATAGTGAGATGTGGCCTCAGTCCAGTGACTGGAAATGCTCCCACCATCCAATAAACGAGAAGAGGTAGCATCACTCTTAATGTTGTCAGAATTAATGTAAAGCTATATTGGAGCTTACTGTTGCTTTCCTTCCTCTCCTCTGGTCCCGTCGGTCTCGGAGGAGCAGTGAAAGTCCTGGTGCCACATCGGCCATACCCGTTGCATGGCTTGATGCATTTCTGGGAAGCACTCTGGCGCTGCAGTGATAAATGTGCTGTGAGAAACGATACGGTGCAGAGTAGAAAGTGCTATTATTGCTTTATTTTGTATGACACCCATACCGTGCCTGCACTCATAACCTTTGCAACTGAAAATTGAACACCACTATAGAAAGACAGATGAAAAAAGGAGGAGAAGAGAATTACAGTGGAGTTGTACAACTGTGACTGAGGTTCTAATCCAGTAACTAAGTCAATATTTTAAATAGCGTGTCAGAAGGCAAGGCATAGTATTGGTACGTGCAAAACTAAAACGTATTTATGGTTCTGTCGCCAAGAAAAAGAGGTTCCGGACATAAGTATGGAAAAGCTATTACAGGGATGAGGAGACAGTGGCAAAAAGCAGCGCATCAGTGCACCAAGTACCACGCTCTTTCAGGCTGAGTAAATACAATTAGTGCTGCCGGGGAGCCTGACCTGCCACTTCCCTGGCGGGTGACAGGACCGGAGCCATGGTCGGTGAGGGACAGCCACCTCCTCCTTCGCAGGAGAAGGGATGTTCATGGCCGTGGAGCAGGACTGCAGTTTATGCCAAGGCACTTTATAGTGGTATAGAAGGTATAGAATCATAGAATTACAGAATCATAAAACCATAGAATCATGGAATTTTTTTGGTCGGAAAAGACCTTTGAGATCAATGAGTCCAACCAGGGTAGCTGTCCTTCCCAGCCATGCCTCCCCTGCAGCAGAGGGGACACGGACCCCACGCTGCAGCAGGAGGGTGATCAGGGCACTGCCCAAACTGTTTTTTTCCCCAAAGTTTAGGTGTTGCGAAAGTTCACATAAGTCATTTTTTTCTTAACAGTGATTTACAGTGTTATCTTTTTTTTTTTTTCNCGATCAGGGCACCCGCGGGTGCCGGTGCCCCGAGACCCCGTGGTGCCCGGCCAGCCGGGAGGTGCTGAGCTGGGAGAAGCACTGCCTCCCCCACCAGAGCTCCAACCCCGCCACCAGGAGCTCAGCTGCCTCCGACAGCCCGGGAAGAAGTGCTTCCCTTTCGCCAGAACAGCAGGATATCACATGGGCCACATGGGTACCAAAAACCTTTCCTTTTCATGCCCTGCCCAAACTGTTTTTTTCCCCAAAGTTTAGGTGTTGCGAAAGTTCACATAAGTCATTTTTTTCTTAACAGTGATTTACAGTGTTATCTTTTTTTTTTTTTCTGCTGTAACTTTTTAAAATGTTGTTTCTGGTATTGCATGTTGGATTGAAAATGCTATTTAATTTTAAATACATTTCACATGCACATGGACATTTATTATCAGTCAGGAAGGAAAACCTTTTATTGGAAGTTTATACAAGTTATGAACCTCACATTTGTATTTAATAGCTTTCTAGCATTGTGAGAAAACATTCTAAACATGAGAAATAAAAAATATTTCTAAAGACATTGTATAATCTGGATTTATCTTCCTCCATTTACTCCTTTGCTCTGAGGGTCTATTAAGGTGGCAGCAATCTTGTCCTGAAGACAACATGTCATTTGTTCGATCTGTATTCCGCTGCCTTCCTTTAAATGGGCTCAGAAGATCCACAAATGGGAAAAAACAAACCAAAACAAATAAAACCTGCAAAACACCAACCCAGAAACAGTGATTAATCTCACAGTGATTTTCCTCCCAGGCTTAACCCCCCTGCTCAGGCCCCAGATGTACTGAAGAAACCAAGCTCTGTGGGCCCGCGGGGAGTTGGTCTTGCCCCTCAGGAACACCAAAAAGGACAGGGTGGACACAGCCTCTGAGCTCCACCCCGCAAAACTCCCTTCAGCTCCTGTGCGAGGTGGGTACGAGCAGCCTCTCTGTACCTCGTCCTTTTTGCCCTCTCAGCAGTTTTCCAGCCTCCTCCACTTTCTGTCTTTGCAGCTGATCCTTGGGTGGCCAATTGACTCCCTCCGCACAAGTCAGCAGCACCAGAAAGCTGCAAATGGAGACTTTGGCACCTAAAACTCCTTTCTACCTCAATTGTAACCAACAAGCAGCTGGAAACGATCTGATGAGCTTCAATCATAATGATTTGTAACTGATTAATGAGATTTTAGATTTGATGTAACATAATATATCAAAGCTTTATGCAGATAAATTACAGTCCTGTAGTATGTCTTCTTACGGGACAGGAACACGTCCAACTGCAGTTTATGCCTAGCAGCTTAACACAGATGTGGGCTGGTATCACAGGCACTCGTCACTCTCCTGGCAGCAGCTCTGACATTCCCTAATTAATTATAAAGCGTGTGGAGGCCCAGGTACAGCACAGGGTACATACGGGACATACAGGCACAGCACAGGACACACACTGGGCTGGGAGTGGAGCTCCGTCAGCCCGGGCACTGCTGCAAGCAGAACGCACATTTGCCATGCGTCTCAACTTCACAGTACGGATTGTTTCAACAACAGGATGAAGTTAAAAGGTAAATCAGCAGGGTTTCTGGCAAGCCAGGAAGGGAGAGGAACTGTGCAACCTGGATGGCACGTCAGAGTCAGACTGCATTTTTCGCTGCAGGCCTAATGATTTTCGTCATCTTATGCAAAAATTCAATGTAAATTCACCACTCGTGAACCCTTCTCTGTTTACTGAAAAGCTATGGAGTGTTGATCAGTCCCTGCGTACAAGAGCAGAGAGACACAGTGCAGTAGGAAGAGGGACCAGACACTCCTCCTCTGCCAGTGTGTGCCGAAGTGGGGAGGAAATCGGGATTTCTCTGTGGGCAGAGAAGAAGCCATGACCCCTGCGGGTCAGTGCTGTGCACAGCAGTGACGCTCAGCTCCATCTATTTGGGATCCATAGGCACTGTCCACGCTGCTTGCACAGGTTGGCTCTCTCTCCTCCCAGGAGCAGAGGTGCGGAGGCATGGTGACATCCTAGGCATGGTGACACCCTGCCACTGCCTGTGCTGGCCAGAGGGGCTCCACAGCACTAGGCAGACCCTACCCCAGCACACACTGCCACTTTTTCCTTTATATTCACTATAAAGAATTCCATTTCAGTAAGAACAGATGTCCATGTGCCTCCTCCTTCATGAGAACACACCATTCCCACCACTCTGCCTGTGATGCAGCATAAACAAGGTATATGCTTCAACTGGAGCATCATCTGGTGGAAAGAAGTCACTCGCAGGATGCCAGAGGCAGGTGACTGCAGGGTGCTGCTGGTGGGGATCCAGCCCTTGCTCTCACACAGCCATTCCAGCACCAGCTATGGGTTGCTATTAATTTCATTTTCCATCAATTGTGATTGATATAGTAACAGAAGATGCACAACTTCCTCCTCTTCTTCCCGTAAGTGACTGCTCCCCAGCACTTGCACTCTGATCCCAATCAGCTGCATCTTTGGAATCAATAATATGGGTCATGGCGTGTGGGCACAGAAGACTTTCCCTTCCATGCCGACACAGAGCTGGTCATCATCGTTATTACTGTCACACCAGAGCCCAGCTAGACAGAGCGGCGCGTTCACAGACCCCCGTGCCTGCCAGGTGGCTGTTTTTCCCATTACCTGCCCCATCATTTTTGTAGCGTTTCTCAGAGTTGCATTCAGTGTTTGATTTATTCTCTGTTCGTTTAATAACAAATGATTATGTGTCTTCTACCTGTGATTTATAACAATGGATCACCTTCTCCCTGAAAATTCTTGCATGGTGTGTGCAGCCCTCCACATTTATAAATCTGACATGTTATTCTGTGCTTGGCAGGCCAGCTCCAGATTGTCAAACCACAGCTGTGGGCATCAGAAAACCCAGCAAGATGTGGACTTTTCTAACCAGGGGGTCTGCCGGAGGACCTGAGGTGACCGGGTGACTCAGCATCAGCAATGTGATAACTGATCCATGCTTCTAGAAGGTGCAGTTTGCATTCAGAAGCCTCTGAATCTTCTCCCTTCGTTGCAGCAGCGCATTCGCAGCCCTCTGCTCTCCTGTGCTGTGGGCAGCAAGGGGACCTTCTCTGCACACCTCCGGCAAGGAGTGCTGCTCCCGGCTCCTCCGGAGCAGGGTCCCCAGGAAAGCTCACGCAGGATGTTGCTTGGTATTAGCATGCGCAGGTGTCTCAGAGGAACCTCTCTTTACCGAAGCCGACAAAAATAGGTCTTTTAGAGCATTTCCTGCACTAGGACCCAGAAGCAGAAGAAGGAGGATGCTGCCAGGTTCTCCTGCGGTTTTAAATAGTCTCGTTTAAAATACAAAGGGACAGATCCAGGAGCCCGTGGAGGCACCTCGTTGTGTCTTGGAGGTCCCAGGGCACCCAAGGTGTGGGGCTGGCAGATCTACAGAGCCCTGGGGGGGTCCCTGCCCTATGGGGGGCGGCTGGTGGCACTGCGGGTGCTGCAGGGCTTCACCGTGCCACGGCCCCTCTCTGTAGGCACCTCACTCCCATCCTCTGGGTGATTTTTAACCATAATAAAATTACTGTGGGCAGATTGTGCACCTCCTTGTATTTTTATTCTGAAATATTTTTATTGAGATAATTGGCTAAATGTAAGCACTTTATTTTTATACCATTATGATTCTTTCATATTATACCTATTGGAAAGAGTTTGAATCATTTTTCTATATTATTTTCCTTCAGATATTGATAATTGTTATTTCCCTTTTAAAGAGAGCATTTACGGCTATTTGTTGCATCTCCTTTTGAAGAGTACTCTCAAGCCCATTTAAGTATTCACCATTTGAATCCAGCACTTTTAGAGTGTGTGGAAATGAAATACAAGCCAGCACAATTCAAGGAACTGAGATCAGAAGGATACATTTAAAAGCTGGTTATTTGTATTCCTCAGGAGCCAGGAGAGGAGCTCTGAGCCCCCTGTGCTGGTCCCAGCACAGACGCAGTGGGTACCCCCAAGCATTCCAGGGCGGCAGGAGCTGAAGGCAGAGGCTCAGCACCGGTTCTGGAGTGGGTTTTCCACATGGATCAGCTGGATGCTGCCAGAAGAGGTGTGTGAGGCCGATGGCGCAGGGCCAGACATGCCAGCAGGGCTGCACTGCTGCACAGGGTACGGTGATGGGCTAGATATCAGCAGCTTCCCCTGGTGCCAGGTTTCTCTGGTAGCCCTGAGATGGTGCTAGCACAGATATGAGCTAGCCCTGGCACTTCCACACAGGGACCGAAGCATTTGATGGCATCAATGCAGCCTTTATTTCCAGTATCCTTATGCCGTACCCACCTAGGCTGCATCTGCTGCTTGCATGGTCCTACTGCAGATGATTCCTAACCTGCACCATCTCCATATGAAAATGTGGCAGCTCTTACGGCAAATACAGCTAGAGACCTGCTTGTTTCTGGAAGCCTGGCACTGCTGGGCAACCAGCAGCAACAGCAAACCCAGCACCCCCCGGGCAATCGCGCTGCCCTGGGGCAGATCAGCGTGGGCATCGGCCACCAGCCCCCGCCGCTCCGGTGCTCCCCTCTGGTGAGAGCTGCGTGAGATGCCGAGTCTCGAGGCTCCCTGCCTGCGCATCTCTGCTCCCGTCTCACGCATGTAACCGCGGGGCCCTGCTCCTGCTGCCCCGCAGCTGCACGAGGCAGAGCCCTAAACCCAGCCTCCCCTTTCCTCAAGTAACACGAACATTAATACAGCCCTAAAATGCATAATGCATCAGCTTTATTCCAACTGATAAATAAAGGCACGGTTGTTAGAGATTCAAGTCACTTTTTTTCTCCTGGCTTGAAGCTTTGGAGGAGTATTTGAAAAGTGTGTTTAATCCATGCAGCACACAGTCTCCAGAGAATCCAGGCTTCGGCTTTAATTCTGCGCTGACGCTTGCCTGAGCCTATAAAGCACTGAGACTTGTGCTGCAGCCCAGAGACAGGAGCTTTGATATTTTCCAAGTGTTTGCAGTAGGAAGCAGGGATAACACGACTACCCAGTGGCACACACCCCGGGCGGGACGAGCCCCGCCGTGCACCAGGCTGACCCTTGGCTGCCGCTCGCTCCGGCGCCGCGCTGGGGCTGGCACACCACCCCCCGCTCCCCCGGCGCTTCTCCGCGTGATGCCACCCCTCTGTGAACTTGCGCGCTGAACGGCATCCATTCTTTCATCTCGGGATAATATAAACATCTGGGGAATAATTAATTACTGGCACTGCTAACTAATTAGCTCCACGTATTGCTTTTCATTTTGGGTGGAACTCAGATGATAAATGGTATGTTTGAACCCACAAATCCATTACAACTAATAGAATTGTAAAAGCTTTTTCTCTCCAGCCATTATTCTGTACCGAATGGCCTACTCACGAACAACACATAAATGTAATTTATTTTCACCACGGTGGCAACTTTTACTGTTGCAACAGTCACGAGTATCCAGGCTTCTTATTACAGCATCCTTTTTTATTTACATTTACATTTATTTGTAAGCTAGTTATTATGCTCACTGTGTTCTTTGGAGAAAAAAAATGCCAACCTAAATCACATTTTATTTGAGGACTTTTAGCAGCTATTTTAATTAGAAGTTCTTAGTGCCAGTATTTGTGGGCCAGTGGTCCTTGCAGCACCCTTTTGCCAGGTACTGTCACCAGCAAGAAGGGACAGGTTCTAGTACATGTGGACTTTGTTCCCCAACCTGTTAAAAAAAAATCACATTATCATCAGCTATTTACCCTGAATGTCATTATCGACAGTTTTTCCTACAACTTCCTGGAAAAGACCGTAGCAAAGTTACTCTCCCTCTTCCCTATAAATTGGAGCTGTTGTGTTTATTACCAAGTCACACTGGATTAATTTCTTGTCATATCTCATTAGAAATTCATTTTTAAACAAGGTTTGTTATTTCCCTTGACTCATTTTCAGTGTTCTAGATTTACACAGTGCTGTTCCTGCTTTATTTTTGTTTTCAGGCTAAAAAGACTCATACAGCTAAATACAATTTACTAATTCCGCAGAATCATAAGTAGCTATGAAAAATGCCAAATATCCATCCTAGGTTGATGTTTGAACACTTTGACACTTTGCTCAGCTGCTGTGGCTCCCACCTGTGGCTCTCTGAGGCTGGAGTGAATTCTCTCCAGTCACTGTCTTTACGGCGGACACCGTGGCCTGACGGCCGCTCCACCTGCCAGGCCCCCGCACAAATGCATACGCAAATACCTCAGGTAGAACAATTCCTGAAAAATGAGAAAGACGATGCACAATGGATAAAAATACAGAAAAAATAAATAAATGGGTTTGCGATGTCAGAGATTGCACTTCAGAAGGAAAAAGCAGGCTGCGAGGGGATGAGATGAATGTTCTGGGGACAAAAGGCAAATGCTGCGGTGCGGTGGCTGCCACCACTGACATTCACGGCAGCCGCCGGGCTTTGCTCCGGCCGAGGTCACATCCCAGCCCTTCCAGCAGCACAACACCCGCCTGTTTGCCTCCTCTCTCGTCTAAGGAAATGCCACTTGCAATTGAAATTCAGAGGCAAGATGACATATCACCTGCTATTCCTTAGTGTCCGGGAAATGTGTTTGTGTCAGAGATCAAGTATTCCATGGTAAAATTGTTTTTTAGATATATTGTATCCCTGAGGAATATTTAGACCAGAGGCTTTTAATGGAAACATACTTATAAAACCAAAACACATTCCTGCCAGTGCCACACTGTAGTGGAGGGAAAAGAAAGAGAAAGGAATGTTAAAGCATTAAAGGAAGGACATGCACATTGATTTCTTGATCTGGAAGGTAATTACAGCCACAGGAATTAGAAGGAAGAATAGCTTGCTTTATTTTTAGGAAGGCCACACTGACAAGCTGATCCCAAGAATATGGTTTTTGGGAATTATATCATTTTATTTCTATGGAGGCAAAAGAACATAAGGTGATGGTTAATTCAGGTTCTGACCTGAGCTCGGGGCTAATCTTTTTGAAGAGAAATGGCTAACATTGGAACTGGCCAAACGGCGTCTCTGTGCCCCAGCTTGCGTGGCAGACAGCGCGGGTTTTTTTGCTGGACCTGGCATGGCAAATATGGGGACCATGCTCCTCCTGCCCCTCGGCTTCCTGAAGTGGGGACAACCTGAACGCGGCGAGCCCAGCGCCGGGGGGAGACGAGCTGGATGGAGAGGAAGGTGGGACTGGGCAGGCCAGACTGGGATTAGGAAATAAAATGACAAAACATCCTTCATTTGTTTTCTCGTTTTTCTGAGGAGACTTTGTTTTGTTGGCTGCTAAATGGCGCTGATGGTGACGGGGTTGTCCTTTGTCCTCTGTGACAGACAGTGTTCTCCCAGCACAGAGCACAGTCTGGCTCCCAGAAGAAATGTTTTCTTTAGGAAAAAGTTAAATCTTGAATATTTGATTAATCAGTTCTGTGTTTCTTTTTTTTTTTTTTTTTGAGGTCAATGAGAAAGAAAAGTGGTCCTTTATTTAATCTGGCCAGAGAACTGAAGAGTTGGTTGCTCGTACAGCCGCACCCCAGGGAGCAGGCTCATGACCAAACCAGTAAATTACCAAGTTCTTTAGAGTTCTTTGATGAGTGACTATTTAGCCTACGGTGAAACACAGTAAGCAAGATTAAATTGTTTGTGATTTTATATGTTCAAAATGAATGAATAATAGGAAAAGATTACTCTGAAGCATGCAAAAATATATAAAATTAATTAGGTTTGAATGGAGCATTTTGAAGTACCCATCATGACTGAAGCCATAGATGCCTTTTATATATATATTCATTTAGAATGAGATATATGGATTTATTAGACATTTAGAGGTATAATCCATAATACAAAATAATACACAAAACAAAAAATAACACACAAAAAACTATGCTACCAAAAACCTCCAGACTTTCCTCCTTAAGCTTTCTTTCCAGTTCTCTCCTTTGTTATATACTTGTGCTTCTTACCTGTTCTGCCTGCAATTAATTTAATTTCCATAACAATAATGAATTCTCTCAGGTGCCATTGTACAATGCAAACTCCCCTTTCCGTGCAAAGGCTAAAGCCAAGGACTCAGAGGAGAGGTCGGTGAAGAGCAAAGCTCGTGGAGCCCAGGCTCAGCCCAGGGTGCTGTGGGTCGCGGGCTCAGAGCACGAGCTGGGACTTCTCAGTCACTGGGGCTTCTGAAAAAAGATACTGTGACACCCAAAAGATGAAGTGTAGTTGCCCCTACCTTGTGGATGTGAGATTCTCTCAGCTGGCCTAAGGCAAGCTGCCCCGATCTCAGGGTTTGGTCAGGGGGTCTGTACTTCTCCCGGCCTCCCACACCCGTTTGGTGGGGACACAGGGTATCGATGTGCTCACTGGGAGTGAGAGACAAGTGAATTCTGAGCGCCCGGTGGTGAATCTTAACACTTTTATAACTTCTCATATCACTGCAATTTGCTATGTGCACAGTGATGGAAGGAGATGAGAAACCACAAGCAAAGCCATGCTCAGAGGAAGGGGGGCTGGATGCGGGGAGGTGCAGCCCTGCCCAGCCCAGGCTCCGCTCGGACGCCTCTCACTCCCGGCTCTCACTGCTCTCCCTTCCATTCCCGACTGTCTCAGCCTCGCAGATATTCCCAAACCAACTCGAGTGTAAGCTTGCAGTGTGTTCACGCTTGGCTCTGCTTATCTGCAGAGATAATTTTGCCCCCGTGGCTACTTTGCGTTCCTTTCAAAATGTCACACGCTGCTCTGCAGTGCCAGGCTGCCCATTAACGTGGTATTTCATCGTTATCCATCTTTGGGTAATGGCTACTGAAATCCCCTCTCATGGGTGGATTTTGGCAGTTTGGGGATGATTCACCCACCAAGTCATCATTACCCTGGTGCTTTATGGCGAGCTTTCCCCTGTCAAGCTGCGTATTTGGAGCCATGCCCCAGGCTGGTGGTGATCCCCATCCTGTCCCTCGCCTTGGTCTGCTGCACGGGCTGCTCTGCTGCTGCTGTGTCACCCCAGCACAGGGCTGGCACATCCCGCCACTCCGTCTCCTTCCTCTGGGGACCCTTTTCAAACTCCTCCTTCGGCATCCCGGTGCCACAGCGTCAAGGGAAGTGATGGAGTAAGCAGGGAGCTTCTTCCCCCTTTCAGAGCGCTGCTGGAGGGCTGCAGCGCTCCTGCCCCAGCTCTGCCCTACCATAAGACAGAAAGGGATGAACTGTTCAGTGTTTAAGCTCAACTGAATCCTGCTAAGTTTAATTTATTCTTATAAACAACTTCTACAGAAAAATAATAAAAATATATCTCTGATGTATGGGGTTGTTGGAAATTACTGAAAAGAAAATTGGTTGTTTTATCTCAAAACAGGACATTGGTTATTTTTATTAAGTAGATGGTTCTTCAGTTCTTAAAATCAAGACTTCAATAATAAAGAGAAATGGGCACATGGACAAATCCTCTCTCCATCAGCAGGGACTATTGGATTAGAGACTGTTTAGGGATGGGGTGTGAGAACCTGTGTACATATGCCGGCCTCTGGAGCATCCCACCAGCAGCCCTCTCTTTCTTTGAACATCCACTCGAGAAGTCTGACCTGCCCAGAGACTGAGCTCAGGCTCCTGATTAAAGTCTGACCTTAATTTGTGGCATATTTTATTACCTGACTGTCATTTTTCCAAAAAGGCAGAATTTTATTCAAATTAGCTTAAAAGAGGCCATCATGGCTAAACCCAATTAAAACAGGACAGGCACTTTGACTCAATGCAAGAAATGCTTTTAAGCCTGTATATTATTTTACCGGACTCCAGGGCTCTCTGCCTTATTCCCTCCATACGTACAGGCTTTCTACAGTGTTTAGAGACCTACACATGGAAGGCCACTGCCTGCACCTAAGGCTGAACAAATGCTTACCTACCCAGAAATGCACAATCCCTGCAGTCTGAGGAGCCACAGTGTTTTCAAGGACCACGCGCAGCAAACTCTGCATGCAATGCCTGGCTTTGGACTCACAAACTGAATGTCCTGGACTGTCCCTGGCACAAAACCTCTCACCCTCCAGGACAGAACGGCTGTTCTGGGCTTTCCCTGTGCCCTGACCCACATCCCAGACTGTGCCTGGGGTCTCTGGACCAGCATGAGCTGGGACATGCCAGACCCAGACTGGGGATCCATGCTGGGGAATTAGCCCTTTCTCACACTATTAAATAGAGGAGGATTAGCCTCCTAATCTGTGGTTTAATTTCCAAGAAGTAAATGGGGTTTTAAGATTATATCCTTATCACTTAACTGGTGCTTTGATTTAGCAAGAGAGGAGATAAGAAGCGGCAGCACACCATCCTCCCATGCATGTGAGAGCACACCGAAGTCCCCGCACCCCCCACGCTCCGGCTGCACCTACCCGCCTTGTCCCAGCGCCACACGAGGGACTCTGCCCAGTTTGTGCCGCAGTCACTCCGCAAAGGCCACGCTGCCCCAAGGTGGGAGCGCTCGGGCACCCCGAGCTGGGGGCGCACAGTGCCTCCAGTGCTGCAAGAAGCAGCTGGAACCTCCTCCCTGCTGCCAGAGATGCCCTTCTAGGTGCAACTTTTTGTGGAAAAGCAGGATATCCATGTCTTGGGGCGCAGAAGTTGGCACGGGGGATGTCACCGCAGGCTTGGGATCATGCCCAGCCGCGGTGGCAGCCCGGCATCCCGGGGGAACTCTGAGCTTCTCTCTTCCCTGGCAGCAACATCCCGGTCTGTTTTATTCAAGTGACATTTTGTAAGTCTGAAACAATAAATTGTTTTTACAGCAAATGGTTTTTTGACTTAGGAATTTCCCAAGTGTTTTGTTTGATGGGGCAACTGGGGTGCGTATCAGTTTAAGACATAACATTTGGGCAAAATATCGTCACACCCGTAAACACGGCAGTATTCAATACATTATGTGCAAGGGTCAGCTGTATAATTTAACGTCTATTTTGCTTGTACTGAACAAGTGGTGACCATTTGAAGAAAGCATATAAAATATTTGAAATTACTGCTGTCGGGAAATTAATGACACGTTTTCCTATGCCATTTCAGCAGCTATAAGGGTTCTGTTCTACATTTGACTGGAAAAGGTTGTTGGATTTAATAGTCAAAAAGAAGGCAGAACAGGTAATGTATGGATGAAAGTAATCATATTCATATGATTTAGGATAATCATTTAAGAGAAAGGGAATAAATTGTGAGACACAGAGCCTGTAACTCTGCAGCGTAATTTTATTATTGCCTACTGAAATTGGCTTCATCTCAGTTACTTTAGCCCTTAGAAAGTTTGAACAGATGGCATATCTTGCTCTAACTGTATATCTAATTTAGTTTGCATGACTTTTTGATTATGTATATTTGAATTAATGGGTTTCTCTATGTTTGTTACATCATCAGGTTAATGGTGTTTAAAAGATGGTCATATGTATCAATTCTCCCTTGGTCAAGAGTCAAAAGTAAATGAAACTTACTATGGAAAAATGGTGCTGAACAGTGAAATTATTCTACTAGGAATAAATAGATTTATCCTTGCTAAATTAGGCACAGTTCTTCACTGCCTAACCTACATAACGAGGGGAGTGAATGGTGACTAGAGGAGTGACTAATCACTGTATCACGTATGTCATTACTGCATCAATAGGACAGGAAATCAACATTCTTTGCATCTTTAGAAAAAAACCCTCTGAAGTCAGATACTGCTTTTTAGATGTTGCAGAAATAAGGAGTCAGCCCTCTTGGTTTCCTTTTGAAAAGAAAATTCTTAGATAAGAAGTCCTTTATCAATCGTGTGCAAGGACTTCAGCTTAGGCTGCGACTATATTTTCTGCCTGGTATGGCTCTGAGAGGAGGAGGGCATAAAATACTGAGATGCAACATGGGAATACTTGAAGTTTTCTCTGTCTTCCCAAGGTCCAAATGCTCTGTTTAATTGCTAGCATTGGTCAAACTGCAGAATGGCGCTCCCGAACATCTGTTCCAGCCCAGACAGCTGTTGCATTCAAGCCTGGCCATCTCTTTCCCTATGCAGTAGTCACAAACACCCATAAAACTGGGTCTGTCTTCCCAGAAATGTCTAAGGAGTGGATTGTTTATATGCAAATGCCCATCCATATCTGCATGCAAACAAGGAGTTTTGTGGCTAATGAGAATTCTTTTGTGTTATTTTTGCTGCAACTTAGGAGTAAGGTTGAAGAAACACGATCATGTGGCTAAGCATATATCAACAGCAGCAAGCGCTTAGTGCGGCACTGAACAGCTGTCATGAGCAAATTTCATTCAGCTACTTTATTTTTGTTGTTTTTCCCTATGTTTTTAAGGCTGTTTTATCTCCCTACATTTCTACACATGTTACAGAGATTTTCAATCAGTCATCTCACAATGGTTATTCAGCAACACATTAAACTGACACAAAAATTCTCCATTCACAAGGTCCACAGGCTCAAAGCTTTCACAATCTGAGGGGGCAGGTTATGTTATTTTATTTTATGTGGCAAAAAAAAAAAGAGAGATTTTTCTTTTCCCCCATTTTGGCCAATCAGGCACAATTCCCAGCTGCAGCTTCTCTGACTCTTACCCCTTTAGAGAAGCAAAGACCTGTAGTTCAGCAACACCATAGACCAGAAGAAGCATTTAAAGGTTAAAAGACTTACTTAAGGAACCTTTCAATTATTGAAGCTTTTTCTCTCTTCAGTAGAAAACCAAGAGCTGCACCTCGCAGCAGGCGGCTGGCTGGGAACACTCCTCGCCCCAGCTCGCCAGCAGCCCTGGGCTTGGCCAGGCACAGCAGCCTTTGCAGCCCAGCATCCACTGACCAGGCAGTTTTGTCGTAAAAACCCTCATCCCGCTTTCCTCAGATGCCCCCGTGCCCTTCTACAAACATACTCTGTGGCACCACCCTCACTGTGTTTTACCACCCTTCTTTTGTGCCTTTGGCAATTTTATCAGCAAATGTCTCGTGTCCTCTGCAGATAGAAAATAGAGGTAAAAGCTTTTGGTAACTCCTAGCTGCTGGAAGTGAGGCCTCTGTGCTGAGCCTCACGTGCCAGCTGCTCCCGAGGCCCTTACCAGCCCAGGTCGGGGTGGGAAGAGAGGAAAACTCAGGTAGGTGGAACAAATCTATAAATTCTCAAACATAGCCCAGCAGATTTCCCACTGATTTCCCATGTTTGCCTTGGAAAGTTCAAAAAAGCCACTAGTTTGATTTGGGTTTTTTTTTTTTTTCCCCAATAAAAAGCTGTTAATTTCATTTCAAAAGGTCAAACTCCAAACGGGGAAAAAAGGCTTGAAATGTTTCCAGATGCTGGGTCTGTTTTGTAACCCTGTAGCTTGGAGAAATGCGGTAGATCAGAAATGTTTTTTCAGTTCATTTGAAATCAAAGCAGAAGAGCAGCCCTCTCCAGCACAGGGCTCTGCTGCCTAATTTTACCTGCAATATGCTATGGGCTTTCTGAGACAGCGCTTTCACATATGCTGTAGAAATTTAGGATTTGTACATCATTGTACATCAAAGTTACACAGATATTGCCAAACAAATAAGAGTAATAAGACAAGATAATAAAAATAAACTACAGCAGTAAGTAATTAATGTTTCCACAAGACTCACCTTTCAATGTGAATTACCTTAAGGTTTAATTTTACAACAGCATCTCCTATAAGTAAAACTAAAATAGGGGTATAGGTAGCACTGACGCTGCACTATGCTTCTTTCTTATTTTGGGTTTAATTTTTTCTTTAAATCTGTGTTTTTTAGGATTTAAGTGGCAGTATCTTATGGACAGGGTCACTGCAGGTGGTAAAGGATGTACCATCCAAATACGGGGTGTCATCGCTTTATCAGTCCCCACGGTGGAGAGAGCCGGTGCGGGAGCGGGCAGAGGAGGGGTTAGCATCCGAGGGCAGAGGGCAGGCAGGGGTACGGGCTTCGGAGCAATAAACAGCTTTTATTGAACAATTTGCAATCCCTCCCACGCAAACTGGAACTTGTGCTCCTGCTGCCACCACAGAGACACTCGTAACCACAACGTGGCATATTTCTTCACAGTCTTTCGAGTGCTTCCCTGCCTTTTTTCTGACAGTCTTTATGGGAACAGAAGATGCCTACAAGGTCCCTCTGAGCCACGGGGACGGGGCCATCACCATGAAGGTGCTGAGGAAGGCTGGAGGGCCATCACCACGAAGGTGCTTGCTGCGGGCAGTTTTCTCTGGCTCTCTCCCCAGGAGAGCTGCAGGTCTGAGACCTTCCCAGCCCCGTGGTGTGGCCAGCCGCAGTGCCGGGGCAGGGCCACCAGGACCACCGACACCCGACGGGGCCTGGCTCACCTGGGAAACCCCCCTATGGCAAGGCTCCAAGCTGCTGTGGCTGCTCCGACGGTCCTGATGTGCGTCTGCTCACGAGTGCCAGGAGTGTGACTGCTCCACAGGCATCAGTAACCACAGTTCCTCTTGAAAGCTGTATCAACACACTTTGTTAATAATACCACATAAAACAGGCCAAAAAAGGTACTCCTTGTGCACATCACATTTGACATCACTTGCTACAGGTGCAATAGGACTCATTCAAACTTTTCTTTCCCAATTACAACAACTCCAAATTGGTAGGATTTATCTCAGCCAGACAAATCTCTCAACGAAGCTCTAAGTTTATCTTCTCATTATGCAGGAGATTTCCATCGGCTCAGGGAAAGCGCTACAGAATTAGAAATTCTGCTCCTGCCGCGTGTCCCATGGCTGGGCTGGAGCAGCCTGGCAATGCAGCAGCTGGCCGGGCGGCAGCAGGAGCATCCCTCTGGGGAGGGGACCTCGATCTGCTCCATCTGGATTGTTCTCTGGGTCTCCTGCAGAACTTCACAGCAGTTTTACCTCTAAGGTTCTGTGTGATGACCCTGCAGCCCACAGCCGGCAGAGACCCTGGGGCAGCAGCATTGCCAACAGCACGGAGGAATCCCACCTCTAGCTTCAGCTTTGGTACCAAGAGCTGCCCCCATAAGACAGGAGTGAGTGGGAAAAGCACGTTCAGGATGGAGTTTAAAGCTGGTCTTGGAGTCACACTGCACCAACCACAGCTGATATAAATTATCAGAGCCTCTATAATTGGTAGCAGATTTCACTCAGCCAATTCCCACCCTCGGTGCTGCCAGCACGTGTCCCGGCTGCTCTTGCCATGAAGCTAGACCTGTGCTTCTGCTTTGGCCCTGTCTGTTCAGGGAACCGTGAGGGGTTTCTGCTACAGGGAGAGGGAATTTCTCAACTGTTTCACATTTCTCCCTTGGATCGTCCATGTGATACATCTCTTTGTAGGTCTCCTGCATATAAAACATGCAGACAGGTAAGTAGGTAGGTGGGTAAGCATGTAGATGGGTGGATAGACAGATGATAAAACAGATGAGTTACACAGTCCTATTTTTTCAGCAACAAGGAACCTGATGCGTTTGATAATTTTCCTTGTTTCTAGAAGATATAGCAAAAAAATACTTTTTTTTTTTCAGACAATATATGAAAAAGACTCCATAACTGCTTGCCTCAGGAAGCCATTGAGTGTAGGAATTTTGTAAGATTTTTACCTGTCTTGTTCTCAGTGGCAGTTAAACTACCAGTCACTAATGTTAGTGATTTTTGGGAGAAGTATTTAGAACCCTTTCTGTTTCAGGAAGTTTAAAGTAATGTACACATACATATGCACACAGCTACTTGGGAGAGTGTGGGCAGGTTATCCTTTTATTTTATACCCTGTGTTGCCAGGATCTTACGGTTTAGCTGAAGCAGTGAGTCATCATGCTGCGTCTGGCAGGGTGTTTCCTTAAACAGATCCCTGTCCCTGCAGTTTCTGTGTGTGGTTTGTTTCTTTGTGAGTCTCTGCAGTTAACTTTCTATCCTTGCACTAGCTTGCATACCCAAACTCAAATAAGCAAAGCAGCCTGAGTCTTTCCTGCGTGGCTGGAGGAGAGGTAATGGCATGTGTCTGTTGTTCTTCCTCAGCATTGAGCAGACTGGAGAGCGGTGGGTATCTAGCTCACCACCTAGAAGACGAGTGGCTGTGGTGCCACTGTGCGATGATTTTTTTGGCTTGACCTTGCACCCTGTTGAGAAGTTGTCCACAAGATAAAGCAGTCCCATCAATAATTCCGCAGAGGGGCCGAGTGCGCTGTACACATGAAAGAAGCTTCAGGGAGGGACGGGCACAAGCGGGAGCCCAGCTCTCAGCAGGATGCGCCCGTCCCGCAGCCAGGGCCAGGCTGGTCATCGCTGGCCACCGATGCCAGCACTCACACCTCCAAAACACTGGTTAAAACGGGACAGGAGGGGCACAAACCCACTACCTCCTTTGCATCTGCTGCTCATCAGCAGGCTGGCTGGCGCCTGGCATTGCGAGGCTACTCTGACCAATTTATCTTGCGTTAAAGCATTTTTGCATTTTGATGCTAATGAATTATGAAACCTGTAATTAGTCTATATCATTCATCATTAAGTCTGTCATTTAGCCTTTAGATGGAAAGGTTCTATTTGTTGTATATGCTATTTGTGTAATGAGTATTTATCTTTATTTGATTATAATTATTTCATCTAGAAGGTTCCCCCCTGTTAAGGCACTTGGGAAGCTATATATGCAATTAAGAAGAGCATGAACCTGTAGATGCAAATCCTAAAAGCATAACATGGAAGAAGCAGATAACAACAGCAGTGGGAAAATTGCTTCAGAAAAAAAAAAAAGCTTACAATGTAGAAATATAAAGAAAGTTGGTCAGTAGTTGCAGGGTTGTGTGTGGAGCTGCAGGATCATGGTCGCAGGCAGAATGTGAGACCCAGGACCCCGCTTTATGTGCACTCCCTGTCCACCTGAAACCTAGGCTGCATCACTTTCGATTTCCTCTGCTGCACTAATGCAGCCAGGAAAATGTCTTTTAAAGTGTAAAAGAAAAGACTGCTAGTGTGAGTTTGTTTGGTTTGGAGGGGGGTGGAAGGAGGAGTTCCAGCCAGGAAAGGGTTTCACCATGTCTCTTCTTAAGTCGGCAGTTTCATCTCCCCAGGGGATGCTGCCAGGGTGCTGTTTTCTGCGATGCTCCGGTGTTTGCTCCTCGCGAGGGCAGGCAGTGAGAGAGCGGGCACTTCCCAGGTCTCTCCCAGGACATTTCAGGGGAATCTGAATATCCTGGGAGCTTGTCAGCAGGTCTCCCGAAGGCGGTGTGCTGGGTCGGTTCCACCACCATCTCCTGATTTTCGCAGTATTATTTCTACATATTTGTGCTAGTGGCTGGTCTGCCTTACAGTGAAGCTGGACCTTGTGCCCACTCCCCCAAAATCTTTACGGAAAAAGGCAAAAAAATCCAAATAACCCCAGAACCAGACGGTCTTTTTATTCCAGGTCTTGAGGTGAGTGGTGTGACTCATAGCACTGGGAGCTTTGTCATGCAAGAGCAGCTGCAGTAACTGTCTTCTGCCTTGATGTCCTGCAGGAAGGAGCTGTTATCTCAGCTGATACGACCTTCGCTATGTGACAGGGTATTTGATTTCAGCACTTGCCCTGTATCACACTTGACAGGTTGTGTTTAGATCAAGCATATCATCTTAAAGAACAATCTGTCCTGATTTAGTAATGCCAATGGGCAGATTCTTCTCCATTTCCATTGCAGCTTGTTCTCTGTTTGATCAACCTTGTTGTTAAAAATGTGTTTCTAATTTTGAACGTGAATTTTGAATTGGTTCTCCTGTCTTCTCCCGCTGGAATGAAGTTCCCCAAGTCTCTGGAAACATTTCTTTTTGAAAGAAAGACAGTTCCAGGGGTAGTCAAAGAGGGTGTAAAGCACAGTATTTAACAGGAACCCCACAACAGTGGGCTGTTCTTGACCTTCTGATGGTTATAATAAAAAACTATTGCTTTTTTGAGAGACCTACTGTAATGCTGGAAACTTTTTCTCTTTTTTTTTTTTTTTTGAATGACAACAGATCAGCAAGTAGAAGATGTGAAATCCACTCTGTGAAATCCACTTGCATAATTGCCATTTTCCAGGAGTCTCCTCACACGTTTTCCTATCCTATTAGAACTGTTGCAGCAGTGGGACCCCGTTCCTCGCAGATCACTGCCTTCTCCATTCATCAGATGGACCTTGACAACACCCAAGGCAAAAGAAAAAGTCCTTCCCATATAACAGACTGCATCTTTAAAGCACACGAGCAAAAAAAACCTCTTACCAGCTCCTTGAGAGCACATCAACATCAGCACCAGTCGTGGCGGTTGGACGTGCTGGAGCTGAGAAGGACCCTGAGTACGCGGTCAGTGAAGACACTGCAGGAGAAACACTCCTGCATCACTTTTTGAGGATTTTGAAGAAAACAGCTCAGTGGAGGAGTTTTCAGGTGGATGCTTGGGGAACATTACAGACTTTTTTTCCTCCAAAATATTTGCAAAAAATGTGTATAAGAATGTATGCAAAGTATTTTATAGAGACATTGATCTACGCTGGTTTAGATAATAAGCCCAAAGATTGGTAGTTTCAGAGTGGGTGTTCGCATTTGTCCTAGTGTTAGAAATGTGGGCTAGAAAGGAAAATAATATGGTAGCTAGAGGGCTGGAATGTTTTAGAAGAAAATCAGATAAAGCCCATGACATTCTGGATCTGTTTCTTCTATTCTTTTTGAATCTATAGGATTCATTTTATTCCTTTAATTTTATTTGACTTTAACTTAATTGGTAAGATACAAAAATGTTCTAGATACCCATGCAGTAAAAAGAAACCCTGGACATTTTCACATAGAGAAACCTGCAATTTCACCCAGATCCAGGGTCAAGCCAGGATTCTGGTTTTTGTATTTGAAATTTAACCTCTGCAGGTAAGAGAGTCTGTCTTATCTTTACAGAAGACAGTTGCTGCTGTGTTTCGCTATAAAGCAGATGTCACTTTCTGTTTGGCTTTTTGCGTTCATTTTGGTGAAGTGAGGAGTAAAATACTGTAACTCAATGCCCTGCCAGAAGTCCACAGTCTTAGCGCTGAATGCTATGGAATTCATGGAGATCATCGAGGTCTCCCTTGTCTGTATATAAAATCCCTTATAAACCACCCAAAAGCAGGGTGATTTACAGTAGATTGAAACCCCTGAATTGTCACTCACTACAAGTAGCTGTGTTTAATTTTGACCAAGAGGTATCTGCCTTTCCCATCGCCGTCCCCTGTCCTCTCTGTCCCAACCAGCATCTGTAGCATCCTTCTCTTCGGGAAGCGCACCCCAGAAACCTTTGTGAGCTAACTGGAGTGAATTAGAAGAAGAAACAGATAAAATACAGAAGTGCTTCTCAGCAGCATAGATATTGTTTAAAGATGCTGTATAGGCTAAGAAGTGATGCAAACTTTTCCCAAAAAGAGAACCTGGAAGTACCACAGAGGAAGAATAAACCCAAAGTCAGTGTCCTGAAAGGCAAGAAGCGCATGGCGAAGACACCAACAATAGAGATCTTTGTCAAAAAGGGAAGTTTTGCCCAAACAATAAAAAGACAAAATACTACAAATTTTCACAAGATAAGCAAAATTATAACAACACAACAAAAAATTGGTTGAGGAACTAAAGATACAGCATGTGCTGAGAATGACCCTCTAATAGACTGCAGGCGGGAGGTTTCCCAGAGAGCTGGTGGGATTGATGAGAGCCAGGGAAGACGGGGGGGAAAGCTGAACGAATTCTGGGGAGCGGACCCTGCACTGCCAGCCTGTTCACTGCTGCGAGGAACCCGCCTCACACCAGGGTTATGTCTCTTCATGCCAATCTGCCGCTTGTGTGGGTGACAGAGGGGGAGTGTTGTAGCAAAGGGGAGCAGTCTGTGCATAAGCATGGCGGAGGCGAGTGGTGATAAAGAGGTGTCCGAATGTGGACTATCACTCAGATATCTGTTCTTCCACATTTCCTGATCGGTAATTGGAAGAACGTGATTGATTTGCATGCATTATTTAACTACATCTATTGGATACTTTACATTTCCAGCAAGAAAGCAACAGCCTGTGCATTCCCAGACCGACAGACTCCCTTTGCTCGCACCAGTCATCTTAGAGGAAAGCTAGCCAACGACCTGTCTCAGCAATCCTCAGCACATTGCTGGCCCTCTATCTTATACATTAATTCCTACTTCAGGAAATAGAAAGAGCAGTAGAAAGATATAAAGACAACTAAAGCAACTCATTGAAGGATAATAGAAGTTGAGCAGGAAATTGCCCACATGTAAAATTTGCCATCTATCTCAGCAGACTTTCTTTCTACTCATCTGAAGGATTGAATTTGACAGTAAGCTTTGCACTTAAGCTATTAAGCTGCTGGCTTTCATTTTCTTGCTAAAAGTATATGGAAATCTATGGCCAGGCAGAGTTCAAAACAGGAAAAGCATTTTCTAGCTTCTCATCGAGTGAAGTATAACTGTCTAGAACGTGATCTGCCTTCACCTTCCTTTTTTTTTCTCATTTTTTTCATCATTTTTTTCTCATTTTTTTCTCATTTTTTTCATCTCTTTTTTTTTTCTCACGGCTTCTGCCGTGCCCTGCGCTTCGGCTCTGGCTGGGAAGGACAAAGCAAACCCCGGACCCGCCGTGGGTGACAGTGCAGAACCCCACCGTGGTGCCGCTCCGGCTCCTCCGGGCGGTCCATGCGACAGCTCGCACAAAGACATGGGCAGAGAAGCTCCATATTGCTCACCTCTTAGACTGCATTTTTAAATTGTGTCTTGTACTTTATTTTTAATGTGCTAAGAGAAAGATTGGCTTTTTTAACATGTGTGTAAAAAATGCAATGGCATAGGCTGCACATTGCGGCGCTGTAATAAGTGCTGGAGATCCAGCCTACCTCTGCACTGATGTGTTGCCATCAGATGAGGCCTGTAAATGGCTCATTGTTCCTATGACTTCATTTTAATTACAGAGCATCTATAGCACTGGCACCCTTAGACCAAACTATTTTTTGTCCAGCTTTTGTGAGACCAGCAAGCCCAAACAATCTGTCCAGTTATGCTTCAGTGAACTCACTGACTTCAGTAACACCAGGAATGAAAACAAAATCTGTGTAGAAAACGGATGAAAACAAGGCAAACTGTTAGGACTGAACATGTATGCAATCCTATAACAAAGAAACAACACAGAAAAATCAATACAATCTTCAGCAAAGTAATTCCTCCCTCCCATGAACTTCACTTGAGAATGAGCATCTGTCAACAACCTGTAAAATTAATTGAAGATGAAGCTCATAAAAAAAAATTAAGTAAATATACAAAAATGTTTACTGAAAATAAAGACTTTTTTTCCTGCATTATAGCATGCAAAGTAACGATTGCACATGGAATCTTGGAAAACAGAGAATTAAGCAAACACAATTTATAAGACATTCACAACATTTATAGGTTAATCAGATAAATATCTCAAATTTAAACCACTGTTACTAACTTAGGCTCTTTGATTAAACAACTTCTAGCTTTTGGCTTCCCTCCATACCCCTCTCCCGTTCTTAGGAAGAAAACGCACATCTAAAATTTTGGCTTTTTCCCAGTTCCACAGCCTGATCTAATTCAAGGTCAGACTCTCCTACCAGCCTTTCCTGGTTGTAGCTGAGGAGACAGGAGCACGTTTCCCCCAGCCCCACGCTAACCCCTCGGTGCCTGTCTGTGCCCTCAGCCTCTGGGGAGCTTTTTTCCCTTCCCTTTTCATCTTCCCTAAGGAACATTCACGTCCAGACATTTTTTGTGTCGCACAAGGCACACATCCCCCGGGTGACTCAGGGCCACGAACTCCCACCCCACGGTGACACCGCGCTGCCGCTTCCTCCGACACCCTCCAGCGCTGGAGCACAGATGGCTCTGCCTCTTCTGACCAGCGCCTGGCTTTGGTGTCTGTAAAGGCTGGAGACAGCAGTAACCCGAGCGGAATCAGTTCAGACACGTGCCAGTCAGCTCCATCAGGTCACCGCAGCGATTTTGCAGGTTGCTCTGCCGTCTGGAGCTTCCACACACACAGCCTGGTGGAGGGGGGGGTGGGTATTTCCCTTCCAAAACATGGTTTGTTTGATCTGCTCACAGAGTGCAGATTTTTTAAGAAGCAGGTAAGTAAGGCCAATCCTCCTAAAAAAGTACTTCTGAGCACCAGTTACACCCTCTATGGGAGAAGCAGTGGGCACTGGGAAGTGCTAGAGCATCATTAAGTAGATCGGTACCTGCGGCACTGGACAAGGGCTCTGCCTCTCAATAACCACAACGCGGCACATAACAGCAGTGTATTCTGAAGAACCTTCTGATGACTCACTTTTCTTCATTGCAGCCACAGCATCCAAAGAGCAAAGGGCCCTGACGTGTGCAAACACTGACAAAGTCACAGCAGATGTGTCTTCGTTAATACAGAACTCTGCACTTCCCCGCTGACAGTAACTGACGTGGGGAGTTTGGTTTCACATCAGGAGATATGGTAGGAAACTGGGCAAAGGGGGATGGCCACGTACGCATTGACATGATTTTATCCTGGCATCTTATTATTATCAGAAATATATTCCTATTTCAAGAAAGAAGAAATATCTGAAAAATATTGCATCACGTACCAGTGATTGGAAAAATTATCATCGCAAACACAGACAATAACGTAATATAGTACTGATATCGTATTAGAAACACTTAAAATGACTACAAAATTCATTAAAATTGCTGCTTCCCAGCTGATTCTTCCTGGCTTATATTCAGAATCAGCAGACTCTGGAACTAGTTCACGTATTCACCTGCAGAATTTTGGTGGGTGCTCTCCCCAGGATCTCTGCAGCAATTTTTGTCTTCAGAGCTGCAGAGCAAACACCTCCCCAGCTGCCCCTCACCCCAACTCAGAGCAAGTTTCATCGACAGCGCTCAGTGAATACCTCATATTTGTATATTAAAAAAAAGGCAAAGCCCAACCAGGTTTGATTTTTGCTCATACCTGAAGGAAGAAGCAATAGTTATGAGTTCTGTAAAGCTACTGACCTGCACTGCAAAGCAATTCTGGCAGGATTATGCCCACAGACACTACAGGTTCTCACATATATACACACCAAATATGATATTTGCTTTATATTATGTAGCGACCCTTGTTGGGATTTTATGACTGAAAGTTTTTTTATGTTGAGATAATTAAAAGAACAAAAAGCATCTTGAATTGCTAAAGATTAAAAAGATAGATAGCCTAAATTTATATTAAAGATTTCTTTTTTCTCATGTGCTTTGAGATTTTCACTGGTTTATAAAAAAGCATTAACACTAAAAAAAATTAAACTGATGATAATTTTGATAGTTGTTTCAATTAAAATTACAATAAAAAGACACAATAATAAAACCCTGCTTATGTGAACTTGTCATTACTGTTGCTTGCCTTTGGACAGCAACAATGGACTTTTTGACCTTTTATGGTACCGACATCCACCCCGCAGGCACGCTCGGCCCCGCGGAGGAGCCACCACAGCAACACAGGATCAAGGCAGCATCGCCAGCCCCCAGGCCACTGCCCCAGAACTGATCGAACTGGTCCGCTCAGATGGACACCTTCTCTTTCGCTCTTTCAATCTCATAGAAAGTATGCTTTTAATTTAAGCCTAAAATTGGGAAACTAGCTGGCCTGGTAAATTGTGGTCATGCTGCAGCTTTGGAGCAGCTCTCCATGCCTTGAGTCCTGTATTTCTTTCCATATGAAAAATACCAACCGTGGGTGGGAGCAGGAGGCTGGGGCTGGCTGAAGTGAATTGCACACCCCGTCTGGGGACGACTGTGCAGCAAAAGCAGCTGCCTCTCACAGCGCACCCATGGATGCCGACATCAGCAAGGGACTTGTCTGCCGCTCGTGCGGGGATGAGGACAGACACACGCTCATGGATAGACTTTGCTGAGCACATCTCATTTGGAGAACTTCAACTTCAATTCCTGTTCGCCTTGTGAATGACTGGATTTCTTTGAAAACTTTTTTTTTTTTTTTTAATATTCTTCGAAACTTCTTCCACATTTTCAAGGGAAGAGAAAATTATTTGCAGCATTGGGTTGTTCTGCTCCTTGCTGCACACCTGGTTGTTATGAAGCTGTTTGGTGAAAGAGCCGTGTGGTTACATTCCTCTTGTAGCTGACACATCCTGCTCCATAAGGAGAGCTACAGAAATAAACATCAGTGTCAGGCTTCCGTCTCGTTACCCAGAGTAAAATGTCTTTAGCCAAATGCCACATGCTTTTTCTGTTTAATAGCAATGCTATGAAGGAGAGATTTCTTAGGATCATGGAATAACTGATGACCTCTGGAGACCACTCATCCTTTCCTCACATCGATGTGCCCGTGCTCTTCCAAGGTGCTGTCTCCTACTGACCTGCATCTCCAGGAACCACCTCTGTCAGGGCGGCAGAGAAGGGCAGCGTGAAACACCGCTCCAGTGCTCAACCCTCCTGGATTAATGGCTGCTGCTAGAGAATTTCAGGCCATACTCTGATGGGTAATAGAATATCTGCCAGTGTGGTTGGACACGTAACTAGTTTTTCTCTCTCTCTCTCCTTTGACAAGTAGAGCAACGGGGTGGTGATGTGCCGATGTCCCTCTGGGCTGGCTGCGACAGCCGCACTGCTCCCTTTGGGCTGTGCACGCTGCCAGCCACCTCCGCGCAGGAAAGCTCGGGGAGGCAGCACAACCAACTCAAAACGTTTTCTCTGAGTAACTAAACACCTTCAGAAGTGCTAAATATTGGCTTAGATAATATTGTTACCAGGAACAAAAAACAAAAAAAATAACAAACAAACCAACCAAAACTTCAGAAAAAGTTCAGAAAACTTCAGAAAATAAAGCAAACCAACCTGGTAATTCTGTGATTCTGTAAACTTGGGAGCATTGCTGTGCTGACCAAGGGATATTCCTTCCCCATAACAACAGAGAGAGAGCTGTGAGACAAAGCACAAAGCCAACGCAGGAGACCTTACACCCAAACTAAAAGACGGACATTAACCACTAACAGAGCCTGCAGCAGGGCAGCAGGTGGGGAGCGGTCTGTCACTGCTTGTCACTACCCCAAAACCAGTCACAGAACAAGGTAACAAAAACCAGCCCCACGTTTCGCATTTCACTCTCATCTCACTTACAAAGTATGAAGTTTCATGTTATTGTTCCATAAAATAAGACACAGCAGAGTCTCTGCTTGGTGCTGCAGCCACCAGGTTCACCTCTGTTTTTGAAAACACACGAGCACTAAATATCATTTTGTGCCCTTTTCATTCCCCTGATCACTTTGAATTCCCGTAATGTACCCCAGGTGCGGAGAGGGAGCCGTTGTGCTCCTCTCACATTTAAGTTGGGGGAGCTGACTGTTGGATGAGCTATTGCAGCAGCACTTCAGGTAAAAGCCACGCTGCAAAGGCAGTAGCAGAAGATCAGGCCTCTGATTGCAGATTACTCTTAATCATGTGTTTTCACCATTTTATGTGGGAAAAAGAAAAAAAGGGAAAACAAACTAAGTCTCCTTTCTTCCTTACAGGTCTCATATTTCTGTCATTTTCTAGTTTATCCGTCACTTGTAAACCATCAAAGATGGGCAAATGCCTGGTAAGGCTCAGAGCTGAGGCTGAGCTCAGCTGAGCCCTCCAAGGTTGAAACGCCCCCTAAACCTGGCTGAGACTGTCCCAGAGCAGAGCCTCCAAAACTCAACTTGCAATCTTGGGACAGCAAACTTTGGGCGAGATTTTCACCACCTCTGCCACCTCTTGTGGCAAGCCAGGCAGGAAAAAATGTAATTTTGGAACAGCTGAACTGAAACGCAGGGCTCAAACCCAGACCGGAGCTTCCAAGAGCTGTAGGTCATTGGGGCTTAAAGCCTCAGCCCAGTTGCAGGCAGGGATGTGGCACAGGGACACACCAGGATGCCAGGCAGCAAGTACTGGTCCAACAGCTGGATTCGGGAAGGGCAGAGCAATAACTCTTCTCTGTCCTCATTAGCACCACTGACGCTCACTATGGGATGGAGAGAAGTGCTTGAAGACTCACAGAAACATAGAGATGCTCTCTGGAATGCAAGTGCTTTAATTCCTCTTCAGTGCCAGAGGTCTCTATCTCTGAAGAAAGGGTTAACGGCTGTTGGCTTAATTAGTGCAACATGAATGAACAACATTCTTGTGAGCTTGAGGGTAAATTAAGACAACGTTTAGTTCTGCTGCTTATTAGCTCTGCATAAATTCTCCCAGGAGCCTAATTAGCTCTGTCACAGCAAACGTCTCCTCTATTTACACGAGGGAATGTATTCCTTTTCTATAGATTTCGCCCCTGTAATAAACCACATTAGCAAGTAACTCACTCTCATCCTTTCCGTGTGGTGGCCGGTGGTGCAGTACGGGGTCCTGCTCCTCCACACCGCCCTCCAGCCCCACCGCAGCTGCCAAGGCTGGGCTTGCCGAGACAAACTTGTTTTCCCCCGCTCTTAAAAATAAAGCATCTATAAAAAAACCCAAAACAACACAACAGAAGAGCACCTGAGAACTCTATCTACTCTATAGATGTTATTTTTCCCTCATTTGGAAAAAAGGTATCGACTGATTTCAAGTATTATTTTCAAATCTGAGCGCTTTCCGCATGTAGAGTCATTGCAGTGTGTAGCTTATCTCTTGGGCTTCTCTCAGGCCTGAAGTAGGTTAAATTACTTCTCATATCAACTTTTGCCACCCAGCACAGGGAGCAAGCCACAATTGCTGTTCAACCTGGCAGTGACGGATGTGCTGGCTCAGCCCTGCTCGGGTGCAGGCTTGCCTGCGTCTGGTCAAAACTGCACACATAGGGCAGGAACGGCCACATCCATCTTTAAAAAGCAAATATTGCTTTTTAATTTTTTTCCCCTTTTTTTTTTCCCCTTCTTCTCAGCATTGTTTTGATTGTTCTCCCTTGCTCTTTAAAAATGTCATTAAGCAGAATTTGGGTACTGATGTTTTTATAAGTTTTTCTATTCACAGGCAGCGTTTAATCCACCATGTGGCTTCCTCAGCCCAAGCCCCAGCACCCAGGGGTCCATCCCACCCCACCACTTTGCTGCTCCCAGCCCTAGCCTGGGTGCCTCATCCAGTCTCTCTCTTTGCTCTGGGTCTGATAATAAATACGCACTACATTTGGCTTGCAGGAGCATTGCTAAAGTTGATCATTTATTGAATAGTAGCCCTTTTTTCTCTAAAGACATGAGCTTGGCCCTGCTTGGGTTTTGACCTTATCCACGAAGTACCACTACTCTTGAGTTTCTCACAGAGCACGGGAAGGGCCGCAGGGGAGGGAGGGAGGCAGAACACGTACCAGTGTTGCGGCATTGAATGCCATTTATCAGCATGCCTTTCTCCTGAATGTTAGCCAGTGCTTTTTCCAACCATTTGAGTGATTTCAAGTATCTTCTGCTAAGCTGCTTTTAGGCATCAGTTCCCTAGACCTCATTTTAAGAGAAGAAATTAAACTTCTTTTTTCTTGTCCTTTTACTATTGAAGTCATCTTTTACTTTACATAAATCATTCCACACAAAAAAGGTATATTTTGTGTTCTTCATTCATGAGAAGTGACATTCTGTCCATGGTGACCTTTCATTCCTGGAACTTGCAGACTAGATGGCAGCATCTCTCACACCTTGCCAGCAGTTCTTTAAACGACCATCACAGAGGATTTTTGTAATGCAGAACTTTCCTTCCCAAGAGTAACAGCCATACACCTTGAAGGAATAAGCACAAGTAAAAATTATCTCTGTATATTAATTATCTTTAGAGATTTGTTCTAAAATACAGGTAATAATTTTTGTGTTTTAACTTTTATAGTTCTGTGGAAAGCACATCGTTACACAGAAGGATCTCCATTCAGACAGCTTTTTCCTCTTGATTTTTATGTAGAGCTTCCAGAATTTTTACTCTGAAGGGAAAAGGAAAAAGTTAAATACATAGAGATTGAAGTGAGAGTTCTTTGGCTCATGGAATAATGTAGGTGAGCCATTTACCAACCGAGGGGTGAGCAGTCCGATCTCCATGCTGGATGGTGCTGGTCCCCCCTGCAGCTCCCATCCCTCCAGCGTGGTCTCAGCCTGCCCACACCCCCCAGGAAAGAGCCCTACCTCCAATGTAGCTGCCCTTTCTCCTGATTTTGGGCAGGTTGGAGGCCACGTCTGCTCCCCTTGGACAACAGCACCGACAGCTCCCGAGGCCGAGCAGGTCCCCGCTTCGATGCATTGCTTTACCAGCAGCCTTGTCACTGCACAGCTGTGTAGCAGCGTACATGATTGCTCCGGGGTCTGCTACAGCAGCAGATGTGATCCTTAATGGCAAGGAAAACAGACGGCCACACGCTGTGACTGCGGGAGGAGGATACTCACACAGCAGACAGCGGTGGTAGGAGAGAACATCATCTCTTTTCCAGGGTGGAAGTAGGAAGAGCATTTGTCATTAACTCAGAAGAGCATGAAAGCTCCCAGGAACCTGACACTTATGTTCTCTGAAGAGCCCCTGCCCTAGAGTGCTCTCCTCACTCCTAGCTGGATTTCTCTGGAGCCTGATTAAACTCATCATTTGCCACTGAAAATGTCATAAAATATTTATGACACAGGTGATATTTAAAGGTGACTGTAGAAAATTTCTAATAACTGATGTAATTCAGTGGAAGCATCTTAAATTGACACAGCCAGAGAAAGGAAATTATGGAGCAAAGCAACACTTCAAGTCCACTAATGAGTTATCTGCAGTTCCCGGGGTAAAAATCACATCCATCTCATCGCTGCACACTCACATTTATCCAAACACATTCATACAGCAATAGCAGGTGTAGCAATTGCTGCAGCTGTACAGCAGACCATGTCTGAGATGGTGCGGACCAATGGATGTTCCAACTTAGGAAGCTGGGACATGAGGATTGAGCACCCATAGAGCAAACTGCCCTCGCTATGATAAACATAATGGAAATAAGTGCATGTGCCTGAGTTGGTACATAGACAAGAGAAAGAGATGCAGCAACAGATGCAGGCTTGGACACCCAAGAGTGACAGAGCAGATGGCCTGGGAAGGTACCGGCTGAGAGCTTCATCTCCCTCGGCTCTGGCTCCATGGGAGCTCTATCTTCCCCTGCAGGCGCACCCTGAGAAGCACATGCTGAAGCGATGGTGAGACTGTTGAAGATGCTGCCATTTACCTTCCTGAGGGCTGTTAGGAGAAATGGGATGAGAGCAGATGCCCTTCTAACCATGGCTCATCCACATTTGTGGGTTGGGTTTTCTCTGCATTTGGAAGTTCTGCATAGACAACTCGTGTTTATAACAGCTGATGGTTGTATCCATCATGTGACCTGATCTAATTCACATTTCTTTGAAGTTTTGGCCTCCTAAGGTAATGAAAGATTATGAGGGAGGAAAAAAAAAGAAAAAAGGAAAAAACTGTCTCCTGTTTTAGATGCACACCCAGATCACAATGTGCCTCCTACTGTGAGAAACAAGGAACAGCCTTCTCCATCTTCTGGCAAAACCCACAAAATTTCTCAGCTTTCTCTCCCTTCATCCCAAGATGAAGAGCCTCCATCTGTCTACACAGTGTTGGTCAACTTGAAGAAACAAGTCCCAAGAATATTTTAAAGCTATTGTCTCTGCTATTGTTTTTCATGGATAAAGTTACCTAGCTAATATTTAACAACTGATCAATGAGCTGGAGATTAAAGAGCTCTCACAGCCCACCTGAATACTACAGACATTTCATCTCATGCTTATTTCACACACACTGGATATGTTGGAGGTGAGTGATTTCAGTGCCAAGGAAATCAGTCCTCTGGTGGAGTCAGGGGAAAATACAGTCTAAACATCTAAAATTTTCAGCATTGATCCAAGTGATCTCCCACATTTGTTCTGCAAATGCAAAAGGATAATTGACTCTGAACTGGAGACAGTAAATTTTGCAGCCTTTGTCATCTGTTGGCACAGCTTTGCTCTCAGGAATTTCATTGATTCAGTGAAGATGAAGAGAAAAAAAAAATTTGAGTTTTGCAATTGGAAATGTTTTATGAAAGCCATTTTTAAAAACCCCAACACACACAACACAAAACAGAGTTTGCTTTCATTGCTTTCAGTATATTAAGACCTGGAAGAAAAAATTTTGTGAGTGCCACCCTTTTCCCACAGAACTGCTTTTTCAAACAGAAAAAATGTGCTTATTTCAGATTTATAACATTCTTCAATTCTGGTTTCTAACATAGTACATAAAGCTTTTTCCTTAACTTGGAGTTATAGAAATTGTTGCATCACTACTGATGAGGCCAGATGTTCACAGTTACTTGGGATAAAGTGGCTTTTTAATAGCCTGCATCATTAACTACAGACATTTCAAAACTATAAGAGAGAGCTGTAATAATAATAAATTGTTCAAGGAAAAAAAAGCAATTGATATAACCGTTTCCAAAGTAGCGAGGCAAAGGAAAATAGGTTTTCAGAGAAATGAATGAGTCACAGTACATCATCTACAGTCTTAGAGAAACACTAGATTTAGTCACTGGTAGGTAACACGTAGTTGAAAGAAGCAAGTAGAAAAGGATTCCTCTCCACTCACCTGCAGGCTGCAGCAGCGGGAGGGCTCCGTGGTGGCTGTATGGTCCGCCTCACACAGCCCCAGGCACAGGGACTCCCCTTATCTCCTGCCCAGATGGGAAGAGGTCTGTCACCAAAAGCAGAGTTAAGCCCACGCTGTGCCACTCTCCCCGCCAAAAACCCCAAACCCAGCCACACACCAAGCCCTGCCAGCTCAGAGGGGGACGCTGCACCCGCCCAGTACTCTGTGCTGGAAGTGGGACGTGACTTCCCTGGGATTGTGCAGTAGCAGGTGAAGTCACCGAACGCTCTTACACCTTTATTTGTTTCTCTCAAGAGCCATCTGTTACCAAATCACCATGTAAATACCTATAGACCAGAAACTTTAACCGCTTTTTGTTAAAAAAACAAACAAAACAAATGACAAAAAAAGCACCTTGAACTCCATAAGCTTTTCTGTATAGCATGTTACAAAGACTTCCTTCATTCTCAGACCTCCACGTACAAACACCTCTGGTTACTGGGTATGGGACTTGTTCTAGTGATGAACGTCCACAGCCTCCCTACAGGTAGCTTTTACCAGGCATCGCCTTGTTCACCTAATGCCAAATCACACTGGCACTTTTAATGACAATTTCACACTCGTGTTCAGATCTTAGCTGTGGAAAAATTCAGTTTGCAAGAGACTCAAAGGTCTCCAGCTGAGCATCTCACTCACAGGAATAACATCAAATTACTTATTTCTGCCACTGCCTCTCACCTTTCCGCTGTGCACCCTGGGAAGCATCTGGCTCCATCTTCTCCATAGGCTGTTTTGGGGACCTGGATGTGGCAGAAATATTCTCCTCCCCTCTTCAGGCTGCGCAAACCCACCTCTCAGCCTCTCCTCACATGATCCTGTGCTCCAGCTTCACTTTTCTGAGATTTTTTTTTTGTGGGCAAGGGGTGAGGAGATCTGAGACATGACTGAATTTTCCAACTTCTTTCAGAGATACTTAATCATATCTTCTTTTCACCCTCCCCCACATACTGGAAAAAAGGCAAAGATTAAGATGATCTACTATCAAAACATCTAAGACAGCTGTACAAATAGCTCAATAGGAATATCCCAGACGAGTAGACAGCCTATTAAACTCTCTGTCTGTGGATTGGTCTATTGTAGATCAAGAAGATACTTATCAGCTGGTATTGTTCAGCGGCAGAGAAGTCATTTGTCTTCAATATGAACACAATGCCCCCATTGTTGCACATCAGCTAGGGACCAGCTGGGAAACGGTGGCATTGATTAGCTGGTTTTGAGAGGGCAGAGGAGTTTTAACTATAATTGAAAACCAGGTAAGGGAATGGTGATCAGGGAATATGTATCATAAGAACAGCCTGTTAAAAGGAGTTGTTTAAGATATTTTTTATGTAAAAATATATATATATATTTATCAGCTCCATCAGTTCCAGAGACATCAAACCCTGCATCTTCTCCATGGATATCACACAAATCCCTGTCAAGATCAAGGCTGAAGTCTGCAGGCTGATCCCTGTACCTCCACATGCACCAGAGCCTGGGTCACTGTCAAAGCACTTCTGGAAGAAGAGAGCCCATCAGCAAGTGCACTTTGGTATTTCAGCAGCGGAGGCTGAGAGCTGCTTGATCTGACGTGTCCCACCTCTCGCCTGAGAGCGTGACACCGTGGAGACAGGTCCCACTGACCTCCTGGCTACTGTGGGGGTCACAGACCTCCCCTGCAGCGGCAAGACTGCAGCCAGTGCGTTTGCAGATCCTGTAACCAGATGTTGGAACTGCACCAGAAAGCTGTGAATAGGCCCCAAGAAGAGCTTCTTCCAGCAATCTTACCCATGAAACCTCCAGCTTCAGAAATGTAAATAGGAGCTGCCACTTTCCTTTAGTCTTTCCTTGGGAAAAGGTGAAAAACCCACAAAGTGTTACTGAAGAAATAGTGACAGAGAATCCTGATTAATGTCTCTCACTCTACTGCCTAATTTGTTGTTTTGGAAAAGATCAATGCTGTTGATGTCTGTCAAAGTTATAGATGTGCTACTATTTGTAGATCAGTTCAGTGCATTTACAAACCCAGGAGAGACCTCAATGCCAAATTTACTCATTTTCTTGCTGATTCTGACAACGTAAGAACTCCTTTCCAATATCTCCTTCTTAGGCTAAAGGTGCCAGTGAAATTCTGCATCTGAAAAAGCAACACCAGCAGAAATAGTATGGTGACATTAGGTGAGCTAGTCAAACCTCAGCTTTGTGCCCTCTTTTTCTCCACCCTATGAAGGAACAAGCAAATGCAATAATCTTCTCTGGGTATTTCTAGAACAGTGCCCCAGATACAGATGCAAATCATTAGTCATGCAGTGCACTTGGCTTCCTGAGATGGATACTTCATTAGATCTAGGAAGGAAAATGGAAATTTCACTATCACTGCTTTGAAAATAGATGGACTCCGTTGCTGATAACATTCAGCCATTATGAGCATCACACTAGAACTCCTCAATTTTTGACCCAGACATGTAGAACCACTGAAGGGAAGTAGCCTCATCGCAGCTCATGTGAGCCTGCTGAGCAGCACAGGGAGGATCCCCTGTATGTATGTGAGAGACAGGGAAAACCCTAGAACCTGTTGCTTACAAAATTCAGTGCAACCTTAGCTTAATTCATGCTTATTATTGTAATATCTTAGTCAAAAAAAAAAAGGTCAAAATAAAAACATCCATTCCCAGTACTACAGCAGCAACACCCCAGGTCCACCACCCTGCTTAGAAACCTTCCTCCCCACAGCCGCTGTCCCTCAGAGGTTTCCCAAAGTTCCCAAGTCATGCTAGAGGGGTGGTGGGCCTCCGACACTCCATCTCCACTAAGTGGAGACTAAGGCAGGCTGCCCCTAAACCAGAAGAACCTGGGAGTGAGAGATGTGGCCAAACTCATACCTTTCATTGCAAAGCCTGTTCAGCATCCAGCCATCCTGCCCACCTTGTTTCAATCTTCTGTGCACATCCATCGTGTCACACATATGTAGACACGGTCAGGTTGGACAGGGCTTTGAGCAACCTGATCTAGTGGAAGATGTCCCTGCCCATGGCAGAGGGGTTGGAATGAGATGGTCTTTAAACTGTGATCACTCTTTGGGCAGCTGACTTCCAGAATGTTTCTGTCATCACAATTCTTCTGCCTCAATGCACTCTGTGCTTTATGCTAGTAAATATCATGGTTTTCTGACTGCTGCAGGCTGTAGGGATTTTTTTTCCCCACAAAGAAATGATGCCCTCTTCCTCTCACACACTCTTCTCTTTGTTTGCAGGCATGACCTACAAATAGCAGCGAGCTATTAAACTAGGGAAGGGTAAGACAGATGACAAAGTCACCAGAAATCCTTCTTTGTCAGCTTGACTTTGTGGCTTTCAGCTAGTTTTTCTCACTCTGTCTGAATTACTCAGCTGCAGAGCAAACTGAAAAAGGATAGAGTTTCTTTGGAGGAAGAGAAGTTAGCAGTCTTTGAGAAAACACCATCTCGTTTCATGTTTGTTCCAGGACTTGGAATCCATGTTCTTTCCAGCCTTGACCTCTTCCACTTTGTAAGAAATCAGGAGTCTGAATATATTCTTGCCTGCAAGCACCACACCTGAGATTGCAGAACTTGTCCTGAGCACCCTGAGGGGCTGAATGGTTCCAGCAGCTACAGCCTCTCAGCATCTCAACTGCATAAGCAGGTATAGAAGAATCTCAGGGCACCACCAACACCCAGAGCACCCACAGAAGGGCCTGTGCGGGAGATAAAAAGTGTGTTTACCATGAAGTAACTCCAAGCTTAAGGGCCCCAGAAGCACAGCATAAAGAAAAAGAACCAAACCCAAAAGTTGTGCTGATGGGTTGTCTCCCAAATAAAGCATACTTGGGTATGGTGGGACCATTTTACTTCTTGGCTAAAAGCATCTAAATCCACTCAGCTGTATTCCAAGAATCACAATGACTCAGTTCCATATGCCAGTTTGTCTATCTAATTTTCAGATGTATTTTTATCATTCAAATTCCAGAGCTATATAATTTGTGTTTGCGCGAGGGATCCCATGCACAGTGTAGCCCAAGTCCCACCAGTCTCTACAAATGAGAGTTTTAATCTCAAAATGTTCAGCCCTAAGAGAAGGCAGAGCTGGGTGAAGGGAGTAAGTCTTGACATGGTGAGCTGTCTAATAAGTTACTGGGAGAGATTAAACCACTCAGAGCATTTCATTTGTTATGAACTCAGAAATTGCATGGCTCTAGGACCAGACAGTCTTTTTATTAGATCCTACAGCTGCAATTAGTGTTAAACTGGCTCAGTCTTCCTGAAGACTCCTCTGAAGCCTCTCTCTAGAGCTGCCTTTGCTACTCATTTATATCCCATACTGATGCCTGCCCACAGACAGAGCTATTTCAAATTCAAGAGAACTCGATCAACTAAATATTTATATCAACAAATATTCAGGTGAGTATTGCCTTCCACACCACTAGTTGATGTACAGATCAGCACTAGAAGCCTCTTCTCTGCAAGAATTATTTTCTTTTCACACAAAGAAAAATGGTCAACTGAACACAAAGTATAAGCTTTATACTCCCATTATATAAATCATTCAGCTAAAGACAGATTAAAATATTTTTACATAAATGAACATGACACCTACATTGCCTTTGATTAGAGGAACATTTGACATCGAAAGCAACAGCATACACAACAGTGAACATTACTAACTCTGCAGAGCAAATTGTCTACCTGGACTTAAAAACTCCAATCTGACCAGAAAAAGTACACACCACGTTGATCTAAAAGCATTCTACAGAGAGGCACTGGAGTTATCCTAAGGACAGAAACTCAAGCCTGGCTTAAATTAAATATTTAAGAAAATAATAATTCCAAGAAGTCCCATGCTTTATTATTCTCTCTCTCGTTACATCTGCGGTGGGTGCACATTGCTTTAGTTTCCAGGCACTGGATCCTGTAGCTGCTCGGTCAGAGAAGGGGAGTGCTCCCTGCCTGCTGCCACCCCCTGTCCTTTCCCAGGGCTGCCTGAATGGATGGTCTCTCTCTCTCTCTCACCCACCACGCAGCAGCTTTCCAGACCTCAGGTCAGTTTGGCATGACTATTTCTTTCCTTTCAAAAACCTTACTGAAAGACAAGCACCAGAAAAGAAACTCATTTCCCGCAGTGGTCTCAGTGATGCCGTAACCAAATCATGTCCAGGGCAGAGCTGCTGCTGCCAACATGTTTTTCCCTGTGCATCTTTTCACTTTCGGTGATTTCAGTGGCAGGCTGACAAATGAGTGCCTTCAAAACGTGAATAAAGTCTTTACTACCTTCTCCAACATCGAGGAAGAGCCCCAACATATCTCTCTGAGCGCAGTTCAGTTCTGCCCATGCAGTATATCCATGCCCGCAGCTTCCCAGCTAAGCCTAGGACAAATTCTGCACAACCTTTCCTCCTCTAAGAGGATAATTTCCCCCCACTGCCTCCTTAAGTGCTGCACAACAATTTCATCTGGTATGTAGCACAGCTGTAGAACATGGTGAACCTCTTATTCAGAGCAGCAAATATAATTATGTTTCTCCTCTGACATGCAAAGCCTTTCACATACTAACAAGCAAAAGTTAAATGCACATAAGCAAAAAGCTTATAATTCCAGACCAATCACCTGCCATGTTGGTGAGATTTGCTTACCTGGATTTTTCTACTGATATACAGATAAATCTTTTAAATCTGCAACACCCAGGTAACAAGGCTCCTGCCTGAATAATGCCTTTGTATTATTAAAAAGTGGAACACAGCCTCACAGCCTAAGCAAAGCCTGTGGTTCACAGTCTGCAGGATCTTTTGCAGTTACTGTTTTCCAAAGAACTTTTCCCCATTAACCCCAATGGAAGTGTAGCTTTTTATCCCTATAAAGCCATGGGGCTGAAGGAAATGCTATCATTTTACCATACAATTCAGTTCACACCCCACACACACACGCAACCTGCCCTCATCCATTATTTCTTAGCCTGTGATTTGAACTCACCACCTCAACACACAACACCAGGACACATAATAGAAGACTGGCAGTGGAGGGACAAAATATCCCCGTGGGATCCCACTAAGAACAACTTTTATGAAATCATTCCTCCTTACCTACCCCTTCTTTTTCAGACTGGTTAACTAAATCAATTTTCTGATACATTTGGCATAAGCTGGTTTGATTCTGCAGAGGACGAGTCTCATCAGAACCCCACGCAGCCTCAAGCCCACAGGCATGGGGACAGTCCCGGGGCTGGTGATTCCTGCTGCAGGGGAATCTCTGCTCTGGCGCCTGGAGCACCTCCTCTTCCCTGGCCTTGAAGCACTGCCGGTGTCGCTGGGCACAGCTTTAGTCAGCGTCAGGCCTGTCTGCCCAGCACAGGAACAGCTTCTAGTGTCTTCTCACAGAAGCCACCCCTGCACCCCCCTCAATATCAAAACCTTACTTCATAAACCCAATACACTCAGAATTTAAGCCAGTTCCTTCCCCTCTTGCCTTTTACCCACCTGGAGAAGAAACAATATAGTTCAATTTAAAGGGGACTTTAGCACAAACTTTTCCAGCCTTTCTGGAAGCCAGGAGAAAGTAACCCATCTTTCATACCTCTCCTCTGAGGCCATCTAAGGACTTTTATGGCTCTCCCCTGGATTGCCCCCAGCTGGCCCCAGGCTCTGGGGAAGAGGGAGCCCAGAGTGAGCGAACCGGGCCAGCTGAGGCCGTGTGAGCAGAATGAGTGTGTAACACCCTGTCTCCTGCAGGGCTGGAAGCGTCTGTGCCTCCTCAGTCATGAGACACTTTTTTCCATGAGTGGGGCATGCTTAATGTGCAGTTAGCTTGGGGTGGCCACTAATGCCAAATCCTCTGCTGAAGGGCTGGCTTCTGTTCCCCATCCCACATTAGTAAGCTCAGCCTTGCTGAGTGCATTAGCTTGTACTTACCCTTGTTCCCAGAGCAGGTTTCCAGTCTGCCAGTGTAACGTGGACTGGAACCAGGCAAAGGGCCTGATAAACACCCAGTCCATACCCTACCAACTATACATTTTTGTGCCCACTTTATGGCGCAACATTAACACACCCTTCACCTTGTTTTCTTAAACTTGTCATGTGAGACGGTGATTGAGTTACAGTAATGAATTTCTGCTTAACAAACTACAGTTCAGATATTCAGTAAATTAGCCTTTTACATGCCCTCGGCCCATAAAAACACAAGGGAAAAAGCATGAGGTCCCAGTCCAGTGAGCGACCAGCAACGTGGGGGCCCTGCCTGGAGTTTTGTCCCAGCTGAGCAGGGACCAGCCCGGCTGCCACCGGCACTTGCCTGGAGGGGCACTGCCTGCAGAGCCTGCCGCTAACTGCCCACCACTGCCAAGCTCCTTCATCCGCTTTAAATTGCAGGGGCTGATGGAAAAGAGCCTTTTTGAGAGGCAGAAAGGAGCAGTCACGCCTTCCAGAAAACTTTGCTGGCTTGTGGCTGAACCCCACTCCAAGTTGACAGGTAACTGGAATATCCCAAACGAAAATTGTACATTGTAGCTGATTTGGGTTTTCTCAGCATTGCTGTTTATCTCAGAAATGCTTAAAAAAGGGCTGAGCTCTCACCGAAAGGAACATTTCCACAGAAGGACCGTTACAATGTAGCACCGACCCTGTCACTGTTATTCCTGAGGCTGAAGTTGCCACAACAAACTCTGCAGGAAATGGAAATATTTTCATGGTAGCAGTTCTATTTTGCTTTCATGCTTGTTTTTTCAATGGTATTATGTGGCAGGTAAAGGAAAACAGGGCGCAGATAACTGGGAAGGATGATTTACTCATGAGGATGAGGAAGCTGCAAAAGTTCTTTTTTTTTTTTTTTCTTTTAATCTACTTTCTGAATGTAAATATTTGCTTTCTGCTGTTTGCTGACACCCCGGTGTTAGCGGTAAGGCCAAAGAGCATTGCCAGGAATGAATTACAAGCGCGCTGGGTGGCACGCTATGGGCTCCCATCCCGGCAGGAGCCCATGGCACGGGGACCCGCCGGGACACGCTGCTGGCTCCTTCCACAGCAGGGATTAGGGTGGGCTTTTGCTAATAGAGGGAGGGGCTTTGGGGACCATCGTATTGGGGAGCAGACCCACGGCCCCCCTGGCCAGGGCTCTCCCGCTGGTGGCAGCAGCCTGTGCTCTGTTGCAAAATCTGATTTTGCCTCCCCTGGTACCTCGCACAGGAGAAGTTGACTCTGCCAGAAGCATTTTTATTGCTCTCCAGGTGCAGAAGGCTTAATTTTGTGTCAAACGCTAATAGGAAAAAAATGAATTATTTTCAAACTGAAAATATCTGCAAGACGTACCTTAGAAATGTAAGCAGAGTTTGCTTATTAGTGGGGTGGGGGAATGATACGAAGAGAAAGTGCCACAGCAGCATCAGGGAAAATAAAGTTACGCAGCACTTCCATTTTGTGGAAAAAACAAAAAGAGAGATCTGTTTACTGAGCTCCAAAGTGTTCCTTACCCAGCCTCGTACAGTCCCCGTCCCACTTTGTAATGCCTAAAAGCCAGAAGAGCAGGTGGCACCAAACAGGTAATATTGCATGGCACCGGGACGGCAGAGAGGTGGCGTGTGGCTCGTAACTCTGCTGCTCATCCATGGCACGAGCCATGTTTCAACCACCGACCAGGGAGAAATTTTTCCCAAAAGCACATCGGGGAGCGCAGGGTGGTGGGACAGGCGTGACACCACCATTGGACTTCCCTCTTCCCAGCAATCCTGCACATTTGGTCTGAAAATACATTGCATGCACTATCATAATTTATCAGTGTCCCATTGTAAAAGTTAAAAGACAGTTTAAAAATCAAGCAGCAAAGGTAACTTTGATCCTGGGGACCTTTTGTGCTGCCGCTCTGTGCCAGCAGTCAAATCACAATAAACATCCAGGCAAATAGGGCTGGAAGAGCCTCAGAAAGCTCTAATAAGGCGATGAAAATGTACGTATAACTCAGAAAGGTAACAGGAATAGCAGGCAGAAGTCCTGGAGTTCAGACTGCTTGTCATCACTATTAAGTAGGAGATGTTTGAAGGGACTGCGAAATGGATGGGAGCTTGTAGAGCTGATCTAAACTCAGCCGTCACCCTCTGCCAGGATTCAGGAGGCCTGCAGACACCTTCACTAGAAGTAATGAAAACTGAGTTATTTTTATCATTTATTCCAAAGCTTCAGGTAAGGATGCCATGTGCTGCCAGCCCAGATGTGGGTCCCAGCAGCTGGAGCATGTGGGGCAAACACCGGAGCTGCCGGCAGAGAACCAGTGACCCCAGTGTCCCTCTGCACCGGCAGAGACGTGCTGGGTCTGCAGTGTGACCACAGCCGAGGGAAGCATGGTTATACCTACTGCAGGTTATTTTATACTGTATTATATGTGGTGTTCATGTAGGCACAGATCAACTTGATCAATTAGTAAGGATTTTAAATAGTTACATTCAAGTTTGCTTAAAAAAAACCAACAATCACCCTCCACCCTCCTCCCCCCCAAAAAAGGAAAAAATTATGCTTATTACCTGGTGGTATGTACTTTGGTTTTTATTTTACATGGAAAACATTTTTTCCATTAAATCTTGTATATCTTCATTCAAGTATATGCATACTGCATGGATAAATAGCTGTTCACAGCACATGGTAAGCAAAATGTTACCTGTCAGAGACCTGCTGCACGCCCATGAGAAAATGAGCTGGCAACCCTGCATATAAGCATTCAGAGAACTTATAGACGAAGCCAGGAAAAATTAGGTTGAGAGAATGAGTAATGATATGACAGTGTGAAAGAAAGAAGCTTTTTCTGAATATGACAAACTTATTTGCAGAAGCTAGTTCACTTTATTACAGTAAAGCATGATTGCCATAAAGCAAATTTTCTCCTGATTTGTGGTTTTGTTGATTTGGTGATTTGGTTTTGGTTTTTTTTT
>VXBO01014509.1:284884-348019 GCA_013400135.1 Rhinoptilus africanus
CTGGGACTTTCCCAGTGCCTGTTGGTAACACCATCATCATCCTGGGAGCTCCATATGATTTTGTATATATTGCACATATTTTATTATTTCCTTTTTATTATTTTATTATTAATATTTTCATGAAAGCAGTTTAGTCCCTTCTGAACTCATAAATCTCTTTATCTTTCTCCCTCCTCTGCTCGGAGAGAGAGGAGGGGGAGACCGTCTGCTGTTCATCTCAGTGGCCAGTTCAGCCCAAACCACAACAAAAAACCTGAAAACTGGGAAGACTGAGATCCAAAGCAGTCAACTTTCTGGTGTTTTTTCCTCCACGCGATTAATATTTTTTTATTTCTGTGCTCAAACTGAAAATCCCATGGGGAGGAGAATGGAATGGCCAATGCTGCAGTTCATGGCAGGGTTCAGGAGCTGGATGCAGGAAGAGGGCAGGGTGTCAGGGTGGTGAGTACCCCCACGGTCTCTGCCACATCGCAGTCCTGCGGCATGTGCCGTGGCTGAGATCCCCACTGCCACCCTGAGATCCCTGCTGCCAACCTGGGATCCCCACTGCTGCCCTGGCTCTACCACCGCCAAGGAGCCGGGGAGAGCAGCAGCATCCTCCCTGCAAAGCCTGGCTCCTCGCACTGCGGTCCAGGCTCAGCATCCCCGCGAGAGACACCTGCCCCTGCACAAACAGGCTCTGGCCAAGCGCAGGGTTGGTGCTCGCTTGGGGCACTGTCAAGTATTTCTCTTCTATATTGCTACTTAAGCTCTACAGTTACACATGTCATTTGCATGGATAGAATAAGCTAATTATCCTTACTTATACATTTCTAAACAATCTATCCATTTCATTTGGATTGTATAAGTAATTGGACAGCAACACGTTAAGCAGACAGGACAGCAGATGAAAACGCTGGCTCTTTTACACAGAGTTCAACTGCTGTACAGAAACATACCATAATATATAATAAGAGGAACTCATTACAAACCATTACAGCCAAGGAATTGTTTCCAATCTTCTAAGTAATTCTCTGTTTTCGTTACCCACTCCCCATAACTTTAATATTCATGGTTTTGCAAGCAGTGTATTTTGGGATACATTGATGACTGCATTTTTGTCCATTACCTTACAACGTTCTCTTGATTTTCTTCAATCTCTTCATTAGAATTTTTCCCCCTACTTTGAGTTATTCCCTTTCTAATTTGTTTATGAAACAGTTTGCTTATTGTTTCATCACTCTCACATGCACAGCAGCTCTTTGGACCTCATTGTCACCTGTGGGTTTTTATCCTGGCCTTTTTCCACCTGTAAGAGCTTTTTCAGCTTCTGGGGCTCGTCTGAGGCACCGTGATGTTTCTGTCAGGACCCTGCTTGCCTCCTGGTGAAAACACCAGAACAGCCGTCCCTTTCAGCGTACATCTTTCACAGATTCCCGTTCCTTTGCAATGCTTTATTCCTTCTTCCTAATCTAGAATACCTCCAGCTGGAAGGGACCCACAATGATTATCTAATCCAACTGCCTGACCACTTCAATGTTAAAACATGTTATTAAGGGCATTATTTAAATGCTGGCAGGTTTGGGCCATCAATGACCTCTCTAGGAAGCCTGTTCTAGTGTTTGACCACCCTCCGAATGACCCATTTGCTTTCCACATATCTGCAAAATAAGTGTTTTATAGAGAAAATAACTGTTGTGAAAAATCAGCTGCACTGTTAGGCTGGGGACAGGAGATGGAAATGCTTTCTTTTGCCTCAGTCTGCATGGGCCAGTCTCCCAGGCGGTGGTTTGTTTTCTCTTCCTTTTAGTATGTCCCTCCCAAGGTGCTTTAAAATGCAGTCCTGGCTCAAAGTCATGCCCTGAGGAAAGGTATCCCTGTGTCTATTTTAAAAACTCCTCCCACCTGCTGCAGTGGCCTGGCAGGTACAGCGCTGCCTTCCCAGGGTGCCAAGTGTGCTGGTCAGTAGCTGTAATAATTTGGTGATATATTAAAATGTCTTGTAAACCAATTTGCAGCAGGTGAATGATTGCTCTGCCTGAAAGACTTCAATTTTCATTTCTTATTTTTCGAAGCAGATACTTATTATAATACAGGTTATTAAACATCAAAGGTTTACCTTGTCTTGAGACAATTTAACTTCTTTTAGAGGCTCATAAATGCTTTATTGTGCATGGTTGTGAATAAATATTTGATTCTGTATGAGATCAGTATTCATCCACGGGATGTTATGGAGCTGCTGAGGGCGCAGGCGGGCTTGCCAACCTCGGAGCCCGTGTGAGTTTTGATGGAGCTGTCACCTACCTCTCCTCACCACTTCTCGCTAAGGGCCATCTTCCAAAGCATCCTGTTCATCTGAATTAGGTGTCAAGTGCTGCAGAATCAAAATCAGCTCACATCACTTGCATCTGCCCAGGTGCCGGGTAGAGGAGTGGAAATGCCTCAGAGACGGGGCCGGGTGAAGTTTGGATCCCCCCAGTGCCTGGGGTTGCTCGGGCTGCTGGGGTGAAGGCGGTGAGTGAGCCTGGCTGCTGGCTCCGGGGGGGTTGAAGTGTGGCCAGGTTTCCACATCAGCAGGGAGGTCTCCCAGCAGGGATTTTCTTCTTTTCTGCTTTGACTGCGTGTGTCCCCAGTGCTTCTCCATGTGCCGGCCTCCCCAAGCACCGATGTCCAGCATCACCTCCTGGCAGAGAGCTGCCAGCGGTGCCCACCCCCAGGTCTCCTGGCTAATTACACGCCCGCACGCCACAAGAGCTTCCCCAGCTCAGCTGGACCCTGCTCCTCCCCCAGACCCACAGCGCAGACAGTTTGGCTCTGAGGGTTGGTCGCAGCAAGGAACAGGACAGATTGTGAATGGTATTTGAGACCTTCAGAGGAGAGTTTCACCCACGTGTGTACACACACACAGCTGTGCACAGCTCAGAAATCCACCACTTCTCCGTCACACTGCTCCCTGATTCTCAGCAGAGCCGATGCAGATTTCCTGCTACAAAAGAGTGTTTTGCTTTATTGCCTCAAAAACTCAGGTGAATGCAGGTCCCAGGAGAAGAAGCATCACTCAGACCTCAGGCTGATCAATAAAAACTTAAATATTCCTCTTTCTGAGGATCACTACTCACAAATAAACACCAACAAAAAGACCCTGCAAGCATCACTGCTCCTCTGCCAGTAAGACAATTCCCATCTTTCTGGATTGATTAGGTACTTTTTCATGGGCTCAGCTTTTGGCAGGAAAGCAGAGATGCGGAGTAAGGGGTTTTTTTCTGTACTGGAGGAACTCCCCAGACTTCATAACGTCTGTAGTTTTGCAGTTCCTCCTTCAACACATTGCATTGGGGTGAATCACAGGGAAAAGACTCATTGTGGCACGTTATATAGAGATACAAAGAGAGTAAATTTTCCCCTCAGACAATAATTAAGGTAAAGACGAATCAAAAGACTCACTTCGGTTTTAATTAATTATTTTCAAATTGATTTTCTATAGCTCTGGATTTACAGATAGATTTTTTAATGACTGGACTCTTTGCAAGATACGATCTTCACAAGAGACGTATATTCAAACCTCCAGAAAAATGGCAGGATTCGTGTCTCACAGAGTTACCACGCGTTCCTGGGGAAAAAGTGAGGAGAGGTCAGCAGGAGCCTTTTCTTGTTTGCCCAGGGGAATATATCTTCCTTTGAGATGACCACGTCTATTTTCCCAGGGAAATTTTATTTCTTTCATAGTAAAGAAGTTTACTTGACAGCATATATGATGTGAAAAGGCATCAGGGGAGTGCTGTCTGTTTGCCTCTGCCTTCCCTCCCTTGCAAGAGCAGAACAAAACACTTGGGAGAGACAGTGACCAGGTGGAGGGGAGAGTGACAGCCCAGCCCAGCGCAGCGATAATGACACAGTTTGGGGATGTAAACAGGGAGAGGAGCGAGAACAGGCCCATGGCATCCCCATGTGTTTCAGTCCCTCCTTATTGGGATTTGCTATTTAAAAGGGAGTGCTCCAATGGGATTGCGTTGGACATGGAGAATATTTTGACCACGATATTAATTCCATTTGCAGTTCCCACGGGGAATTTTTAGACGCAGTAAATGTGGTAGCTGTTGTGCTGGGGTGCTGAGCCAGCTGGCAGATGTCACAGCAAAGTCTGTCCTCTCTGGGAGGCCATGGAGGTTCGGAAGATCCTGACACAGGGAGAAAGACAAAGCTTGTGCCCTTCTTGGGCAAAGACCAAGGCTGTAGTGCTCCCTCCCTGGCTGTGCTGTCAGCGAAGGGCAGCACTGCCTGCAGGGCTCCTGGTGTCCTTACCGAGGGAACCATACTCCTCGGAGAGAGCCTCGCCGGCATCGTGTGCCCGCGCTGCGCTCACCGCTGCGGGGCTTCTGCTAACAGTCTGCTTTGTGGTCTTGGTGGGAGAAGGTCCAACTCAAAAGCAGAGAAACAAACTTGGCTGGTGTTGGTTGGAGCCATCACATTTTACTCTTCTCTGAAGATGTATATCATAAAACCAGTAATGTCTTTCCTGCATGCTGAGGATCTTCTTCCATTTCCACTGCCACCTGCAGCATTAGCCAAATGTTTGGGGAGCAATTTTGTTCCAAATTCACCCTCATTATTATTCAGACAATTTATACCCTCCCGTTCACAAGGACTGTAATAACAAGAGCTGATGATAAGAAACCATTCTTCCGATAATGATTTAAATGCGAGTGTGTGGGATACCGGCCCTCTCTGCATCGTAATCCACCAATTGTTCTGATGCACGCAGCGCTTGCAGTCACCTGGCACAGGCTTCTCAAACTATTTTAAAAAATACGATGGAAATTCAAGGTGTGTTTCTAGGGAATGATCAGTGCTTGGTAACTTACCTCATTTAAGGAAACGCGTAATGCACCCATGTCCAGCATCCCTCTCTGCAAATAGGAAGGTCCTCACATATTAATTTGGTAGTTTTGATTTATCTTCATGGAAGAAATTACATGTGAGAAAGTAATTTAGTTCAAGAGATGAAAGGTTCAGTTAATTGTCAACCAGCTGGAGCTGAGAAAGCTGAAGAGCTCTTGTCCACATCCTGTTGATTGTCTCCGCAAGAGCCTGTTGCTGTCTGTGAGATTCCTGGCGGGAGCTGGTGCCCCTCAGCCTGGGGCTGCGTGTGGGACTGCTCCCCCCACAGGGGGACAGGGACAAGGGGGTCCTTGTCCTGACCAGAGCCTACAGGGAAGAGAGGGAAGAGCCCCTCACCCCTCTCACTTTTCCATGCCTATATACATACAAGCCAAGTGACTGTAAGCATTGAAGTCACCTGCGGGGCTACACAGGTGGAAATTGCCATGTGGTTTTCCTCTCTGTGAAAGGTACTGCAGGTCTTCAGGAATCGCTGTCACTCTCTCTCCTGTATTTTCTGGATTTCAAAATATAGAAGTAAAATGTGTACCATTTGACTACGCATGTAGCTCATTTGCTCTACAGGGAACCCCCTAAACATGTCACAGCACTCATCAGGCTCCTGTGCTATTTTGTACAAATGTTTATTTTCCATCGCCCGGCTTCTCTGCAGCCCAGAGGAGAGCAATACCTCCAGTGCTCGCTGCCACCACAGGGTAAACGTCATCTTCCCCTGCCTCTCCAACTGCTGCCTGAAGTTCACTCTGCCTATGGGTGAAACAAACACTAACCACAATTTCTTTCACTATGACATTTACAGAAAATATCTGAGAGTCATTTCTCTAACGCTTGCTTATGAACCAATCTTTGTCTACACCATGCTGCTGCAGAGCCAGCTTCTCCGGCCCTAATGATGGCAATGAAGACGGGTGCTGGTGTTGCCTCTTGGGACCCATCTCTTCTGCTGTCTTCTTTGTTTAAGGTAACCATGTTTCCAGATGTAAATAAATACAAAAGAAATTGTTTTTACCAAAGCAGAGCATTGCTTTCACCCTGTGTCCATCAGTGCTTACCTCCTCTCCCAGCAATGGTAGATCTTGAACTTGTAACAGTGCAGCATCCACCAAATCTGCAAAACGGTAACAGTGCTAAAACAGTCCCCAGCAAACAGCACAGGAAGGGTCTGCCTTGCAGTTCTCTGGGGTGGAGTAAAATTCCTGCAAAGTCCACTAAAGTGCAAAGGATTCTTAAAAAGAGACTGTTTGGAAGGTTTGAGGATTGGCCTCCTGTGAGGGGACACGATTTCTCAGTGGTGTATAAGGGCAGCCGGGAAAACATGCATTTCTCTTTCAAATACAAACTTCTGACACTGTGCTGCCGCTGGGTAGAGCACATTTTTATTCAGCTGCTGTAAGGAGCGGCTGTCTCCGGCTCGCCCTGCTCCTGATGGACAACAACATTCCCTGCAACCTAAAAGTTGTTTTGTAAATCTGGCACCACAGAATCGTCATATCAACAGCCAAGAAAATAGGAGCAGGGATGAGGGATGGTGCCATGACAGCCCCCCACTACACGGCTCTGTGAATCCCAGCCACGGCTTGTTTGGAACCAGGAGGGGATGATTTTTCATCTTTGCCATTTGACCAAGGCTCTCGGGGAAAGCCCCAGGGGCCAGGCTCACCTCCCTGCGCTGAGCACTGATGGATGGGGAGGGCGGCGGTGGCGGGGGCTTGCCAAAGAGAACACAGGGAAAAATTCGTTCCTTTACAACTTTAAGAATTAATTTAGCCCCAGTATTTTTTAACTGTCTTCTGCTGTCTAACTCACACCCAGTTGCTGAACTGAATCTATCAAACGCCTTTTCAGGGCTTTGCTGGTCATGGCTGCTGTTCTGCTCCTTCCCCGAGCCATCAAAGCTCTCTGCCGCTGCCATTCATTGGGGCTTGTCTGGAATAACACCAAGAAGGTTTCTAAGGGTCCGCTGAACTCAGCGACCAGATACCGATGAGGCAGAAAACTCGCACGATGTGGCTCAATGTCCCTGGGCTGGCAGCAGGGAGGGCAGGACCTGGGCTACCTGGGGCTACCGGCTTCAGCCCAGACGAGCACAAGGTCTCAGGGCTGTGGTGGGTTCACGTTCACGGCAATTTCACTGTGGCATCCTGGTCTAGATGCTGTCAGCTGCCGCCCAGCTGTAGATTTAAGCTTGAAAATCCGTGTCTGCGGGCTCCTTCATCCTCATTCTCTGCAGCCTCTGACACGGGTGTGCTGTACGTAAGCGGGAAAATAGGTCACTCTGTTGCTTCAGGTACTTTCAGGTACTGTGTTTGAAAACACAACCAGTCAAGTAGATTAAAAAAGAAAAAGAGGGAGGAAGCGAGGAAATTAGACCAGTATGGTGAGGCACCATGAACACCCTATTAATTGTTAAATTTTTCTATTTTTTTATCTCTGGATAAACTTTACCATAATGATATTTGCAGCGCAGGTCTACCCTTGTCCATGTGAGCTTGCGTGCACAGAACCAACCAGGTGAATAAAAATGGAGGAAATCTAAAAGATGGGAACTGCTTTGCCATGGCCAGGGTTATTTCCTCCAAATGTGAGATTCAGCAGAGATTTGCGGAGCTCGCTGTGGCCACGGCTGTTTTGTGGGGTTTTAGGAGGAGTTCAGACACAGAAGTGACTGGCAATTGAACAGACCCCTAAGTCCAGGCAATATATTCTTGTTAATCATACAAGTACTTAATACGAGATGGACATCAATAAATGTTAAAGGTTCCTCCCAGGCCTCAGGTGTTGCAGGAAAAGCAATTTGCTGTATAATCAGCCGAGGTGATGAAGCCCAGCCTCCCGCAGGTTTGGTCCTCCCCAGCTGCCAGAAGCTAATGGCCCCCCATCTTCATCCCCCCCCGCCAGGCTGTGCCGTGGGCATCCCCATCGCCCTGCCCGGCCCCCACTGCCCCGCACAGCCACCAAGGGCTACGCTTTCACCTGGGGCTTTTGGCACTTGCCTCTATCAAAAGGCAATTTTTACCGCCGTTTGGTAGTTCTGCGTATAGATATATTACTTTCAATAGAAGTCACATTGAAAAGGTGACATCCTTCAACGATTACCTGTGGAATACCCATTACCGGAGCAGAAGGTGGAAAATGTAATGATAAGTTCCTTGAATGAGAGAGTCTTGGTAAATCCCAATGCTTGCATTATAATGGCATATACTCACATTGTGATTCCACACCTGCTCTGTTTTGCTGCTCTTATTTGGTTCTGGTGCTGCACCTTGATGGTTTGGGCACCAGTTTGAAGTGGACATGGTCTCACAGGACAAGCTGGCCGACCCCGCAGTGCCCCGCGGACCCAGAGCTCTGGCGCAGGCCAGGGTTGGTACCCAAGGTCTTTGGTAGACGCTGGCTCCTGTTTACGTACTGAGAAATTGCTGGGGCAGGGTCAGCATCCCGGTGCCCCCACTTTTCAGAAAGTTATCCCTCATCCTGGTGCATTGTTTCAATATGACACAAACATTTCCTAACCATGTGAATGATAATAAGAAAAAAAGTCCTCGCTGTGCACCTCCCCATCCCATTGCACTCCCCCCTAGGCGCTCCCCAGTCAGTTTTTCTCACTCCTTTACTTTTTTGCTTTTCCTTAGTGGTGGCATTTGCACTTCTCCTCTGGCAATACCTTTCTGTTCACTTTTCTCCAGGAAGATCAATGCAGCTGAAGAAGGGCAAGTTATTTACTTTGACAGCCATAAATTCAAATGAGCCCAGCTTAAAAATTGTCTGTCTCCAGTTCTACAAAACGAGCAACCTCATCCTCACATCTCCATCTGACAAGCCTCCCTTGCAGACCAGAGGAGGTTAAGGCATGAGCTCAAAATGCTGTATGCATACCTGAAACCAGCCCGGCCAGCGAGGGACAGGGCGTCTGCAATCCCACCCAGTAATCCTTGACTTTTCAGACAGATGTTTGAATCTCAACACCTTAGAAGTTAACTGTGATTCCATTGGGAAGGGTTATGTTTCAAAGGGACAAGTCACAGTTTGAGTGTCACTGTAAGCAGGTTACTACATTGCAAAATTATTATTAGTTTACAAGAGGAAATTATCTTCTCAAGTACCAAAATGTTGGGTTGAATTTTCACTTAATGATTGTTAATATTTCTTACTGCATTTTGTGCAATATTACCAGAGTAATTGGTCTGTGCTACTACTGGGCAACTACCAAATTAAGGACTCTTAATAATTCAGACTTGGTACCTGTCATTCCTCTTGACCAAACAGGAAAGATTCTCCAACCAAGTAATTGTGTATGAAGTCTGATCAATATGTATTTATTTTCCTTTAACTACACCTCAATGTTTAAAAGTTCTGTTCTATCTACTCTACTCTACTCTATTCTGTTCTATACTATTTCAAACATCAGCTCTCATAATGATGGGTTCTTATTTTATAAAAGCTCACACCCTTACCAGGCCAATGACACACATTCTTATCTTTCAAGCTCTCATTGCTATGCAGTCTTTTTTGAATCAATAACTTTGGTATGTATTTATTTGCATGCTTTCATGCCATGTGAATGATCTCTGTTATTTTTACTTTAAATACCTAATTTTAAGTAAGCATAATGAGAAGGATGTGCAGCTTTATACAAACACACATATAACTCAAATGTGCTGTAATGCACACTGTAGTGAAAGTGTGTGCTACAATTGGCCTGATAACAGCAGTGATCTATTTCCCTCAACTTTCCTAAGATAGAATTAATTTTCTATTTGAGAAATAATTGACTCAGCTGTCCATAAATGGACGTTCCAAGGACTATCCAGAAATTGCTTAGGTAAATCTTTTCTACACTCTTCTTAAGTGTGGAAAATCCACTTTCACATGAACCTGCACTCATAGCATAGGTCTTGGAGACCTGAGTGACAGGGTGCTGTGGTTATTTATGTTACCTGGTGCCAACAGCCATCTGACCTTTTTGCTAAATCCATGCCCAGGGCTGCTGAGATGCCACCCAGAAAGTGCCGAGGCCGGAGCCGGTGAGAGCTGCGGTGCTCACAGCAGCCGGGGGGCTCGGCAGGGCAGCCCCGCAGCACGTCACCCCCCGGCCCGCTTTGCTGGGGGAAGCCAGGACAGGCGAAGCCGGCAGCTCCCGCGGAGAGGGGACCGGGCTGGCGGCATGGGAGGGCTCATGGCCCCTGTGCCTGCTGGCGAGGGGCGGCCGGAGAAGGAGCTATTTCTCTTCCTCCAGCACCCCACGGACACGCTGGGGCTGACGGCAAACGGGACCCGGGGCAGGGAGCCCGGGGAAAATGGAACAGCGGGGAGGTGCTCCGCTGAATTCAAACCAGCTATTTATTGAATGCCCAATTTCCTTTGAATTCACAAAAGGCATAGTGTAAAGCTGTGCACAATCAGCTCTTTCTATTGCATTATTTATTATTCATCACCTCTCCAGGGGACGGAAGATGACTAAACGTGTCAGGCTAGCACTTTGTAGGACACAAGAAGCATTTTGTCATTGAAGATATTCTTACTCTTCTTCCCGTGAAGATGATCACATTTAGAGGAAAAATTCCAGTCACAGGAGGACCTGTAACCAGGAGTATCTCAAGTAACACAGGACACATCTCGACAAACACTTTTTTTGGCAAAAATGAGTTCCATTCCTGATTTACTGCCCTGGAAAGAAAAAACCTGGCAAGACCTCATGCCTTTAAACTTACATTAAAGTGGACTTGTTACCTGCCATTGCCATATTCCTTTTCTGCCTCCTGCAGCATCAAGTGCAGGAGGCCGTGTGTTGTCTCAGGTGGGTGATTGCTCAGATCACTGACTCACGCCAGAGCAATGGCAACCACAAAACCTGACACTTCTGCCTAGAAAAGTCATCAGAGGTGATGTGCATAACGAGCTGATGATGTACCTGCTGCTTGTGCCACCAGTGCTACTAAAATCAGTCACCGCTGGTGGTATGCTAATATTACAGTTTGGTAGCAGTCAACATGCCTTCTGAAGAGAGAATTCCATTTTTACCAAATCTACCGAAGTTCCTTCAGAAACCAACAACTAAATGTCATATGCTTGAGCTTGGATTTTCATAATTCAGTTAATGAGGCTCCATACTAAAAGCTCTTGCAGATGCCAGGCAAAATTCAGCTGCAATGGGAAGCACACACTGGCTACGCAAGCAGGGAGCAGTGAGTCTGGGCAGGGATGTGTGGCACTGGGGAGAGAAGTGCCATGCCCACGGTCACATCTTTTGTAAATGAAACTGAAAAATTGGGAAGTTACAGAAAAGACCCGGAAAAAAACTATTTGGAGCTGAATGAAATGCCTGACAGTACAAATTTGAAGAGTTTGATATATTAAAAGTATCAGAAAAAGACCATGGTGTGACTTGATCCCTGTGGCATGCCATCAAAGGAGAAAAATCCTATTTACTGACCCAATCCTCACCCTAGCTGGGAACAGCATAACAAGAAGCAACATCTGACAGCTGAAACACGAATCAGGCGTTGTCACTGCGCAGGTGATCCATCAGTGGAAGCCTTCCCTGCCCTGACAGCCCGGCTCTGCAGTGCCACAGCACGAGCCCTTGTGTCACCGGGTGCCATTTCCCACCTGGTGTCAGCGGAGAGGCCAAGCCAGGCAATCTAACAGCCCTGCAGACACGCCAAGGTATTGATCTTTAATACTTTACCTTCAGCTTTTGCTGGTTTCTTCTTTCAGAAAAGTGGTTTTTACCTCACTTGATATCTTGACCTCCTTTGGACCTCTGCCTTTCACCACTTCCTTAGTTAATTTTATAAGGCAGGATCAAAAGTTTACCTCTGCTGTGACACATTAGCGACATTGCTGGACACCTGGGACGCGCTGCAGTTTGCTCCTTGCACCCCGAGCCGCGCACAGAGGATGTCTTCTCCAGCGCGCGTATGGCACGTATGCAGGGGAGAGGCGTCCTCCCCTGGGGCGAGCGTCCTCCCTGCCACCAGCCGCAGCCGCACACCGAGCAACGCCTGAAACTCCCCAACTCCCCTCGCCACAGAATGCGTGTGAGGTATCAAGGGGGCTCCAGGAAAGCTGGGGAGGGACTGCCGGTCAGGGAGCGGGGTGATAGGATGAGGCGGAACAGTTTTAAACTAAAATAGGGGAGATTGAGATGAGATGTGAGGCAGAAATCCTTTGCTGTGAGGGGGGTGAGCCCCTGGCCCAGGTTGCCCAGAGGAGCTGTGGCTGCCCCATCCCTGGAGGGGTTCAAGGCCAGGCTGGACGGGGCTTGGAGCAGCCTGGGCTGGTGGGGGGTGTCCCTGCCCAGGGCAGGGGGGTTGGAACTAACTCTTTGTCCTTCTTCTTCAACCCCCCTTTAAAAGAAAGGTTCTTGATTAAATTTCTTCTTTGAGTTGATTGTTCATTTTAATTTCTGCATCTTTCATTATTTTCCAAAATGTTATGATTTCTGTTTCTTTCAGAAATATGTAACTATTTTTCAGAAAGTATTTCTATTTTTTTCAAAGGGATCTAAAGACTTTTCTACAAAAATGAACGACAGGGAGTGACAGATGCATTTTGAACATTTTTCCCCTTAGTGGCACAGCAAAATTCATAGTTGGGTATAGACTGTACCAAAATCAGACTCAGATTTATTTGCTACCATGAAATAATGTTTTATTTGTGAAAGCGATGGGTAAAGCACAGAATCTCTGAATTAATTCCAGGAAAACACCTTGGCTGTTGCAGTAATGTAGCATCTTTTTGTGGCTCCAGAAAATTCAAGACACTTCTTTCTCTTGCACCAAAGGTTACCTCTACTTGAAGGAAATTAGTACTAATGATTTTTTGGGGGAAAATAGGGAGAAATCTCTTCTTAATCAACAACTAAATCTAGCAGTATTTAGCAATGACGTATAGAGTCAACTTTTTCTAAAGCAGACTACTCATGCCATACTTAGTGGCGTTCTTGCTTTTTAACCGAAATGTGGTTACCTTACCACAGAGTGCGTGCAGGAGGTTCGGAAAGGCAGAACTGAATGTGATTCACCAGCCCCTGCCCCCGCGCTTTTTGACTCTTAGTGAGTCCCAGTGTCCAGGGTGAACCTTTATGGAAATAGGTTGATTTCTCTCCTTGCATGTCACAGGTGCCTCTGAGTCTTTTCATCCTGCTCTTTATCATCGTTTTTATTAATAAGACTCTGCAAACCCTCAGCTTACACGTCTGCAACCCAGCTGATCTCTGACAGAGACCTTTCAAAAGCGGGTGCTGCAGCCGCCGGGTGCCGAAGCCTTGGTGCTCGGACGGGTTTAAAACAGCTCAGCTTAGTTGTCGGATTTGATGAGGATGCAATTGGAGTCGCCAGCATGACCGCTGGGGAGTGACTGTGGTGTTATATGCATTTATAACAGCTCTTAGGTGAAAACAGAATACTTTTTCATTTTTCCATCAAACTTCTAGTTATGTTTATTCTCCAATATTAATGTTTTACTCTAGCACTGATTTGCAATTTCATTGAACCAGCTGCCTTTAACAGCTAGAATTTGTATGAGTTCCTCGCATCAATATCCATATTTTTATGTATATAATAAAGTAAACCACACTGAAAGATCATCTTAACTTTATTTACTGTGCCCATTATGTAATATTTAGATCTGCTAAAATCGTTAGGGCATTTTAATTGTCTTACCATTATTCAGCCAAAGCACGAGATACCCTTTCCAGAGACCATGTGCACAGATGAAACTGCAGAATATAACTTGAATTATACTGAGTATTGAATCTGCTACAGGATAGTTCTAACTGCCAATAATTTTCTTAAAAAAAAAATAATAATTTCAAAGTAACAACTGCTGTCGTCTATAAATGAAAGTTTGTGACTATTTATTATTTTAGTTTGGTCTTTTTATACCCCCTTTCTATGGGAAACTATATATTCCTTACTCGATTTTGCTGATAAATTTTGCACTGAAACACAGTGGGTGCAGCTCTGTTATTGCCCAAATGCCACTAAAACCGTTGGGGAAGGGACTCANACTGTATTTTTCCCAATCTGAACTGTCTGAGTCAGTGTTCAGCTGTTAGTTCTGCATTCTTCATTCATAAATTTACATCCAGTCCGTTGATCTCTATAAACCTGGATCCCAGTAACCTGTGATTGACCTATTGACTGTTAACTTTAAAGATCCTTCAATTAGCTAGCCTTCAAATTCAAAATGTGTACGTCTTAATGAGGAATTTCATTCTTATTTAGTCAGATATATATTCTATAGGTCACTGTTAAAAATACAGAGATAAAACTTGGAAAGGTTTAAAATAAATTATATTACCATTGTACATCTATGGTTCTTTATGGTTACTCTGAAGCAGTAGTCTTGTTAAATTAAATATCTATAAAACCAGATAATGGTAACTAATTAACCCTGCCCTAAATAATGCCAATAACCTTACATCTTTACTAAACAAAGTTATTTCCTCCTTACTAAGAGAGACCGGAATTTGGAGCTTATCAATTAAGGAAGTAATAGGCATCCATAGCAGTAAGGAAAATAATACATTTTAAATGGAAGGAGGCATTAAAGTCATTTCTGCCTCATTTGCCATGTTCTACAACGATTGCATGAAGAAGAGAAAGAGCGAGACAAAAATCAGTGAAACATTCTCAAAAGCGGTGTAAAGTTGTACATGTTGTAATGTTTTTCTTAAAGAAAAAAACAAAACCAAACCACACTTTCTTACAAGGCCAGTCTCTTCACTAGAGGGAATGACTTGAGCTTAGAGATGTCTGCCATCCCAGCAGCCTTCCCAGTGCTTGCTGCAGGTGTCCCAGCGAGGCCCTTGGCTGCCCAGGCTGGTGGCTGCAGGACCAGCAGTGCCACCGTCCTGAGAGCCGTCTCTGTCTCACATGCCAGTGCAATGTCCCTTTTCCCTCGCCAGCAGGTCTGGATGCACCTCTCTTTGGGAAGCAGCATCCAAACCAAGGAGCGGAGAAACATCACACACAGGCTCAGGAGCTGCTGTTCAGCAAACGCAAACGGTGCGACTCGTCCCACCGTGCGGGGGGCTCTGGCAGGGAGCGATGATGCCCAAGCAGCCCTGCCCTTCAAGCCGTCTTGCTGGCCAGCCTTCCTTGAGCCCCAGGGTACACCCGCCTTCCTGGAGCACGGGGGCGGTCGGTGGCCGCACAGCCCAGTGCCAGCAGCCCTTAGTGCTGATGGATGATTCTGCAGGAGGCAGCGGTCCTGTGGCAGTCCAGCAGAGCATCCTCCACAGGCTGATCCTGACACAAAGGGTATTATTTCGATCCCAACGAAAATGTTCTCACGGCATTAGTAGCAATCCTTACATGCCACTTTGCGCACTAAACATAGGTCAGTGAATTTTCACTGGAAGGTATCCTCCTTTGCTACCTCTCCTGTGGAAATTCACACAGTTATTGTTGGGGAAAAATGTAAATAGATTATTAATCTTCTGTAAGAAATGCATTTTAAAATATCTATATGCTTACACATTGTTTTGCCTGTTTCTTTTCTAAAGCAATACACAAGAAAAAGAATCTTGATTTTGTAAATGGCTTGTAAAAAAACTCCTCTCTTTATGTATGTCAGCGTTCATGTATCTCTGCTCTCTTTTGTGCTTTTATTTGAGGATTTATTGCTACATCCCCATTAGACACTATTACTGTGTCTTTCTTGGAGCAGCAGTAAGCCAGCCATCTAAGCAGCATCCAAGTGCAACGCGCTGGCTCCCCACCAGCAGATGGATCAAGGCACTTAAATAGCCATGAGATACCAAATGCATTTGAAAAATTAAACCTTTTATTCTGATTGCATTTTAGTAGCATGGAAATTAAAAGGACATTTGTACAGTGTGCTAACTTCAGCACAGCACCCAGAGGCAGACTCTGAACACAATTTTAAAAAGTAGAAGCACAAAATTAAGAAAAGAGAGAGAAAGAAAGAGGAAAGAGAAGACAAAGCAAGGCAGGAATACGCAGTGTAGAAGTAGGGCCCTGGATGGGGATTTTACAAGTCATAACAGGTCTGTGGCCCCTTCAGTGGTTTTGAGCATGTAATAAAAAAGGTTTTTCCCATTTTTTCCCTGATCCCCTTATAGATGCATCTCTTCAAATAAATTTTGATAATAATTGTAAACTGGACATTAAACCAAATTGTAAGGCAAATGAGTTAAGGAAGTTTTCAGCTTTCTGAGATCCTTGTCTTTTCTTTTGAGACTATTTTGCTTTGCAGATAATAAATTGGAGAAACCTTAAAAGTGTACCAGATGATACCACTGTGCCCACAAGATACTCCTTCTCTAGCCCAGGAATTTGCTGGCAAACGCTACAAAAATGTGATTCCAACCTAACCAGTTCACAAAGCCACAGGACAGGAGGAAGGAGGGGAGCCACAGGACAGGGCTGGGGGGTGGGTGGCAAGAAGGATGGAGGAGGGTGAATTTAGCCAGAGGCTGAAGCACAGTCTGGCAGTCTAGGTATTTATTGCAAGTCATCTTTTTGCCAAAGTCAAATCACTTGTCACTGGAGGTACATAAGGCTTCGGGATATCACCAAAAAATCCTTATTTTCCAACCCCTGAAGGAACCGTGCAGTGATGTGAGGAAGGAAAGAGGAGTGAAAGTCTAGCACAGGTTTGGTTGTGCCTCTGCAGTGGGTTGTTTGTGTTAGAATCTAGAAGGATTTTGAACAGAAGTACAGAGTATGAGTAATGGTTTATATATAGCTAGAAGAAGAGGAAAATAAAGCCACTTTCATACAGAGTGTTGCAACAACTGACTTTGAAAAACCACTGATAGGCATCCTCCAAAATCTCAAAAGCCCTCAACAGGCTGTCTGCAAATCCAGAGAAATACATTCCAGAAAGGTACTTTTTCTTTTTTACTGGTTATATCAAACACACATTCTGACAGAGACACACACACAAAAAAAAAAAATAAAAGAAACCCTAAACCAACTTGGAAAATTATAAGTCGTCAAGATAAATACTCTGCATAGTGCAGTTTTCAAACATGATTAAGACTATGCTTGAAATCTAAGACCGTTAAGGAGTTTAAAATATCCGCTTTTCAGCTTGATCCTGTGTACTGAAACAAGTCACAATTCCTCTGCTTTTCTGTGCTCTTGGCTGGACAGCAAAGGAAAGTTTCTAATTGTAAAGGCAGTAAAACACCCAAATACGTTTCTGGATGTGTATGACACTGCCACTACCAGGCTCCTTGAGGGACATAAGCGACACACATTGGATGCCACCTTCAGTTAAATGAATTTCAGAATCTTCTTCCAAAACTTTGCCTTTGGTTTAGGTCAGACATCTACTTTTCAAACTGGAATCGGATTTTTTTTACGAAAACCAGTATATGCACAGGAAATGTAGTTACAAGCTGGTGAATCATTTGTGAATCTGTGCTGAATTCAGTAAACAATTCTAGCAAAAATAAAAAGTAATATCTTGGAGAGCATGAACGCAGCAGATATGGAGGGAGAGCAGAAAGGCAAGCAGCACGGTATCTCTGTGATGATAAAAAGTCTCTGGTCTTTCCTTCAGCATTTTCCTTAGCAGGGCTGTGGTGCAGCCTTCCAAATTATTTCCGATTACTAAGAAGGGTTTGCCCACATGTTTTATTTGAGTCGTGTGTCATGTTTTGATCTGAGTAATGTAGAGTCTGTGAACTAATCAATACTCATTTATAAATTTTGAGGTTTTTAATTAGCAGGAAAAATAATTAACATCATACTGACTAAAATATATCTATCTGTCTCTCTCTCCCCCTGATTTTTTTCTTGCCTACAGAACCCAAGTCTCAATCTCGCTCGACAAGCATCCTCCATGAAGCTAGACCCTGGGATGAGGCCCAGGAGATGGTGAGCAGGGAAGGAGCCGCCACGATTTCCAGGACCCTGCCGCTCCCACCTGCGCCGGTCCCACTGGCCTCGCAGCCCCTCGCGTGGGACACAAGTCACTTCAGCAGGTTCTGAGGGGCAGGGGCCGTCCCTGCTGCTTCTCCATCGCTGTGCCTCTCCTGCCACCTCGCTCCCCACCAGCAGTTCTCGTGCTGCCAGAGCCAGTAGCAGCTCTACCCAACGCGCTGGTTAAATGGCACTCTGCGCAAATCCCCCTGGAACACCGATGTGCCCGGGGTGGGAATCAGCATTTGCTCTCGCGCAGTGCACCCCAAGGCAGTGCCTGCGCTCGGGGCAGAGCCCTGTCGGGGACCACTGAGATCTGCTGCGGGAGATCACGTTCAACGCACAAAAATTACGAAAGGTGCAAACAAGGATTTTCATAAGTGTAATTAAAATGATAACCAGATTTTATCAGACAAATATAACAATTAGATTGTAATCATTTCCCTAAGTGAACCACATTGCATTACTAAGCAATTAAAAGACAATAAATCGTGCTATTAAATCCAGACAGGTAACATTCCTTTACAGAGTGGTTTTTGCCTATCTTTTTTCAATCTTCTCCAGTAACACTTTTCATTAAATAACATCCTTATGACCACAACAACTGGAAAAAACACATCTTGCCTGGACAAAACACAACAGAGAGAGTAGAGGGCTCACTCTTTGCAGCTCCTCAGCTCGTGGAAGCAGAAGGTGCCGTCACAGCCTGTTGGGGATGGTCCCCAGCCCGTGCAGGCTCCTGCCCGCCCACAGCAGCGGAATGGCCGGGCCAGCACTGCTCTGGGAGAGAAGCCGCAGTGACCAGGGCATGGTGCTCTTCGGCCAGGAGCGTCATTAATCACCAGCCTGAAGAATCCCTCATCTGTGTTTTATGTGTTTTAAAATTTTATGTTTTGATAACTGAGCTTACAGTAAGAAAATAAGCTAGAACCGCTGAACTGATGCTTTTGTGCTGATCCCCTCTATCAAAAATAGGAATAAAATTTTGACAATCTTAAATCTCATGTGAGAAATGTAACTACTTTTATGAAGTTACCGTGACCCTGTGATACAGGTGTTTTCAAGGTTAGGTTTCAGTCTGGGGAAGAAATAAACCTTTTATTCTTCAATATCAAGCGCATTCTTAGAAAGCCTGGGACAGGGGTGGGCTCAAGGGAAGAAGACGGCTTTACAGAGGTTTGGAGGGTTTCTGTACAAGTATGAAGAGCCCTCAGCAGAAAGCACAAAGGTGACATGAGCATCTCGTGAGTGACAAATGAAGGTGAAGTCAGTGTCCACCAGAAGTGGAGCTGATGTTTTCGCCATGATGTGGCCAGCACAGGGAACGCAGCCCGCCACAGCCTCACACGGGGAAGGTAAGCAGCTTCTCCTCAGTCTGGCAGAGAAGGGGGAGGGAGACACTGAGAGGGCTGGAGGCGCGTTAGAGGACAGAGCAATAAGAAACGGGACAGGGATGACCACCCAGAGTCCTGCACAGCAACTTCCCTGCCCACTTCCACTGAGCAGCCTGCGGAGCTCTGAGTGGGGCAGAGTGTGGACACACTGGGGCAGAATAATATTGAGCATCCATTTGTGCAAGTCCTTCACCAAGCATGAGGAATCTGCAGGATTTTGGTGGCTGCCCTCAGAGCTGAACCGTGCTGCACTTCTGGGTCAGGTGTCACCTGCATGAGAGCATGAAGAACCTTGTTTATGGACAATCCACAAATAACAAGGGCATGACTGTGCCTGTGAGTAAATGGAAAATGAGGCTATTTTTCCTGAATCCAGCAACGGTTTGATGCACTTTAAGCCCTCAAAAATCCCTTTAAAAACCACTGGATCTAAGAAAGATCATTCTTCAGGGCACATCAGGTGAGTAGCCAGAGCAGCACTCAGTAAGGACTTTCTCAGCAGTTTTGCCAGGATCGTGATCTAGCTCAGCCTTGGCATAAGGTAGCATAAGCAAAAATGTTTTTCTGAATAGCTGTAGGAAAAACACTTCAGAGTTAATCGGGGACAATACTTCAATAGCACACAAATTAACAGAAGCATCCTCCCTCCCATGTATCTGTTTTGATTTAGGTCTTTCCGCAGGCCCAGCAGAAACGTATGCCAAGGACCACCCTTCACCTCCAGGGTCCTCCAAAATGGCTACAGTTTCTCAAAAGCTGTTTCTTTTAACCTTATAATATATCCTTTATGAGAAGTTACACATTCTTTTTATGCCAGCATGTGCCCATGTCTTGGACTGGAGCCTCAGCTGCAGGATATCGGAGCGACTCCAAAACCCAGGAGATTTATTCTTGCAGTCTTACCAGTGAAACAGAAGAAGACCAGAATCCACGTTGCCTAAATGGGAACAGACTCTAAAATGTTAAGTGAGTAATTGCAGCCCACCCAGGACCACCTACTTTTTAGTCCCACGTTTTACAGCTAGACGGTCCTGACGTGCTTACAAAACTCATCATCTCTGGTTATACAGAGCGGGGAAGACAAGCAGCATTTCTCAGTGCCACATCAAACCTCCACACATCTTAGCAGCATTCCTGGACGTCATGTGCTCCCATCATAGGAGCACAAGTGTCTGTTCGCGTTAAGGTGCACATAGCCTGACGCAGTTCCCCGTTGGCACTTACAAGCAAGGACTGTTAGTTCCTTTCCTCTGGAAATAATCTCCTCAACACCATCTCCTCCATTATATAATCAGGAAGTGCTGATAATTTTAGACACAGAAAGCCAGAGAAGACTCGCTCTGTAGCTCCTGCACAGCTCCAGCCTGCTGCATCTGCTGTTGTAGTGTCCACGGGCACCTCTGTCCCCAGAGCTCAAACCATGGCTCAGGAGAAGCCCAGAGAGCTGGCATTTGGAAACACCCCTCCTGGGGGGTGGCAGAGGTGGCTGTTATGTGTATTAAGAGAAGTGTAACTTCGTACATGTCAAACAGGTCTCAGAGTATTTGTACGGCATGCCAGGATGACAATGTCCATCCATCCTGCGTGTTGACACCATCTTGTTATTGAGTCTGAGCCATAGGCATAAACCACAGAAAATCTTGAATATCTACTTCCATAATTAATGTCCCTCACAAGGTCTTTTCTGGGGATATAAGTAACCTAAGTATAGCATGTACTTCAGAAGACTTTTAGAACATAAAAAACCCCAAATGGTGTAGCTAAATGTTCTTTGTAAAGGTTAAGGATGTGCGGAATGACAGGTGGAAAAGGGAAAAGTCAGGACTGAGAGGAGAATGAGCAATAAAATAATTCAAGGAGATGAGTTGCAAGTGGGAAGCATTGGTAGTGGAAGGGCTGCAACCAGAAGAAATGGCTGAGGCGAGCAACCGAGGACATCCGTGTGCAGGGCAGCCGGGACTGCGGCTTGCCAGCAAGGGCAGTGCCCCGTTTCGGTGTCAGGCAGCGAGGATGCATACACCTTCAGCCCATATACATCTCTTTTTGTCAGAAGATTAGCCTCTGCCTGCACTGTAACAGGCTTGAAAGCTTTGATTTTCTTTGGACGGGGCCTGAAGATGATGATGATTTGGCCTTGGACTTTTCTCGACCTGAAGAGGGAGCACCCATCATCTTCCAAGTGTTTTCTCTTTTTTTCAGTGTCTCTCTCTAATGTTCCATCTTTCTTAGGTTATGGGGAAATGAATTACGTATCAGCTTTGGGATACTGCCCAGATTAAAAATGAATTCCCTCTTTCGTCTTACTTTTAGCTACTCAAAATATTCATGTGTTTCAGCTGTACAAGAACGACACAAAGAGTGCATCGCCTGCTCTACTTTATGCACTCTGCAGTGTGTTACACATCTATTTAATTTTGCAGTGAATTCATTAAAGATAACGGACTAAAGCATGTGTTAGTGAAAGAAGCAGACCTCCATATCCGTAATTTATGCACATCATGTATCTCGTAGGAAAACAACAATACTGTGACAACAGATTTTGGAGGCATGTTTATGACAGCAACATAAATAAGGGACTGCCAGTGCCATTTACCTGCTCGGAGATAATACATGCATTACAATGTCTCCCTCCTTGCTGCTATTCAAATGCAAAAGATGGCATTTGTAACCTGATCATTATTTTTAATTTCCCTCACAGACAGCAGTTACAGAGCTCGTGTTCAGTTACATTTTGACATCTCAGTAATACTATTGGTTTAGCATTCGTGGACTGCTCTCCCAAAGCAGCACAGTTTAAGTGTAAGACAGTAGATATTTATTAAGTTTGAGATAGTATCTAGGGGCCCAGAGCAAATACAATTTACACTTTTATGTGGAACTATCTGGAAAAAGACAAAAAAACCCACTAGTATTAATATTTCCGTCATTCACTGAAAACAGCATTTTGATCTGAATGTCATAGTTATCTCTGCTGTCATAGAGAGATGGGCTTGAACCCAGACTCTTCATGTTTAGTACCTCAGTAGGTTATATATTTGATTTTTATTTCTGTCCGTGGAGAGAGGCAATAATCCGTAGGAAGTAGACTGCTGTCCAAATTCCTCAGAAAATTTTTTGCGGTGTTTGGGTGAGAGAATTGGTCTCTCTAAAATCTCCCTGGCTGTGTTCCCTCTCCGTTAAAAGTCTGATGTGTAAAACAAAAGCTCAGTAAAAGCTCAGGGGGAACCAAGCAGTGGAAGACAAGTGGATCCTCGTTACCAAGAAGAGGGGAAGCGGGGCCGGAGAAGGTGTTTCGGAACCGCCTAAGAAGCCCTTCAGAGAAATCCACGGCACATCGGGACCCTTCTGGCTAGCAGGAACCCGTGGGCACTTCAGGCATGTGTTGAGGAGCTCTCCTGAATCAGAGCCTTGGTGTCTGAGGTCGTGGGCATGTCAGGACCGATCCTCTTCCCACATGCCTTTCTGGCCATGGTCCCAGAGTTTTTTGCCAGCCCACAGAAGGAACCTCAGTCCTGCAACACCAGCTGCGCTGCCTACAGCCTCTCCTCCAGCTGCTGACAGCCAGGCCCTGGAGCTCAAACAGCGGCCAGAAATCTCTATTAAACAAATGAAACCATAAGAAAGGTGGCATTTCCTGGCATTGTGTGTGGTTGCTTGAATCTTGCATTGCTTTAGTGAACACAGACATGCTCAGAAGAAAGGCCTGAGCAGCGTCTGTACACTTGTGTGTGTCCCTGGTCACCTATCGAGGGGAAAGGAGCATCCCGTCTCAGAGCCACGATTGCTGTGACATCCAGGACGGACGGTCTCGCTCCATAATTCATTCAGCTACGCCATGACTTCTCCCTGCACCGCTGCCTAATTATTACAAGTGTATCCAGATAGAGACTGTAAAATTGAACATCTCCAGCAAAGATGTTATACTTGTAATTTAGTCTCACATTAATGCATGCTCCTTTTTTATTTTCAATCTTCATGTTTTTCCTTCTAGCTGTAATGAAACTTTGTTTTTCAGCTGCTGGCTCTCATATCCGCTGTGCTGGTGGCTGTGAGCAACAGCCCTGCAGGAGTTGTAGGTGGAGACCCACATCCTGAACCACACACGAGGTCGGTGGGTTGCTTGATAAATCATCAGTGTTAGCTCTTTGCTGCCCCTCGTTTGAGAAAGGCGTTGGGAACGGCCTGGGGGAGGTGACTGCCCATGGCATGTCCCAGGCATCCCATGCCCCATCACCTCCAGCACGGCGTTCCCACCACGGCGGGGGACATGGCCAGCCCTGCCGCTGGTGGGATGATGCTGCGGTGTCCTGCACCCCCCAGGGGTCACCAGTGATTGCGGCACACGGAGCACAGGCAGCGCCTGCAGTCAGGTACATGGTGAAACGCGAGGTAAGGCAGAAAGGGCTGTCTCTGCCCGTGAAGTGTCCACACGCAGATGGAGTCGTTATTTCCAAACCTATCTTTCTTGGTTTTTTCTAACATCTCTTCACAGGTGAGGTCAATTATTTTTTTAGTATATTTGATGTGGAAAACTCTCTGTAAACATGCTTTGAGTATCTGCAGAATGAATAAACAGCAATTTTTGGCTTTGCTTTAGGGAGCTGTGGTAATGCATTTTTAATTGATGGTTCTTTTGGCAACACAGAGGGAGTGATTTGCCAGGGTGGGAGGCACAGTTCTGAAAAGGTCAGCAGTTACCAGATGTTGTCCTCAGCAGCAGCTCGAGCCTGTGTGCACAGCTGGGGCCATGTTTTCTTTCCCTCTCCCTCCTCACTATGCGCAGGATGTGTTTCAGAGCCTGGCAGCGGAGCTGGGGCTCTCCGGTTAATGCCCAGGAGGTGCCCGAGCACCCCCCGAGGCTCAGGGTGCTGCCGCTGCTTCCCAGGGCTCTGCACCCCCCTGCAGTGGAGCTTGCGGGGGATTAATGAAAGCCTGGCATGGAAAAGCCTACAACTGCACAGAAAACTACAATGAGGAGCAAGAGGATCTGAAGCCCAGGAGCAGAGAGTAAATTGAAAACATTTCATATTTACAGGCATTTCTGTCACCACAAAATAAGTGACTACATCTTTGGTCTTTGGGGGTTGGGCTTTTTTCTTTTTTTTCTTTTTGGTGTGTGTGTGATGAGCTCTGCTCTGGCAGAAATGTAGCAAAATACAGACGGGGTTTGGCTGGTATGATGCCCCTGATTCCTGCCCCTCTGGCGACTAACACCAGCAGAGAGTGCCCACGCCTGCAGAGAGGATGCTGAGATCCAGCGGGGAGAACTGCCCATGGAGCAGCAGCTCTCCAGGGGTTTCTCCTGGGCAAGCTCTCGCCTGGCACGTGGGCTGAGAGCCACAGGTGGCTCCAAGACCTTAGGGACAACCCTGGGCCTCTCCGTGCCGGTTTACCTCCGTGATGGTACCTGTGAGCTGGACCCCTGGGGAGGAGGATGCTCACATCTGTCAAGACCTGTAGGAGAAACAAGACTCGAAAAGCCACCCGGTGCGGCAGGGGACAGTCCTCAGGTGGCAGGAGGTGTTTTAGGGCTCCACGTACAGAACGAGAGGTGCAGGAAATCCCGAGGAGAACACGCTTGCTAACCTCCTTAGACATTCATGTCTGACAGAAAACTCATTAGGAAACAAAGCTGCGCCTGTTTGTTCTTTTTCAGAAATGTTACGCTCCCTACGATGATATTTCAGCCTGGTCGATCATACACTGGCAACAAAGGAGTATCCGGGCCAGAGCTGCACAGCTATTTTGTAATGTATATCTCCATTTTTCCTCAGATTAAGACACTAGACTATTTCTAAAGATGAAAAAAGGGATTCATGAGGAATGGAAGGGAAAGAAATGGCAATATGCTGCTTTATTACTGCCAAACATCACCAACCAAGGGTTATTTGTTAGCTTACACACCAGGAATAGTAACGAGGGCGGCGGCGAAGGCGCAGGGGCTGGCCCTGCTGTGAGCCAGGGTGCAGCGTGCTCGCCCGAATCTGGTCACCTGGATTTCACACACCGGTGCCAAAGAGCCTGGAGACTGAGCAGGGTGGCTAATCTGAGATAAAGTGCCTGTGTGTGTGTGTGCTAGGAAGGAGCTGTTGTAGCGGCTTTGCCGCAGAGTTGCCCTGGAGATGCGGCATAAGCACAAGCCTCTTTCATGACCAGAAGATTTTCCATGTGGATATTTGAATGAAAATTGGTTCTCTAAAATTCAAAAGAGACGTTGAGGATTCACTTGCTGCGATCTCAGCAGCTCTGGGTGCTGGTCATGCCACATCCCGACTGTCCTGCCCAGCTCTGCCCATGCCTTTGTGCTCCATCTGTTCCTTCACATCCTGGAGGCGCGTCCCAGGCATGCGTGTGAAGGTGGGGACAGCCACATCCCCCCTGCTGCCCCCCCGCCCTGCCTGCAGGGGAGGCTACGACTGACAGCAGCAATTCCTGCAGTTCCTGATGGGAGACAGAGCCCCGCTGAGCCCGTGTGTGGGATATACACCCCTCCGGCCGCACAGTGTCCCCCCCTCGGCGGGAGGTGACATGGGAGCTTGGCCACCCCACGCCCCAGCTGTGTCACAGCTTGGCCACCCCAGGCCACGTGGCTACAGAAACCCACTGCAGGACCCTGAACCAGCAGGGAGGCACCCCGGTAACAGGTTTACTCTCCAGAAACACCCTCTGTGCGCAGGCAGCTCACGCAGACATCTTGGAAAGGGCTGGATCAGCTGGGCAGGTTTTCCCCCAATTTCCCCATCTGTCTGCACCTTCCCTGGGACAGGAGGCGGTGGCAGGAGGCTGTGAGTGGCTGGCCAGGAGCCGGGGTGCAGGAAAGGGCCCCCAGGCAGACGTGCTCGGCGGTGGCACAGCACAGTCCTGGTGGGATGGGGCCATGCACAGCACACAGTGTGGCTGTCGGAGGCTGGTACTCACACCTTTGCTGGCAGCCTGAGCGCCCGCATCCTAAGGTGATGTCCTGCCCGTGCCTGCATCAGAGCGGCGCCGTGAGCACCCTCCTGCCCCGGCCACAGCTGCCCGCAGGAGCGGATCCCCTGCCTCTGTTCTGTCTGCTCCTGACCTGCCGTGATGGCAGCATCACAGGCACGGAGCACACTTCTGAACGCTTGGAAATTATTGCATAGTTTTTGCCCTTTAAACACCCCACAACTGAAGTAAGATGGGAAACCAATTGGAAAGTGATGCCTGCGCATGGGTTAAAGCAGGCGCCAGCCAGCTGGAGAGACACAGAGGAGAATGGGATCCAAGTAAATGGAAAGGAGGAACCTGATGTGCTCTCCCTCTCCCTGTAAGTACAGAGAAAAGGAGAATGTGCTCATCTGCTGCTTTTAAGATGCTGTGGTCAAAGAAGGTGACTTTGCTCCCAAAGGGAGTTTCCTGCCTTTGGCTGAGGGGGGTGTAACGCGTGTCTGCATATTCTGCTGCTAGGATGGCTCGAACAGAGGCACCAAAGAAGCACCTTCAATCAGAAATAACTGCCTGGAGATGAAGTTGTCAGCTGTGAACGTGTGTTACCAGCAGTTCCTCTTCTCTATGCTCAGGGCTGCTGAGAGGAAAACTCCTTTTGTTGAGGCAGAGGTTTATCTTCAGCAAAAGTGCAGCCAGAAAAAAGAGCATTTTCTTTAAATGATTCCCCCTGCATTTTGCTTTTCTATCACATATTGCTGGCCCTGCTTTTAGATCTGAAATGAGGTAGCCTAATTGGTCATTTATCCCCTTAGCTTTTTCTTTTTCTCTTGAGAGGACTGTGTAAACTGTTTGCTGTTCTATAAGAAGTGACTGAAGTGGGTGACAATGGCTCTGGATAGAGCAGTTCTTGCAGCTCAGTTGCCAGTTGCTCGGTGCTCGCTCTGGCACTGCTGAGAGGAGGCAAGAAGAGAGGATGTGGATGCTGGTGACGCTGCTTTCCAGTGTGACGCCAGGTGCCCGTGCAGCCAGCAGGTCCCCAGGGCAGGGCACAGGCTCGGGTGGTGGACCAGCATCGTGCCACCATGCTCTCCTGTACAGCTCCCTGGGCCTGTGACCTCCTCTGGCCTCTCAAAACATCAGTAAATCCCTCATTTCCAAGTCCAAATAAAGAAATAGTAATAGCAATACCAACCAGAAAATGAAAGCGAGCACATGCACAGAGAGCTGTTAGGGAGAATCATGTCCTTATTTTGTAGCACCAACCTTATCATCAACATGAAACCAGGTTTTAGACAGTTTGAAGCCGGTTTTATCTGAGCTCAAGTCCTACAGTCCTTTAGGTAAGAGAATTATGGGTTTAGTAACTCGTTCCAAACTTTTCTGCTCACTAGGAAGTGGCAGAACCCCACTCAGGATTAAACACTCTATTTACTTCAATGACTGAGCTTTACAATCCCACCAATAAGTTTTGCCAACTGATTTTGCTCCAACACAGGCATTTTCTTCTGCAGAAGAAACAGCAATGTGAAAGTTCAAGGCTCCCCTAATCTGCAATTTTCCTTTTCCCTTCAGCTGAGAATGAAGAGAAATGCAATAAGAAATAATTTAAATACTCATATTAAAAATAAATAAATAAATAAATAGACCATTCCCATGACGTAGTGCTGAGCTGAAGCCCCTGGGAGCTAAACCCTGTTGCTCAGACTGCACTGCGTGGCCCCTTCAGCAGCCCCCCATTGCAGCGAGCAGCTCCTCGCCCCAGAGCTGGAAATCTGCTCCCGTAAAAGTCAAAGTGATAGTAACCCACCCATGAAACTCTATTAAGTATATAATTCCCTCAAAACCACTAGTTATTTCTAGTGTTAGTATATTATTTTTCTGTGAAAGACTATCTAAGAAAATCTTTCATGTATGTAATTAATTGAAGATTTATCTCCAGGCTTTCTGGAGTTTATACCATTCCTCTATTCATGGGAAAGTTTTTGATGCAATTTCTTTCTTAAGATGTTTACGACTAAAATGAATTAATCTTTTATAGTGATTTTTTTATCTTTCATTGTGGACAAACTCTCTAGGAAATCTTGGCATACTACTAGTTCAGGATCATGACTTCGTATGCTTTTGCCTGGAACAAAAATAGCAGATGTATTTGGGGCAAANGCCTTCTTCTTCTTCTTAAATAGCAGATGTATTTGGGGGCAAAAAAATTCATAACAGTCCTTCTTCTTCTTCTTCTTCTTCTTCTTCTTCTTCTTCTTCTTCTTCTCCAGATCCAAATTTATGCAGTAAAAATCTATACAATATTTTTTTCAGCCACGGAAGCATCTTCAAGGATGTGAGTGCAAGAACAGGGCTGGGCACAGGGCAGACTTTTCCGTGTCCCTGTGTCTATTTTGGGCCTGAACACTTACTTTCCTACTTTTAAAGATCGTGTGTCCCGAGAAGCTGTTGGGGAGGCTCTGGGAGTCACAGTGCAGCGCTGCAGCCCCGGGGGTGAGCAGACGGGGACATCTGCTGTGCTGCAGGCAAAGGCTGCCCAGCCGGAGACTTGGACCCTGTGTGCTGAAAGCCAAACCTGCAGCAGCAGCAGCAGCAGGGTACCTAGTCCTATTTAGGTCATAAATTTCCCTCGGTTTCAACAAAAATTCCATTGGTTAAATAGGATTTCCCTTGGGTGGTCTAGAAATGCTCCTGGGTAGAAGGACTTGGCTCTCCATTCTGCCCCACTAGACAAGGAGCGAGGCAGCTTGCGCCATGGCTCCAGCACCCGTTCCTTCTTTGGACTCCACAGATTCGCGCTGTGACCCTGAAACATGCCAGCCCAAAGCTGTCTGTTGTTCTGGTGCAGAAAAGTCACCTCTTCCTCATTTCCCAGGAGGACAATGTCTGCTGGGAGTAACAAATTTATCTCGTAAGAGCTAGAGATGCTTTTCCTTATTGCAGCATTCTTTGTTATAGCTGAGGTTTTAGCTAGAGGAAAAGGTCATTTTTTGGTGAGATAGAGACTATTGTTAATACAGAAAAAAAAAAACCCAAAACCCAACCCAACCTATAGACTTACTCCATGTCATTACAGCAACGTAAATTCACAGAAAGAGGCACAAAGAAACTTCAGTGTTACTCCGAAAAGATAACAAAAATACACAATGGTATTTACTGTATTTGGATGTAAACAGTTATCTGTAAGCAGTTCATTAAAAGTCTTTGAGGAATATGTTTTTCTTAGTTAAGAGCAGAAAAATCCTGATACACATGATTGTTTCAAAAAGACCTGTATTTCAAAGTGGGCAAGATGAGAATTTAAAATAAAATGTGTAATTAGAAAATTTCAGAACTTGAAATGTTTATTCCCTGTGAAATTTAAGTTATTTCAAAATATTTTTTTGTTCTGAATCAGAAAAACTTAGTTGCAAAAATGAATTCATTTGGGCTTGAAATGGAAGATTAGTTTTCTTTATGATTTTTGTTAAGCTGGGCATTTTTTATGCAAAGCAGTTTATGCAGGAACATAAACTTTCTAAAGAATTTTTTTTTTTTTCAGAAAATAAACATTGTCAGAAATAATTGACAGAAAATATGTGAGCAGTTCAGTAAATAACTGCCCTTAATCGCCACCCATGTTCTTCACTTATCTCACGTGAGATAGGCCAGTTACTTTTACCTGTGCGAAGGCGCAGCCTGCTTGGGCATCCAGTTGGGAGAGAAGGCTTCTTAGAGAGACCTTTATCCATATCGATCGCACGCCTCAGCACTCTGTGAAGCTGGTTTAAGGAGAGCATCCAGACGGAGACCATCCGGCGGCGGCAGGGGCAACTGGAAACCAGAGCTGCCTGCGGGAAGGACACTCGCTGAGGAAAGCCAAGGCTGCTGCCCAAAGCCAACATGCCGTACGATGAATGTGCTGGCTACACCAGGACAAGTACCTTCACACTAATAATTTTTTTCATGCCTTTCTATGAATATATGCAATGGGGAATCGTAATAAAAAGGCTCATAAACTGCATAGTTTCACTAATTCCGATTTCTCGAGGCTCCATACACCCGCTGAGCCACTGGCCTAATGCATTTTTGCATTGAACTGAGTCTGAGAAATTGGATCTCAGAGGTGCATTTCTTATTAATGATGATGCAGTCCCTGGGCACTGAGAAACCATGTAACTCTCCTATACGCATGTTCATTTCATTTTAAAAGCAGAGCACCATCAAGTCCACATTGTAAAGTCGTGGGTGAATTTTAAGATGTATGTATTACACACAAACACAAATATGCAAATATAAAAATAAATAAATGTTCAAATCTATATTGTAAATCTGTATTTTTTTTTTTATTCCTTTGAGTGATTGTAATTGTGAGTTGGTCAACCTTACTGATACACGTAATTGCAGAGTGAAACCCAAAATTATCAGCAATGTGCCTGGGGATGGCAAAGGTCTGCATTTTATTTGTCACCCATGTACTGAACCCAGCAACTTTCATTTTACTGACGGGCACCTGGAGGCCATCCTGCTCCTTACTGGCTGGTACCTGTTAGAAGCGTGGTCCTGGAATGTTCTGCAGTGTCAGAGACTCATTAAGTCCTTAATTTTGTTGCGGTTTATAATGCTTTCCAAATCAAGACTTACCCTGACATTTGAGCATTGCAGCATCAAACACCTGGGCTCAGGGCAGTTACTTTTGTGAATGCTGTCTAGATATCCGCCTGGGATGGATCCCTGGGATACGGTGCTTTGAGAATTCCTCTTCTGCATCATCTACAGTAGCGTCACTGGACCACTGGTGACATCTCTGCTGGCACCAGCTGAGCCAGCATCACCCGGATAAAGATCACGATATTTTTGTCTTTCCCCCTCTCATTGGTTTGAAAGTGGCCTTTTGTTCACTTTGAATTAACTTGCTAACAAAATGCAAAATACTATTACAATCTCTTTCCTTTTGCTTGCACACAAAAGAAAATCTGATTCCTATTTGCGGTGGATGTTTGGTGAATTATCTCTTTGAAGTAAGAGGGACAGATAAGATCACATTTCCTGGGGCACCAGCATTACATGGCCTGATTGGAGCCCCAAAAAGTAAATACTCTGCATTAGCAGAGGGAAATAAAACTGAAGACCATGAATTTGGATTAATGAAAAGAGTAGGGAACCATTCTATGATTCTATGGTGCAAGTTCTGTTGAGCAGAAACACCAGTGACTGCAACTCTCATTATTTGTCAGCATTTAATTTTACATTTCAGTAAATAGATAGAGTGATAAAGTTCAGTGCTGGGCATAGTTAGAAAACTGAATAATTGCAATACTCTTACATTCTGTGTCTGATGGGTACCACTTCATAACTGGAAGTTAACTATATGCAGCATTATTTTTCTACTTGAAAATATCCACAGAGAGTCATGCCCTTTAGAATCTATGTTTGAAAGATATTAATGCTTCTTGTTTTCTTTTTTCCTTTCAATTTGTCATAGACGTCTTTTATTATAGCCAAATAAAAATTCTTTACATAGAGTTTTATTCTTTCACTTTTCATCAGTTTTATTTTAACGGTCTTCCAAGTATTTTTTCCTGGGAAAAGTGGGAATTTTCTTGCAGAACTACTTTTCTGTTATAATACCTGTTCCTAACTTTCATCCTTCTACACTTTCCTGAGGTTTTGCAGGTGATTACTGCAGGTGCAGGAAGAGCTTCTGTCAGGCTGGGGAAAGCAGTACCCAGCCACTTCTTCCTCTGTGTCGTGTGAGTTTTTCTTCAGCTGAAAACAGAATGCTTTTCTTCAGAGCTGTGCTGAGAAGGGTGGAATTTATTGCTAAAATATCCAGTATTATCTTGTGGAAAAATCATAGTTCTTCTGCAGCAGGCTGAATTTCCACCAGCTTTTACATCCTAAAATCTTTGTTTCTCCTTCAAGTGGCATTTCACCTTTTCTGTAAGTGGACTTTCATTCCATGCAGATATTTGTGAAATGAAAATTGCTAGTTTCTTCCAGGTCTCCCATCTCCAAGATGGGCTTTCTGCAAGGACCAGCAATTTCAAATAAAAGCAACAAATGCTGCACTTCAAAATGTTCTAACAGCTCAGGGAAGAAAAAAAAAAAAACTAACAGAAAAAAAAAAGTCTTTCAAACAATACACTCAAAGCTATTTGAAGAAATCGCTAAGCAATGATTTTTTAGCTATTGAAAGTCATAAAAGTCATATTTTTTTCATCTGTGTTGAAGTAACTGCACAAATACATGGTAATAGGGGTCAGGAGTGGCCGAAGCTCTGCTGGCAGGGAGCAGCAGCGGAGGTGGGCTCTGCGTTCCTCCGCCGTCCCGCGGCTCCCTGGCCATCTGCCCTGCAGAGAGTTGTCCGCAGCATGGAGTGCTGTGGGGAACCCGACCGGCAAGGGCAGAAAAGTTCTGTGTGCTTTGCCGGGCAAGAGACAAAGTGATGATGTCCCCCAAGGGAAGCTCCTCTGCCGCACAGCCGCAGCGTTGGAGGTGGGACATGCTGATGTGGGGTCACTGTGCCACTTCCAGCCTGTTTCACCAAACACAATAATCAGTGGAAGATGATGGCACTTTGGACCTAGCTAAGCTTAGCCCCATGAGAGACTATACTTAGTCTTCAACCCCATGTTTGCTGGCAGTGCACTTTGGGGTGTTGTGATGCTGCTACAGCCCCAGCCCACGCAGAAGGTGAAGGTTTGTCGTTCTGTCCCCAGCTGCCACCACTGCAGCGTCACCCAGTGCTGCCTCAGCCTGCACAGCCCCGCAGGGCTGCGAGAGCGGGTTTTTCATGGGGAGCCAGGGGACAGGGCTGTCCTCGAGGGCTGCCGAGCCAGCAGCAGGGTGTCCCCAGGGTGGCAGTGACCCCCGACCATGGTGCAGCCCCTGGCACCCCAGTTGGGACAGGGCAGTGGCAGGGACAGGGACAGGCAGGGACAGGGTCCAGCACCTCCTGGCCAGGAGAGCCAGCAGGAGAGGTCCACAGCCCCTCCAGGGGCTGCAGCACATCTCATCCTTTCCTAATGACCATAATTACCAACAACAAGCCGTGAAACAAAGGTTGCTCATGAGAAGTCTTCCAAAGCCAGACGGCTTTCACCAGACACGGGTGCAGCAAGGGTATGTTTGGGTCTGTGCCCTCCTTGTGTGACAAAGACTTGCCTAAAAATCCAGGTAGGGTTCAGTCCAGCTGCAGAAGGAAACACGTGGCACAAACACAGAGCCCCTGTTTGGGGCAGGAACTCTTAGAAAAAAACCCCAAAACAAACAACAAAGAAAACTGTGAGCACTGTAAGCATAAACTAATGCTGTTTATGGAGAGGCCTTTTTAAGGTTAGCATTTTATTTTTCCAAATACTTCCTTTAGTAATTTGAAATGCATTATTTCTGTTAAATTTCCCACTAAGATGCTCATGTCCTAAAATGTCCAGGGAAATGACAGACACAAGGACTATACATACAGTGGTTAAAAAGTTCCATTTAAACTTCCAAGCAATCATCCAAAGAGACTGTTTGGAGGAGTGCTCTCCCCTGAGCCTGCTACAAGCTATTTCAAATTCAGCAGCTCCATGGCACATTCAAAATAAATACTGGAAAGGGAAAAAAGATTAAAAAACTCAGAAATCTGCCTTCCAAAAGGCAAAAAACTGTTGCAAACTTCTTTCTAGCCAATATGAAAATATTTCACATCACTACTCTGACTCATCAGAAACACTGGCAGAAGCCTCCAATTTAACCTTTCAGAAAATGCTGTTTCATTAAAAAAGCATCTGCTGGGAATATGTCAATATAGGCAAAACTATTTAGGGAAAAATACGTGAAACAAACTATTTTTGTAAGACAGGAATGATGCAAATGTATGAATACTATGCAGAATCACAATAGCTAAAATCTAAAAATATCAAAGATAGAGTTTATCAGTATGATTCTTTTAATCAGTAAAATGTGATTGTCTCATTTTTGTACATCCCCATATATAAAAATTCATAGGTGTATTAATTTAATGGAATTTTTAAAGGTATATGTTTCAGTTCTGATTCAGAAAGAAAAAAATGTTGTAAATGTGAGGAATTTCTGTAGAACAAACACTGAATTTCCAAAAGCTTTATTCTGCAGAACCAGACTAAGATTTTTATGAGACATATTTTCTATTCCTAAATGTTACCGTTAAGATTATCTTGCTGCATACTTTAATAAATTCCAAATTAACTTGTCCATGAAGTCAATGATAGATTTTTCTGTCTGTGGACTGCAGTGGACCAGCAACGTAATGAAAACAAGGGCTAACACTGCACATTTGTACTTGGAGTGTATAAGTTTTAAGCAAGAACAACAGCAACTTTTTAATTTTCTTTTGAAAATGTCTCTGGCAGACAATCATCTAATTAAAGAAAGAAAACCCATTGGGGTGAGGGCAGGATGCTCCTTGGCTGGGTCAGTGCTCTCCTGCCAGCCAGGCTGCGGTGGGATGATGCGTGGTGGGGCCAAGCCATTTCCGTGGTGGGTTCTTCCAAGAAAATCCACCCCCAGGCTGAGTGTGGACCTGTCCTGCCTGGCCCCTCTTTGCGGGTAGAGGGTGTCTGCCATGGCACGCCCCCAGATTTTGGAGAAAAGCCGCTTGTTGGATCAACAGAGCTGGCTAGAGGAGCTCCAAAATATCCCTTCTTTTACATCAGGTGTCGGTCCATGTCTAAAGTCTCCTCCAAACCAAAGCATTGCTCAGGTCATAGAATCATAGGATGGTTAGAGTTGGAAGGGACCTTAAACACAATCGGTGGCTGAAGCGGTGGTGAGACACGGGGCTGCTGCTCTCCCTGGGACCCGAGAACCTCTTGAGTTTACTGGCGTTGTTTCATCTTTCTTTGAAGTGGTTTCCCGCAGAGCTAACATCAAAGACATACATCTCCTCTTCCTTCATTTCTTAAAGGGTCACAGAAGTAGATGACTAACAGCCACCAATAACACCAATTTATTGCCGAAATCCCCTATGACATCCAAGGAGGATGATTCCCTTTCCAGCAAAGCTGAGATCCCCGTGTGCTCTCCTGGGAACCAGGCTGCCAGAGGAGAGGGCCACGCCGTGTCCTGCCCCGCTGTGGGGCTGCCCTGGCTTAGGCAGGCTGGGGCCAGCGGGAGGGACGGAGACCCCGGGCTCTGTGGAGCTGTGGCTACCAAGCGTAGCTGCCCGCCTGGATCTGGACAGGCTGAGAAAGGGACTCACAGCTTGCCCTTTCGCCAGCTCTGCATATCCTTTTCTTCACCCGAGCTCCTCCCAAATAAATGACCTGCAAACTACTTTTTCCTCGTCAGCCCCAGCACTGTTACATCCATACTCAGACTCGGTGACTACAGGGGGACAGGCAGGCTGCCACAGCCTCACCCGCCTGGACACGGTGGTCGTGCTCCCGTAACACCGGTGTAGGGGATGTGTGCTTGCCAGGTACCTCACACGCTGCCGCCTGCTTTCACCGACACAAAGTGTAATTAAGGAAGACACACATGAATGGTAGTCAGAGGAAATAAAAAATTATTAGGCAGTTTAATATACTGACTGCTGTTCCTGCCTGCCACTGCCAGAGCTATTCTGCTATGTGGACACAGTAAAAAAAAAACTATCAGCATTGAAAATTGATGAAAAAAATGCAAAATATTTCTTATCACAGGTGGTTGCTTTAGATTATTTATCACAACAAGATTTCAGAGGGTCTCCTGGGGACCTACCATTCTCAGATACTCACAAACCAGTATTAATTCCAAACATTATTAAGACACATTTAAAGCCCTTATTAAATGCAATCAAGTCTGATTTAGAAAGACTGGGAAGGTAAACATAATTAAAATGAGCACACTGCCTGGAATATAAATTCTTTTTCATGCAGTATTTGAGAGTCATATTGTGAGAAAATTAATAACCTTAAGCAGTATTTTTTTTTTGTGGCCCACTGAGAAAATATAAGGTTTGGTTACCCTTGTTAAAAACTTTGCTGATTCTTTGAAGAGGGATCCTAAATCCTAAATACGATTTACGAGGAGAGCACTGAATGACATTGCAACATGGAGGCTGAACAAGCCCGACGGAAAGCAATAGATGCTGCCGGCCCTTTGACCAACAGCCCATTGCATGGCCAGGCCAGGATAATGAGTTTCACGGTCAAGTTTTTCTTGAGTGATTTGTATTATTGTTTTAGTTTTCTTGTTTATAAAACAGTCAAGTGTTGGCAGATGGCAGTGAAGGCAAACAAATGTTCTTCCAGTGGAAAACAAGTTAATTTCTTTGCTTTGGTATTTTTTGTAAAGTTATTTGCTTGAGAGCTGTTAGATGCAAGGCAGTAATCCCTCCTTAATCCATCATAATGCCGTTTGTCGAAAGTCCGGTTTTCACTGCTAATTGTGTTTCTGGAGCTAAACCTTGACACTTTCCGTCAGCCTGATTTTCAAGGGAGTGTAACAAGCACGGGGTTAATCTCCCAAAGCCGATTTAATGTCCTCTGCGGTGGCCACAGCAGGTTTGCCCCTGAGCCCACTGGCTCCTGGTGTGCAGGACTTGGTTACAGGAAAGGCAATGCCTTCCTAAGTCCCCTGTGTACAAAGTTCCCAAAAGTCTGATGTGATCAATTTTACCAAAAAAAAAAAAAAGAAAGAAAAGAGTTAAATCAACAGTTGTGATGACTGTCCTTCCTGTGGAGGAAAGGAAAGGGAAGGGATAGTGAACACTGTCCAAAGTTGGCTTCCTAAAGTGTGCTTTACATTGTGTTCCGTCTTGAGAAAAAACCTCTAACGTTAAAGATTCTCTCAAAGGAAAGCATCAGGAAAAGCGAGTGAAAAAGTGCAGATAAACCCACTATACCTGTGTATTTAATCTAGGACTTCACATTCGCAAATATTAATTTAACCCCCTCTTCAGGAATCCAAAAATGTAGCAAGCCCATGTGTAACTGTCCCAATGCTTGTAAAATGTGCGTTTCGTGTCATGAAATCAACCTTTTTACCATGGTTCTCCCAGTCTTACGTTGCTGTCTGCGCTGATGCAGACGATGAGACAGCCTCTCTCAGACTTTGCCCAGCGCTCCGCGAGCGTACCCGGGATCACTGCATCCAAGATTCATTCTTTACAAAATGCTGAGATACCTTTTGCACTTTTCTTTTTTTACTGATGATAGAAACGCTGATTACGTGCATGTGCATGATTTACTGCACAGGTTTCTCAGAGATGTGTCTGTATTCTTCCACATTTTTGTTTTCTCCCCTCTGTATTAATTTTCTCCTGTCTTTGCTACCCATCTTATGCTTACATTAGGGACTGAAGAAGTAAAGACAAAGTAAGATTAGAAACAGAAATTCCCATCAAACCTGAAAATAAAAGTTTGACTTGAAGTATTTGTATTAAAAGGAAGACATTAAGTTCTTTTGACAATCCCTTCCAGATTTTACTATGAGACATCATGGGCACTTTTTGACCGTCTGCCTCATCCAGTTTCTAATGTGTCATGAAGTTCTAAGTGGGCATCCATTGCCTCTACTTCCACCAGCTTTGCATGGCAACCAGGAATGCTTCAACAACACTGACGTATAACATGTCTGGGAAGATATCTTTTGAATAAAGACACAGACTGCCTCTCTGGTTCTATCAGGTAGGACCATTTGTGCTAGTGGCCCTACAGAGAAGGGCTATAATGACAGAAAGGCAGGTGCCTGACAAGCAATAAAGTACCGGACTTCATCACTCCAGCGTTATCCAAGGTCAGCAGAATGGATTTCATTGCTGGCTTCCCAAAGCCTTCTCACTGTTCGAGAATTTGGTCACATTCCAGAAGACTGGAAAAGGGATAATACAAATCAGTATTTTCAAAACAGAAGATCAGTCCCCTTTCTCATTCTATGGAAAACCAGAATTTTTAGTACTCCCAGTTTTAGAGTGATGCTATTGGACAGCCACAGCATGCATCAGTCCCCAAGTAAGAGACAGCTAGTTCAAAGTCTGCACAGGCTGAAGCACAATCTGCAATCTGTACGCTTTTTGCCTTTTTAAAGGAGAATGACTAGGAGCAAAAGGAATTTATCACAGAATTTGCAGATGCTTCTGGCTCAATGCATTATTCACCAGGGTGGTACGTGCTACTGCTGTGTAGGTGTCATAGGACTTCACAGTGTGTTATCTCAGGCACAAAGTCATATCAGAGCGTTTATGCCGGTTCTAACTAGGGCTGCTTCGTTTGCGCGCAGTTCAGAAAAGAGCAATAAATCTTGCACTGACCTGTGTCTGCTCACACGCACTCAGCGTAGGACGTCAGAACAGGCCGGGCACTTGTTGCTCTGGCATCACCACTAATTGTTTCTCAATTAAATATTTTTTTAATCTACATTGTGCAAAGTCATATTGATTATTTTTTGATATTTTTCCACAAAAGCTGAATCATAGAATCACAGAATGTGTTGGTCAGGAAGGGACAAAGAAAAGGAAGGGCATTCCAGGTGGGATTGCAACTCTCCCTGTTATTGAACAAATGTCTGTTTGCAGCATTAGATTTATGTACTTTAAAAACAATATTCTGTAATATTAAGGATATAAATATGATAAGTTCTGTACAGTTTTGCTAAAACATTATGTCAAAGGCCATCATTTTATACCTATGTGCTGTAGTTTGTATCTTATGGAGGCAGTACTACCCACCAAAGACTTGCCTAGACCGTTTTTGACTTACAGAGCCTCGGCTCCTGCTCTCTGATGTCTCTTCTCTCACTCTCAGCATCAGTCACGAGTGCCAAACCTGTTGAGAGTACCATTCAGAATTGATTTTGGTTTGTGACCATGAAAATCAGACATTTTCACATTTCCACGCACACCTCAGGTCCCAGGTGGCAGCTAAACCAAACACCCACCTGTAACAGGGCTGGGAGCTGGGACGGGGCCGCTGGAGCAGACGCCGCGTGTAATGACAGAGTCCGGGAGAGCGGAGAGACGCCTCTCGCCTCTACCTGCAGGAAGGCACCCTGTGCCCAGGAGCCGGTCCCTGCCTTTCATCTGCAAACCTGCCTTTTGCTTTTAATTTGCTTCATTTTCCTTATCCCTTCGAGAGGTGGGGTGAAGAGGAAGGCAATTTCATCAAAGTGTTAACTGCGATTCAACATCAGGAAGGCAGGCCCTAGTGCAAATTAAGTCTTTGATAATGGTGGTCTGGAAAACTGACAAGGATTTAAGTTAGTAATCCATGATATAGATTAGCATGACTTTGATGTAGCTTCAAGGTCACTGTAAAAAGGACTGGAGTAACATGTTTCTAATTTAAGAGATTACAAATGCAGCACTGTGAAATACAAAGAAGAGGTTGCACTAAGGTGTAGAGTGCAACCCAAACTCACCTCAACCAGTACATGAAACTGCAGGCATGGTCAGCGCGCTCCCCCAGTCGCACCACCACAGCAGGTCACGGTGATGGTTCTACCTCTCGCACTTTGCAGTCCTCAGGCATTGCCTGTGCACTGGTATGATTATATGTATGATTACGTTTATAGCTATCTCAAGGGATCTTTCTTCTCTGTATTGTAAAACTGTCGTGACGTCTGAAAAAGATTCCAGTCTCAATCTGTTTAAAATAATTTCAGAAGTTTTTTAAATCAACATCTCAAGGAAATATAACTCTGAGGATTCAGAAGTTTTTATTATGACTAATCAACATTCAAACATTGTCTATCTCAGTTTTAATTTGTAGTATAAAAGATTTACTTTTCACAATGAAACGGTACTTTACATTGGAGAAGTGAATCACGCTGTTTTCTTGTCATATATTTCTAACTTCTTGGAAGCAAATGTAATAAAAATTCACCCCGAGCCAGGAAGAATGCTCCTCTCACTCCCTGGGGCAAATTCCAAACCTGCCCCACCATGGGACCAGCCACAGCCCTGGGGGGCTCCTGGCCAGGCCGGGGAGGGACAGACAGGGCTGGGGTGATGCTTGCCCTTCCAGAGGGGGTATATATAAGAGTCCAGGAACAACGTCTTACCTAAAACTCCTTGGGGGGGCTTTTTCATCCCCTCCCGGGACTCTGCTTTCAGCCGTTTCACTGCTTTTGGAGAAAGTCTTTGTAACAACAGGAAAAAGAAAGAAGGAACTGAGACAGACCCCGCCTTTGCTGCCTCTTGCAATTTAAGATTCAGTACTCCAGAAGTGAAGCCAACGCTGAACTTTTGTTGCAGAAACAATCCCCAATGACCAAACATTCCGTTTAGAGAGAGAATAATCAACTTTTCTTACTGCAAGGACTGCGAAAAGTCATTTCTGAGCCTTCTGTTAAAAAAACCAACAACCTTTATGCCATTTTCCCAACATCCACATGCATCCTTTGAAAAGTAAGATGGAAACAAAATGAAAAAGTCTTAGCAAAATAATGTCCATTGCACCAAATTTTGGGTTCTGCTAAACAAAATACAAAAGCATGAAGACAAAGAGACTTCAGATGCATCTGAAACATCCTCTTTCAAGATTTTTTAATCTTTTTGGTTTCAAATTACTTTTTGTTTCATTTTAAAATATTGTAGAATAGAGTAGGCAGTAAAAATGATAACTCATAAAATGTTTTTGAGCAAGAAGCTTTTTTTTTAGCGTCACATCACATCTTTGTGGGATTTATCAGAATTTTATTCCCCAGGTTTTATTATCAGTTGAAATGAAGGCAAATTTGAAATGTATGGATTATTTGAGTTGTAAAATTTTTAGTATTTATATTTCTAACAACCCCTATAGCTAGGGACTATTTGTTCTATCAGGCGTTAATCTTTTTTTATATTTTTCACTTGAACAAGTACATGCATCTTACAAAAATAAGGCGAGACAGAGGTTTTCTAGAAATTCCCTTCCCCAACTAGGGAAAAACTCCTCTCTTTCTAATGATATAGGGAGAAAAATACTTCCCTTTTTCCAGAGCACATGCCATGAAAAAGCATCTATCATTTCTTTCAATTTTTCACACCCATTTCTAAGCAAAGGTGACTTTATTGCTTCTTTTATTTCAAGGAACACTTTCTGCAGACTTTCTCCTGGGTTCTTCTTTTACCCCCATTGATTTTCCATTATTTGGCTTGAACTGCTTCTTGTTATCTGAGGTCAGTGGTGAGTTTTGCTTAAAAATTTATACCTCTGTATAGCTTTTGTTTCTTTCTGGTTTATATCCAGTTCCATCTGCGTTGTTGGAAGAGTCTCTTGCTGGCTCTTTCTCTTTTCTCTATTACTTTTGCTTTAGTTTTATTTTTTCTTCCTTGCTTTATTTGTCTTTTTGTGTTTTCATCCCTGACATTCTTTTTCTATCTTTTATTTCTTTTTCATTTTTTTTCTTCCGTGTTCCTCTCTCGGTTCTTCCTTTCTCCCTTCCATCTTTTAGAAGCAAAGATGTGCTCTTGCCCCCCAAACCAAGCCCATTTCTGCCCACACAGACCAGTACCCCCACCCCATCCCACCAGGGCCCTGGTGCTGGGAGACGGTGGGAGTCTCTGCTGTAAATAAAGGGAGGCTAAAACCTGACCACATTTACCTTACAAAATCAACAGAATTGCTTCAGGGTTGTTTTGTTAGAACTAAGGCTGTATTTGTTTTTAAACTTTCTTTTTCATCTTTTTGTATCTACTTCCCATGTCTAGGCTTGCGATCACTTGGAAAGCATAATAGCATGTATGAATCACCTTGTTTCCGTGAGGTCCCAGAATAGCATTTGAAGCAATTAAACTTGGATTGAACCTGACTCCTTTCTCTTGCCTATGGCAAAGCTAAACCACAGATGCCAAACAAATTTGCATTAATGAGTTATTTTCTTGTGAGGAAGAAAATATAACCTTTTTTGGTTGTTGCTATGCACATGCATGTTTTGAGAAAGCAACAGCTTACATTGCCTAATTATGGCAAAATAATACAGCGAGGAGGGGCAGACGCCAATTAACTTCATTTAATGCCAGTTGTCACTGAGCAGGGGAAGGGCTGGTGCTGCAGATGGGCTTCTGCGCCGAGAGATGCCGCTGGCCGCAGCTCTGCAGGACGGAGCCGCTCGCGCCCACAGGGCCACAGCCGGTGCCCAGCAGCATCGGGCTGCCTCCGAGAAACTGAAAATGCGTTCGTAGGTGCCCACAGAGTGTAACATAACGTGGCACCCGTTCTGAACCCAAAGATTCCATCAGCAGGATAATTAGCTGCTGTGTAACACCAAATGGAAAAAAAAAACCCCAAACCAGTATTGCAATCATGCTCATTTAATTTCACAATGAGAAAGCTTTTTTGAAATATAATTACATTTTAATGAGTTAAGGATATAAATGCATAAAGTGAAAATTCTCAAGTAACAGGATTTTGCCCATTTCTACAAGTGAGAGCAGCTCACACAGCACGTGCGAGTGCTGCAAGCGTGAGCTCGTGAGTGATTTCCATTGCCATGGCCATAATACTGCAGGTGTAATTAAATGCAAGCAAAACAGACACGGCTGAGACTGATGAAAGAATTTTCCGTATGCTTTGGGATAAGCTTGTGTGAATATTGATGCGGTGCCACTAGTTCTTATAATGTCTTTTCCTGTAAAGAACACACCTTCATAGTACTCGACATTTTTAGTAATGAATGTGATGACTTATTATTGTTGTCATTTCTGTCCTGGAAAAAAAAAAATAAACAGAAAGAACTAGGACATCAAAGTGTTCAAGGCCAGGCTGGAGGGGGCTTGGAGTAACCTGGTCTGGTGGGAGGTGTCCCTGCCCAGGGCAGGGGGGCACTGGGTGGGCTTCAAGGTTCTTTTGAATTCTAAGCATTCTGTGATCCTGTGAGTCTATCTCCCTGTTGGAGGACTTTGAGTAATGATTATGTGGGTGACATTGATAGTTCTGCTGGTTCTGAGTTGCTCTACCCCATCAGGTGCTGGGTGGACTCCTTTGAGAGCAATTCAGTTCCTTAAGCACTATTCTGCCTGAGCAAACAGAAAGCTTTGATGCAGGAAATTCCTGTGCCATAGGTGTGTGTTAGCAACAGCTAATGAGGTAGGATCGGATAAAACAAAGTATGCTGTGTGTTGAGTCACAGTTATTCAAGTCTGAGGAGAAAAATCAATGCTGGGCTGAAATTCCAGCTGTCAGGCTCCATAGGTACGCAGGCTGCAGAGGGCTGGACAGAAAAGAGACAGATGGGGTGGTGTCAGTGTGCTTCCAGAGGCTCCTCCAGCATCCCTTGCAGCACAGGCAGTTTGTTGCATGGAGGAGAAAAATGGGGAAATCCACTGACTTTTTTCTTACATGCCTTCTTAAAAACAACACAGTGTAGAAGTACAGCTGCAACATTCATCAAATAGCTTCTTGTCAAATGAATTAATGGAGGTGCCTAGACTGCTCGCCCTCAACATGTCAAGTGTTTTAAAGTCCTCTAAATACTAATGGAAGAAAACCTTTGTTTATCTTTAAACTGAGCTGTCCCCTGCACGTTTATTTTTCTCAAGTAAGAGTAGAAAAATAAAATAATAAAGGTACACTGGCATTATTAAGCTTACAAATCTCCAGGACTCCCTGAGAGTTGAAAAAGTTTTTCACTCTTGCTGCAAAGATGTGAGTGATTCATTGACCTAATTTTTAATTTATAATTTGTCCTTCGGATGGTTTAGGAATATGAAGGGAGGAAACCAGAGCTAATTGGCATTTATAGGTGCATTTAGTATACAAAAATATTAAGTACAATACTTACACAAAATATAACAAAACATGATGTAAAGCATACATATGTGATGTGTGTGAGTATGAAGTTCAGATTCACCCAGGGACATGGGTGAATCTATTTATGGATATATCTATCCATAAAGCCTTTGACTGGAGAACCTTATGTATAAGACAAAACTACATTGGAATCACATATTTGCATAGGTAGGGGGAAGCTCTCACAGGCCCCTGGTATAGCTGCAGGAGGTTTTAACCCAGTCGTGCAGGTTCACCTATTTTGGAGGCAGCAAAGCATCACTACTTTCCTGGACACCAGCCTTCCCCAGCAGTTCTGAGTCCTGACCACCACGGTGGTCCTTCACACTCCAGAGAGGAGGTCCAGTCCAAGCCCTCTCTAGATTCCGACCTTGCCATTGGATAAGATGGGACGGTCTGACCCACACCAGTCGCAACTTTGTCTGAAGTCCATGCCAGTTCCTTCATCCCAGCGCTCTGTCACTGCTCGCTGGGCTGTAACCGCGCCTCGTGGAGGTGAAAGGACAGACGTCTCTTGTCCCTCCTGGGGGCTCTCATTGCTGTGATGGCTCCCTCTGAAGTCTCTTTGCTGGTGACTGGGGACACCTTGTACCTCTGCCTGATGCACTGTGCAGCCACAGCCAGGCATCGCCAGACCATGCCGTATCCGTGCCATTGGTTCCTCTGCCCCTGGCTGTCAGTGAGGATGGGGTGCTGCAAACGTCCTGCCCACCAGAGCCACCGCAGTCTGCAGTGGCCTACTTTTTGCTAATCTCCACTAACATCAAGAACAAGCAGATAAACCTTGTTACCAAACACACTGAGCAACAGAAGTGAGATAAAAGACACACACTGATCTCATCATTTTCCCCTCCTTCTGCAACTTCCCCTCCCCACCCCCACCTCAAACTCCACTGCCTACTCTGCAGTCAGGGAACCCGTATTGAGAAGAGGTTGCAGACAGAGGCGAAGAAAGGTATGTGCTTGGAGCTGAAACAAGGCAGAAAAAAAATCAAAGAACAGCTGCTTCAGAGAAAAGTGCAATGTACTCATAAGTAAGGTTATCTGTGGTCTTCACCACACTTTTGGTTTCACTCAAGATGCTTTTTTCTAGTGGCTGTCTTAATTCCTGGTAGATGAGAATGCTGCTCTTCAGACGACTTTATCAGTAACTATAGAAACTCTGGTTTGCCCTAAAATCATGCTTGTGTCTTGCCCTGCATGACTTAATGTAGTAGCAAGTTCCCCCAGCAAACTGTAGACTGTGCAAACTGTAATGTGAATTTCATGTATTGTCTTTTGGCCTCTGACACATCTCTTCAAGCCCTACATATTTTAATCACATCTACCATATTCCCCTTCTTCTTGTCTCTTCTTTTAAAAACCACATGGCTTCTCAGTCTCTGCTCATGGGAAAAATGTTTTGTTTCTGCTTCTCCTTTTCATTTTTGCTGTTCTTTTGTGAGCTCTGCCTTTTTGTTATGAACCATCCTCAGATTCTGCCAAGTTCTCATGTGTCCTTCAAGACATGCAGACATGAAATGCAGGAGCATCCATGAGCAACACACAGGGCTTACATTTACATTTAGCTGGTTGTAGGACAGAAGGCAAGTATGTGTGCAAGGAAAAGGGAGGAATAAACTGGTGGGGCAAGAAAGACCAGTCATCAGGCTGGAGGAGGCATCATGGTGGATGAAGGGATGGAGAGCAGCCCTGAGGAGAAGGACCTGGGGGTGCTGGAGGGTGAGAAGCTCAACATGAGCTGGCAACATGCGCTGGCATCCCAGAAACCCCCCACAGCCTGGGCTGCATCCCCACAGCGTGGGCAGGGGGGTGAGGGGGGGATTCTGCCCCTCTGCTCCCCTGGGTGAGACCCCCCCGCAGTGCTACCCCCAGCGCTGGGGCTCCAACAGCAGAAGGACATGGAGCGGGACCAGAGGAGGTCCCGGAGATGCTGGGGGGGCTGGAGCCCCTCTGCTGTGGGGACAGGCTGAGAGAGCTGGGGGGGGTCAGCCTGGAGAAGAGAAGGCTCCAGGGAGACCTTCCAGCCCCTTCCAGTCCCTCAAGGGGCTCCAGAAAAGCTGGGGAGGGACTCTGGATCAGGGAGGGGAGCCATGTGATGAGGGGGAACAGTTTCAAACTGAAAGAGGGGAGATTTAGATGAGATGTTAGGGACTAATTCTCTGCTGTGAGGGTGGTGATCCCCTGTCCCAGGTTGCCCAGAGAAGCCGTGGATGCCCCATCCCTGCTCTGAAATAGCTGGTCTAGTGGAAGGTGTCCCTGCTCGTGGCAGGGGAATTGGACTCAACGGTCTGTTAAAGGTCTGTTCTAGCTCAAACCATTCTGTGACTCTATGATGATTCTACGTTGTCAAGAGTATCTTGGTAGAGGAATGAGATTTTGAGAAAAGATGAAAAGAAGGCCATTTAACCTATTTGGTTATCACAGAAGGTACCCTGTGTGTGTGCTTTAAAAACATGGGAAGAGAAGATAGCACAATCAGTTTCAGTAAATGGGAATCACACAGATAGATCACTGCCCCTCTGAGGATTTCCTTTCTTCGTTCTGTTAGTGCATACAACAGACTGGGTACCTCGCAGTGTCAGTAAACAACATGGTGAGCCACCTGCCCCATCTCGCATGCAAAGCATCAGCTTAAGGTAACTGATGTTTTGCATATTCCTGACAAGTCTCCATTAATTCCCATATGAAGCCTCCATTTTAATTAAATTTGTGAGCCATGTTAGAGTGGTAGTCACTGGGTTCAAACGGTAATCACTGACTGTGCTATTTATTATGCAGTAAAGGCTGTACCAGGGAGGAAAGATATTGCAAGTACTCTCTGCATTTCAAATGAAGAGAAGAAGCTGATGGCGAAACTCTGCAATAGGTTTAAGCAAACACACCCCCCAGAATGGAGCAGGACCAGAGACCAGCATTATTCCTCAGTTTATAACCTTCCTGATGACTTTTGTAAGTACTTACAATTCTATATGAAAAATAGCACATGTGCAGGGTTCCCACGCAGCCCTGGTGAGACTCATGCGAGCACCAGCAGCAGCACCGACCCCGTGGCTCACAGGTGGGCAGCATTTCGGGGAATACTTTGATCCAGTGGCCTTTTTCACGGCTGCATCTGACAGCTACCTTACGTCCTTCTCCACATCTCGGTCCTTCCCAAGAATCTCCAGGTTATGGCAGATGTAAGAGCTATTGATGGTAAATGCCTGTGCTTTGTACAGGTGGATGTCACCTGCACCTGTCACTGCTCTTCTCAGGTCACCATTATGCCCCAATGATATTCTAATACATCCTAACTCTAATCAGCAATAGCATTGCAAGTTCCATCATCAGCAGGTTGAACTCAGTGACTGCCTTTGAGCACCAGAATCACTCATGACAATACGACAACGTTTTCAAAGACCTACTGTGGAGAAACTTGATTCTTCACACCCTGCAACCTGCTGTTATCTCTTCCTTATCTTGTTCCAGATCACTTAGGCTCAGTTTTCTCCAACATAACTAGTAATATGCTTTCCCGGAGTCCATGGAAAGTCCATTTGCTTAGAAAATTAGTTGTTTTGTCAAAGAAATCTGTCAGGTGCAGGATATATCTTTTCTAAAATGTTTTTGCATTTTCTTCCAGACACTCTTGCTTTTTAACTCTTCCTTCAATAATATTTTGTTAGGTAGCAGGCTGTTCAAAATAGATTAACAAATTGACAGTTGCATACCTCTTCCTAAAGGCAGCGCAACCATTTCATAATTGTACAATCTTAGTTGATTCTGGACCAAACCTAAGAAACCTGCCACAAAGTGGGGGGAAGCCGCCTCAGGTCACATACAATGGCACCAGGGGGGGAAAGGCTGAAATTCCAGTCGTGCAAGACCCCCACTTCCTATGGTGCCTCTCTTGTCCCCTGTAATTTGTCTCATGAGTCAAGTGACTCCAGACTCACACCCACGGACTCCAGCTGCCCGTTCCCTTCATCTTGCCTTTGACGTGCTTTCCATTTTTCCTTTCCATATTCTATTATTTTTCCTCTTTTAGATGCTTTCACCATTCACTTGTTTTCCTGAATTAAGAAGGAAGCTCCAAAGACACCTTCTTTGCCAGGCCGGGACACACCGTGTGCCAGGTGAGATGCCGGTGAAGCTGGCTGCCCCCTGCTCAGCAGGGACAGGCAGCCAACGGCGGGCTCAGGCTCCGCTCATCCCCTCCAAACCAGCACCCTGGCGTTATGCCGGGAACCACACGTGACAGACTGGAGGTTATTTTCCAAAGTCGCCATGAAAGCGGAACGATCATGGAGCGATGGAGGTATGCGCATGCTCCTCAGGGCAACGCTTTGTTCTTTGAAGGGATGCATTGGCTTCCAAGGCTTCCCTGGGCTCGGAGGCGAGGAGGAGACATTGCTCTTGCAGTTGTCTCACAAGCAGCTGCAGTGATCAGGGCAGTGGTGGGGTCGCCATCCCTGGAGGGATTTAAAAGCCGGGCAGACGCGGTGCTGAGGGACGTGGGGTAGGGGTGGGTTTGGCAGCGCTGGGTTAACAGTTGGACTCGGTGATCTGACAGCTCCCTCCCAACCCAGGCCATTCTCTGACCGATGACTGTATGACCTGCAGAGCTGGCGACTGCCAACAGCCCCCGGTGCCTGCGGGTGGGGAGGGGGAACCCCGATACGGTTGCCCCCGCAGCAGGGCTGGGAGCCCATGCCTGGGGGGGCTCCTTCCCTCGGCACTCACTCCTCATGCCCTGTGAAACCCCTGCTGCCTTTGCTCGGGAACAGACTCAAGTCAGCACTTTCTCCACCACGCTGCACGGTAATTTTCCTGATCCTGCGTATACTTAACTTTTCCCCTTGGACTTAAATGGTGTTACAAAAAAAATTCTGTCAGCTGGAAAAAAGGAACAATGCCTGGCTCAGAGCCTGTGCTCAGCAGTGAAGAGTCTGCAGTTACAGTACACACACACACAAAAAAAAAAAACAACCCCCAAAACACTAGGAACAAAAACAAAACAAAAATCTTGTTCCAATTTCTCAGAGATTTCTCCTTGCAGTTATTTTTCTCACAAGGATAAGCCATATAACAGGGAAAGAACCCTCAAAATAGAGAGCAATAGAAAATAAATAACAGGGAAAGAACCCTCAAAATAGAGAGCAATAGAAAATAAAATAAGTAAAGTAAAAAACCTGAAGACTATTTTGCCTGCCAGAACATCCACTGTTACAACACGATTGCAGAGAGGCAGCAGTGTCCACGGTGCATGAAAGTGCTTTGAAAGAGACTGACTCAAATTATGGAGCTTGGTCTTAAAACCGCCTGTCACTCCCCGCTCCACCTGCCAGGCTGTGCGGGACCCCCGCGACGCGCCCCAGCCTCCGCCGGGGCCAGGACCGAGCACTGGAAGTCGCTGGTGTCACCGCTGTCCTGAGCCCCGCTGGCTGCAAGCCCCCGAGGGGGCTCAGGGTGCCTGGGAAGCACCGCTGTCCTCCCCACGGACACAGCATGGGCAGCACGCTGGCACCCTGGAGTATATATTTCACTTCTCCCTCTTTTGGTCCATCTTATCTACTTCTCTCGGATTTCGGGGTAGACATTGCCAGTCATCTTGGGAAAGGCAGCATGTCGCATTCTCCTCTTGTTATTGCCACTGAGAAATAATCGCTCTCGCTAGACCTGCCGTGGGCTAACACTGCAGCCAAGGGAGCTGCAGGAAATGTGCATTCATCAGATATAAAGGGATAAGTAGAAAACAGGCCACAATTTTTGCGTGACTCAGGGCGATAGCAGTATACTTACAGAATCACAGGGAATAGTGTAGGAGGGACCCTGAACGTAATCTCGTCTGTGTCCTGATTCCAGAGCACCATCAGCTGTTCCTAAAGCACTCCCGTGGATGTGCTGCTGCTTCCACTGGACGTCTCTGAAGAAAGCCATACTTTTAGGCATGAAGTCTGCAAAACTTCAGGGCAGATGGTTAATCCCCAAAGAAGGAGAGCTGCCGTGTTCTGAGCATCATCCCTGTGGCTACCCTCAAGCAGCGCACCACGCCGGTGTCCCCCATGAAATTCCTCTTCTCCCACCAGTTTCCTGAGCAGTTTCCAGACCCATCCTGTCAGTCCCTGACACCCGGGGCTGACCTGGTGGGACCCCGCGATGTCCCCTGCAGAGGCATGGCCAGGCTGACACCAGCCCCACCGCCCGGGGTTCTGCGATGCACGTCCTCCTCGGCAGCCTGGCTCCCTGTGCGGCCACCTCTGCACCCCCGCCATGGGTGACAAGCTCCCTTTCCCCAGGTTCCCGTAGGAAAAGCAGGCCTGTTTACTGGCCCGGAGGACTGGGGCACACAGTCACTGGGGAAAGCAGGACCCAACTCGTTCCTCCACTGCAAACAGCAGCCGACTCCCCCAACCCCCGGGCCTTTGCTGAGCTCCCAGCATCCTGATTATTTTCTTCCATTTTGAATTTCTCATACCCTTCTCTCTTTCTGGTGTTTTAGTCCAAATCCTTACAGAGTCATTGAACTGTCTGGTCAATGCCGCACAGGTTTTTAGTCTCTGTCTCTCCTCTTTTAAAATCAGGTTGAATTGATTATTTATGTTTTGTAAACTGAGATATAGATCCCATGAAACCTTAAGGTTAGCAGGAAGGAGAAGAGGATGTTTAATAAGAGCAGAGCTAGGAGGCAGGGAGCCGTGCAGGGAGTGTGGGGCTGGGCTCTGCAGAGCACTTCGCTTGATCCGTGTTAGCTGCAAAACCTTCAAGTCTGATTTAAAAAAAAAAAATGAAAGAGGAAACTAAATAGAATCAAGTAAGTTGATTCCCAGCTGGCCTGAACATGCAAGCGCAGCAGCTCGTCAGAAACAGATTAATCCCAGCTGAAGGACTGGAGACTTGAAGCCTGATCCAGTATCCCAGCAGAGGGTCATGGCCAGATGAACTCCTGACATTTCTGCCTCCTGTGAAACAGAGTCAATGACAATGAGGCCAGGGTGTGCAGGAGAGAAAGGAGAGCGTTTTAATGACGTGCTTTTATTTAGCAAGGCATTGCACTAGTTAGAGTAGAACTTCTGCGGCAGAATGAGCATGTATTTTAATTACAAAAAATATATATAAATAATTAAGACACAAATGCTTTTAGGTACCATTACAGTGAGGATCCAAAGCAAACCAGCAGCAGGAGAGATGGTAAAACAGTCTCCAATTACTCCATGCCCAGCTCTGCTCAGCAATCACAGCACGACCGGACAGACCCGGGCTCTCGGCAGTGCCAGGGTGGAAGCACCTTGCGTTCTGCCATGCCAGAGGTGGCCCAGTCCTTTCCCCTGTGCTGGACACATCCTTGGCCACTGGTCAAGGCCAGATGGCTCACAGCAGCGGCACGACCAGGTATCGATCAGGAGCACTGGTCAGCCCATGCCACCCGCCCGGGGGCTCCCCGTGTGCCCCACGGGTCCATGGCGGCACTGGGCTGTATGGAGCCTTGGCATCGGTGCCACCACCCACGGCAGAGGAGGCTGGAGCAGCTGCTCCCATGGGTCCCTTCAGCCTCGGAGCCATGGCTCCTGGGAAGCAGCCACAGGTGCCTCCACTGGATCATCCAAGTGACCCACTGCATCAGCCCACCACTGCGTCCCAGCCCCTCGGCACCGCTGGATCCCTTTCCCCACCTTCTTTCAGCAATGACAGCAAAAAGTCTTTAACTGCTGAGCCCTTCGGTCTTCTCCTCCACCTGAGGCCCCGTCCTCTCCTGGGCTTTAGCAGGAGCGGTGCCGGCGCCCCCGGCAGCGTGCAGCCCTCCACCCTGGGAACCTCGCCTGCCTTGGCCCCGGGGGGTCGGCTTCTTTCTATATCTGCCCAGCTTTGCTGCATAAAGCTCAGTTAGCATCCCCACTATAACCGGTATTTTAGTTCTGTTATTAATTGTAAGTACTAGCTTGAATCACACTCTAGCTGAATGAGCAATAATGCACGTTAAGCTTCTATCTGTTGATAATATTCTCCAATGGATTGAGTGTGTGTCATTTGACACTGATAAACTAGGCAATATTATGAGCTGAATGTCTTAAATGCTACACAGATGGGGAATATATTAATTTAAGAAAACGTTATTAAGTGTTTAAGGAGGGTAATTATGAGCAGCCTTCTCATTTGACACCTGCGTGCAGTCTTTCCTTGTGAGATAAAGACAGAGGAATGAGACCTGCAAACCAACCTTCAAACCTCTCAGTTTTGTTCTCTTTCTAACTTCCTGCCAAATTAATTATTTTCAAGATACAACCAGTATTGTAATGAAATTTTTACTGAAAACAATACCGGTGTGCAGCCCAGAGAAATCTTCACTGTAATACTACATTTATTTGACAATACAAAGCACGTTCTGAGAAGAACTCCAGCTTTGCAGTGTGTACTGTCAAGAAGCTGCCCACGGGCCGGCATAGCGCCTGGCAGCCCAGACGGCCACCAGCCCCGATAGCCACCAGCCTGGGGGACCCTGCCCGCTGCTGGTCAGTGCTGCCACTCTGCAGAATTCCCAGGAATTGGTTGGCGGAGGGGGAGAGGAGGGAAAAAATAATCTAATTCCATTGCAGACATTTCAAAGTTGATTGTCCAGTTCCCAATTACTCAGCCGGACTCACGCTGTGCTTGGAGCGGGACAGGCAGCCCCGAGGGCGTTACCACACTGGAAAACAAGTGTTGAAGACAACTGGGATGAATCTGTCGTGCTGATTAGCGTTGGAGCCTAGACGATCAGTTTAGATTTAGGCAACTAACTTCTCCATGCCTAAAGATGGACTGTAAGATCCCTGGCCAGGGCAGCTCCCGTCTCTCCAGAAGCTGTCGTGCACCCTGCTGACTGCCCCTGGACCTGCTGCAGCATCCCTGCCCCGGCCCTGGGGGGGCTGAGGGCCTCGCTGCGGATACTCAGTGGACCTCTGCAAAGGTTACTGAGGTAGGACGCGCTGTCCTGTCCTTTGGCGTGGTTAAACACAGGGTGGCTGCCTGGCAGGAGCGGTACCGAAGCGGGGCAGCGTGCGCCAGCGGGTGCTGGGGAGCTGCTGGGTGGCTGCAGGCGACACTGCCAGGGGCCGCTGCTGCTCGGCGCAGCGAGGGTACGGCAGAGCAGCGTGAAACTGGGGGGTGCAGGAACACTCAGCTGCAACGTACATTCCACGGAGGGGTGCTCCTGCAGAAACGATGAGCTTACACCGCCGGTATGCCAAACTCTGCTGATTTAAAACGTGTTTGCATCAACTGCTACTCACCGGGTAGCCCTGTTGGGTAGCTCAGCAGTTTGAGAGAAGATTCATGTTTACAGGGAAGCCTTCCATAAATAGAAAAAGCGTTTTCTAGAAAGGTGGCAACTGGCAGCCAGAACATATTCCCCTGTAATTCTGCTGCACAAAGCACTGGAGAAACTTCATCTGGAATAATGTATGAACCTGTGCAGGGGAAAATATCAGATGGAAACTGATGTTGACCAGGCACAAGCTGACAAGAAGAATGGACAGCATATTTCATAAGGGGAGACAAAAAGTTTTTGACTTGTTTAGCACAGCAAAAAATGTTTGAACTAAGGATATGATTGACATCTGTGAACACAACAGGAATAATCATGAGAAGGACAAAACTATCGAAACAAAAAGTACAATTGTGAGGAAAAAAACCCCAAAAAGGGATCTAGCAAAGGTTAATACTGTAATTCCCTGAAAACTAGATTTTTTTTAACCATCACAGTGTCACATTCTGGAGTTAGTACCAGGACTGGGTCTCACGGTGGTTTCTCTTACAAGGCTTATGACTGTAAGAGTGATAAGAATGTCCCTGATTGCCTTTATTGGTTTTTGTGGAGCCCCGTGTTTCCCGGCACAGTTTTGCAAAGGGCAGGAGGAGGTTCAGTGAGGGTGGCCCCCGTCAAGGGCAGGGGGAGGCTCGGTGCTGAGCCCCCGCTGCAGGGCCTGCCAGCATCGCTGCCAGCCCTGCGCCGAGAGCGGCACAGACCGGCGGTGTGCTTCAGCTCCGTCGATTTTACACATGGGAGACTCTCCCTGTGTTTGTGTAAACACTAAACCCCCGGCTTCTCCTCCAGCGTGCAATTTGATTTATGGTGCATCCAAAAAAGTCAATAAAATAGACTTCAGGATTTCATTTTACCAGAAGAGCTAAAATGTAGGAAATACTTAGTTCATTTATAGACTGCAATTTGCAGACACAGGTGCTGAGCCCTGTCATTCCTTTCTCTTCCTTGGTGAATAATGATGGACAAGCGGAGGGGTCACGGAGACATTTTAACTATGGACTTTTTTAGCACCTGGTATTCAAAAGCGTTGTTTTGCTCTTTTTTTTTTTCTTTATTTGTGTTCCAAACACATACCCTGTGAAATAAACCACAAAAGAGTCAACATTTCCTCCTTCTCCTCTCGGAGGCATTAATGTAAAGCTGAAATTGTCGGGATGTACATTTCAATGGCAACCAGCCACACATTGATTGTCAGGATACCTTGTGTCAAGAACATAAATAAACATGTGCTTAGAGAAGGTTTTCAATATTTCAACACTGGCTTCTTTTTGCAGCTTCAAGAATGAAAGTCCAAAACGTCTCCTTCAGGAGATTTGGATGAGAGGATATTTGAGGCAAGAAAAACGTGCATTTTCTAAAAAGTGCATCATAGATAAAATTGCAGTATTTCAAGAAAACCATCACATGAACGAACATTCTTCAGTTCCTTTGAAACTTTTAATGAAAAATGTCTGGAGTAAAATAATTCTTAAAATCATGCTTCCCAAACTGACTGGACACGACAGCCCTTTCCCCCGCCAGCTCATCTGTTATGACCAGTGGCAAAAGGATCCCGGCAGCATCGCTCTCGCTTGCTCTTCCGTGTGTGGATCTTTGGAAATTAGTGCAGTGCCATTAACATTAGATGAGAGCAAAGTAGCCATAAACCCGGCTCCGACTGCAAAGACCCCCGGGGTTTTTCGGCAGCTCTTCTGCTAACACTGCCGTGCTCTGTCTCTGCAGAGCAATTCTTTATAAAGACAGTTCTGAGGATGAACCGGCCAGTGTTAGTCTGGATCAATTTATATTTCCTCTCAAGGAACTAGTAGCTGAAATACAAATTCTAGCTGAATAAAACATGAAAAAAAAATCTTTAAAAACTGTGTCGCTGAAGCATAGAAATCTCTTTTCTTTCTGAATTATGCTGGCAAAGTAATGAGAATTACATGCTGGCTCCTAGTTTGCCCCGCATCGTCTCCTCGTGCAGGCAAACCCTGCACGCCCTGCGTCACCCAGCGCTCACCAGCACGCTGCGGGCCAGGAGAGCAAGGACACGTGTCAGCAGCTTTCTGATGGCTTGGATCTGTTCACAAAACTCCTCTCACACAGGACTCACCGCCGGTCCCGCTTCCTGGCAGAGGCGGGAGGACTCTGCATGGTCAACCAGCAGCCCTGCAACCACCCGTGGGCAGCTGCAGGGGATGCGAGTACCCCCTCTGCACTTTGATAACAGCATTTCACCTTCATACAGGGTTCACAAAAAGAAAAGAATAAGGACTGAGTGGCCAGAGCACTGCACATCCCATGTTTCTCATGCGCTGCTGTGTGTGCCGCACAGAGTACGCACCAGGGTGTGCATGCAGGAACCCTAAAGCGAGAAGAGGTGTCTCGGAGAGCAACTGCTGGATTGTGATGCGCAGTCCAATGCACAATTAAATGCAAAAATCCAGATGGAAAGCAAGTGAAAAAAAAAAAAAAGAATAGAAATACTCCCAGATTCTGGTTCAGGCTGTGGTAATTTAGGACCCTTTCAGAGAGAGGTCTCCCTGTCTTGGCAGTTATTAAATTGACACCCTGCTGCTGAGCAATATAGGAAATGCCCCAAGCAGAACAAACTCTGAGACTGAAAAAGAAGCCGAAAGACTCACAGGAATGAATTTAAGCTTGTTTCAGACCAGGAGTGTGTGTAGCCCATAACAACTCGCAGCAGCAGGTACTGATGGGATAAGACTAATGGGCCGGGAGGACACAACCTTCCCAGGCTGCTGCGTGGACCCCTGAGGCACAGGTCAGGGAGGTGGAAGGGCGTTTCTCCTCCTGCCTCTTCCGCTCCCGAGGATGGATGAGGGCTGGTGCTCTTTGAGACCAAGCCTGATGAGGGGGATGCCGGGGGGGATCGCTGGTGGCTGGGCACCACTCTCCAAACACTTCTAATACCTGGCAGGTTGGAGGCGTGCGGTCCAGGGCACCCCTGCGTGCTTGCAGAGCCGCCACTGGAAGCACGGGGCTTAGCAGGAGCTGAAGGCAGGCAGCAGGCAGTGTACACAAGGATACTGAAATAAAGGCAACAGCACTGAAATAAATGGCAGACTCAATTGCTCTACTTTATTAGATGCTGACAAGCAAACATAAATCCCTATCTGCAAAAATCGGTTATGTGCATTTGGACAACTGAATAAGGAGGACTGAAATATTGTTCTATTTACTTTCAAGGCACAGAACCAAGACACTCTTTGTTACCTCATAAAATGCAGCATAGTGAAGTTAATACCTTCTTGCCAGCAGCTTTTTGCTCCCTCTTGCCAGAGACAGCCTCTGTTTTTGAGACTGCACCATCAATCCAGATACCATAAGGATCTAAGTTTTTATGTATGCGCGCACTTGATCCAGGGCTGAAATAAAGGCATGTTATCTCTCTCATGTGCTGGGCTGTCTTGAAGCAGGATCTGGATGACATCAGCACGATGAGGGTGTAAAGGTCACTTCAAACCACTTTCTCTTTTGACAGCTTTTGCCCCAAAACCGCTCGATGCGCTGCTGGAAGGCTGAGGTGCTGGGCTCTGGAGGGAAAACGTTGACCCATGTTTTGCTCTCATGGCATCACTGGTGCTTCCACCCTCACTTTGTCACAAAGAGGGAAGTGGCAGAGCCTGGAGAGCTCTCTGGGGATTTCGTCCTGGCCCACCTTTATTTTTTCAACCCAGTAACAGTCATTTTTGAGAAGCCCTTGTGACAGATTCTGACTGCAAGTTAAACAGCTGAGTCACATAAACATCTTCCATTTGTCTCAGCTGGGAGCCAATACCGAGGAGCGCTTGTGTGTAACTCTTAATCAATGATTTATTCAGCATAAGTGATTTATTTTATTCTGCTTCTTTAATAGCCAAAAGCAAAACTTTCTGTCTTCAGAGGTGCTCAGTTCAGTGGTGGGGTGTTTTCCAAACACAAATAATCAGAAAGCATTCCTTGCTTGCAACAGACAGGACAAATCAGATAACACGAGCTTTATTCCACAGTGGGGCAAGCAATCAAAGATGTTAAAATTTGTTTTCAGAGCATTTCATGCAAGGCAATGTTCACTCAAATTTTCTTGGTATGCAAACATTAAAGAGTAGGCACCTGGCAAATTAAAATATTCATGAAGTTCCAACTCTGAAATGGAAAATGGGTATGCCTTTTTGCTGTACCTTTAGGAAAAAAATTTCAGGTTGATCCAGGAAGTGAGAGAAGATGTTTCTCATTGCCTTCGTACTCAAATACACTCATTCTTTCCTTACGGGCAGAAGTTACACAAGGACTGCATGCAATACTTTCTGCTTCTATCCTCACATAATTTTCTGTTTCTACTTTTTTCCCATCAATCAGGATTTGTCACTCTTTCTTAGTACTGCACACATGAAGTCAAGTAAATACAAAATGCATGGATTGCCCCAAATGGCCATTGAAATCACCCATTTCTCAGTCTTGCGTAGACACTGTGGACACGTTTCACCCTTATGAGCTACGTGAAGATCTGACCCTCTGCTACCAGATCTCACCCTTTTCTCTGGGCACAACAGCTTCTCTAATTCTTACACTGAAATTTTGTAAAACTTCACTCATCAGTTTTCATTGATTCTTGTAGGCATGATGCATAACGGGTACTTCCCAAACCTCCAAATTGCTATCTCATTAGCAGCTCAGCATGATGTATCTTGTGCATACTAAATGAAGTGGTATGTCTCTGTATCACACTTCCTTTGCATAGAAACATTAAAAGCACAGTTATTTTTGAGATTGCTTTTCTCCATTATTGTCTGTCCCTTCTTGCTACAGTAGCCAGGCAATTAAAGGATGCTCATATACTCAATTTTTCCCTTCAGCTGAGTTCCAGCAGTCTCAGATCTTCAAGCACAACTGGCAAATGGAGAGAGACCACAGAATCTGGCAAAGACAGTCTAATAGAAAAAACAAAACAGAGGAATTTTCTTAATTAAAATAATACCCTTGAGATGAAGTCCAGGACCACCGCAGTAATTAAATACTTAGGTAAGGTTTTCAAGACTTTCGAGCTGTGCAAGGGCTCAGGGACCAACCAGCCCTCTGAATGTGCTTCGGAGCGTGCATCCTCGTGTGAGGTGACCCTGGCTCAGGTGCAGGGAAGTGGAGTCAGCTCACTTCACCACTGCCAAGCTTTTTAAAGCCTAAAAACCTAAGAAGTCTCCCCACTTCTTCAGGCACCTACATACTGCTGAAGACATGTTATGCTTCTAGTCTTGATACTGCACATACTCACATATATCGCTCGTTGATTTGGTTCTTCCTCTGCTCACACTAAGGGCTGTGCAGGATCGCAGCCTCTGCACTGCTTTGTGTCCGCAAGCACTTCTTCCAATGGCAGGAGTTTTCCACAGGTCATTCTGGTTTTGTTTTGTGTTCACCTGCGTGTGTGTGTTTGTGTGTGTGTGGAAGGTCTGTGTCCAGCTAGCATTGACTCCTAACCAGCAAATCACTAACAACCCCACTGCTCCAGGCAGAGCAATTTGCTACAGCTCCTAGATTTCTCCCTTTGTACCTCAGGAAAACACAAATGCCTTTATTAAACTAGAAAAAATCATAGGTGCTAGTGGGAAAGATCATTTAATACACTAACATAGAGCTGATCTGATGGGACACACCACAGACGGGGGGTGAGAGAGATACAGAGCCTCCCATAGAGCACATCTCCCTGCGCATCCAACGCACTGTGCAGCCAGAATGCGATCCTATAAAAAGCAGTATCATGGCAAAGTTTTAAGGATCCAGAGTCTGGCTGTGAAAGTGGGGGGGAAAATCCTGCAGTGTTTGGAAAATAAAAAGATTATATCCTTAGCAGAATATGAACCCAAGACATTGGTAATGAATTGGCTACCAACTTTATATAATTAGAAATGTCATATTCGATAGCACTTTCTGGTCCTTTTTTAAAAAGAGAATTAACAATAATTTGTTGTAATATAGCCCTATTGATTCTTGTTTGTAACTGTAGATCAGCCAATTAAACATAATGGAAAGCAGAGAAGAGAGAAGGATGTAAAATTTCTAAAGCTATAGAGAGGTCATCATCTATTGCAATGCTTATATTGATTAGCTTTATTGTACAGAAACCTTGAATTCTTAAGAGCAACAATAATGCCCCTGCAAGTGCTCTGAGGGTCTGGTAGCGCTAGATGAAGAAGGCAGTGTCAGGCCGGCTGGGCTGTGGACCAGCAGAAGGGTGAGCAGGCAGGAGGGGTGCAGAAGGAGGGGTTCACTCCTCAGCCCGCTCTGCCCCGGCGGAGGGGAGCAGCCTGCGGGTCGCTCAGAGTTGTCCTTCTCTCTGCCTTCCTGCTAGCATCTGAGCTTGGCTCATTTTGGTCCCTTTTCAACTCTGTTTCGCAGCTGCTCTCTGGTAGCTTCAGTGCTGGGCCAGGAGAGCGGAGGCAGGGAAGAGCGGCACCGGATCCCAGCGGCTTTCCCTCGGAGTCCTCCTCACGTCCTCCAACAGAAGATAGGAAGTGACCCCAGGGCTCTGCCTGGGACCTCCTCCTGCTGCCACGTGTGTGTCTCTGTTTCTGATACCAGCATCACAGAGCCCGGCAGCACCTCAATTCCTTCCTTTCTTGTTATAACTTATTTCTTCCAAATGATCTATAAAGGAAAAGGCTTTAATTCAAGAGTTTTTCATATCCTGGCTCTTATACTCAAGCTACAAAAAACTGCATTCCAATAGGCTGATCCACTGTAAATGCACCCTGCAGTAGGTGGAATAAAAATGATTGAGTAATAGAGAATTCCACATCTCTGCTCTCTGCCAAGATCATTTGCCAGAGGGAAGCAGGGGCTCCATGCAGCAGGGAGACGGGCTGCGGTGGTGCTACCTGCGGAAGGCAGGCACGTCCTGGTAAGGCAGCGATCTCTGAGCAAGCCTGAGCTGGACATTCGGGTACTTTTTCATGCTTCAGGGCTTCAAATACCCTCTCGCTAGAAGGTGTTAGGAGAACTTTCCTGAGTTAGGATTTTCCACATTTGAGTCCTAAGCATTTCAGGCATCTTCCTCTGCTGCATACACCCAATGCACCAGTACAGAGCAGCCATGGAAGAAGACACCTGCCCGTACAAACCTGTCCCGCTGTTCCTGTATCTTTAACAGCCTTTACACAGCCATTTTGGCTGCGATTACACCTCTTTTCCAGTTAGAAACACACTGTGTTCCTCCTCGCTGTTGTCCTACTCGTAGCAACTCATGAGGGTGATCCCTCAAAACGTGGCTGGGGTTGACTGAAGAAGCAGCCCTGGAAATGGCCCTGGTGCCAGCAGCCCCGGAGCAGGGAGGGCTCTAGAGGGGGGGAAGGAGTTCGCTTGTCGGAAACAGGGCATGAAGTTCTGCATTTGGGCAGGTTAGAGCTGATTTTACATATTTTCTCATGCATTGGGAAATGGAAAGGACATGGAAGCCGTATGTGAATAGAAAAGTACTTTAATAATACATCCCCTTTTTCTTGCATGGGAACGTATTCTGCGTTCATCAAGCACAGAACATCATAAAGTCTCGTAAGCAGTTTAAACAGCCAGTGCTTCATATTGGGAACGCAGGATGTGTGAAACTGGCTTGAAATACAACTAAAAAAAAAGAAAAAAGGTGCCTTTCTATTCCCCTGGGGTCTGCCATCATGTTTTCAGAGTCTGGAACTTTTCAGTATTTATAGCACGGAGTAGTATAAATATTCATGCAGACACTCATGAGCTAAAATTAAATGAGCTTGTCATAGTTATTTTTAGTAGAATGGACGTAGGCAATAAGAAAATCCCAAGCAAATGAATAGATGGAATTGGGGAAACAGCAGTGCCTGACGTGGAGAGAGAGTCAGAACGGCTCCCAGAAACGCCTGTTGCGAGGAGGCAGCGAGCAGGGGCTGAGGGCCACGGCCCCCGCTCTCAGCAGAGCCCCCACTTGAGCGAGAGCGGGACCGTGCGCTGGTGAGAGGGTGGGTGAGTGGTGAGGATGAGGATGACGCAGGGGACAGTGACCTGGCACGGCGTGTCGACAAAAACGGGATCCCCGGGAGTAGGAGCAACGGCAGCGGCGGCAGCAGCAGCCAGAGCTGCAGGAGCCAGGGGATGGGGAATAAAAAACAAAAATTCAAACAGGTGAAAATTTACTGATGTGCATCAGTACAGGGGAGGAAGCCTTTGTTACAAAAGGGGGATGAAGGCCTCCAAAGTATTTATGTCCCCTCTGGAAAAGGATCTTTGATTTACAGCTGCCTGATCTGTGAAAAATGCAGCTGAGGGCTCAGCAGCAGCTCAGAAATGCAGCACGTCAGGTGTGGAAGTGGAAACACAGACGCCGAAGAGCAGCAGCGGGGTCGTTGGGGCACGGGTGGGAGCCAGAGGGGCACAGGGGCTCAGAGGGGGCTGCAGGAGTGGCGGGGGAGGCAGGCGGCGGGGGCAGCGCTGGAGGAAGGGGATGCCCAAGCACGAGCAGCAGCAGGACCGCCTGTCCTGGGGATGCTCCTTCCCATTCCTTCCATTCCTACACTTTCTTTCTAAACAGAATCCTTCCAGCCGCCCTCAGTGCTGCGGGGCCAGAGGGACCATGGCTCCAGCGCAGAGCAGCAGCCACGCTTCCAAAGATTTAGCACAAGATACTATTTTTTTTTTCCCACTTTACTGATTTTAGTTTTAATCTTTTACAACTTGTAGAAGCATCTTTAAAGACGTGAACTCTTGGTATTTCCTTAAAAAAGGTTCACACACTGATCACAATGGGCTGCTGCCTGCTGCAGGTGGCCTGAGGACACGTCTCTCATTAGCTGAGAAACAGCTCCGGCTGCTCGAAGCAGGCTTCCATAAGGTCGTAGCATACAAAGAGCTTCCCAGAAAAGGGGAAATAGCCGCTTTTTGCTCATTTTAAAATACACTGCACCTCTTCCATCCCTAAAGGTGCGGCGCTGGGTGTTGTGGGGTGCCAGTGGCCCCTAGGTGATGGGCACAGAGCAGTCAGTGGCCACATGCTCTGGGATCATTCCCTAAAATCGGTTAAAAATCGGGGCTGGTGCAGGGTGGCCACCACACCTCGGACCCTGCGGTGCTCCCGGGGATGCTGGTGTGGCTGCAGCACTGATGGTGGCGCGGGAATGTAATTATTTTTCCCCTATACCAAATTATTTTCAATCTGCTGGATTTAGCAAGCACGCTTTATTTCTATGTCAGAAGCACAGAAGTGACTTTGCCTTTCGGTTTATGATTCAGATTTCTTTTTTGACATAATGTGACATAATACAATGTACTAGATGCAATTATGTACAGTTTGATTATGTGCTGAATTGTCGCTTAGGCAATTATTTCTTTCTAATAGTAGTAATTGTTACTCTGAGTTGCCAAAGATAACCAAATCCCCACAGTAAGCAAAGCCATTTGTCATACATGTAGTCTTGATACATATTAATTGAATTGGCTGACTGTATTGACAAAGAGAAAGACATGTCTGAGCTGAAAGTAATGTTAAAAATCAAAAAAGAAGCAGTGTTGCTGAAGGAATGTCATTTATCTATAAATAAATACATCACATATTTCTATTTTTTTTCTTCCTAAGAGTATTTGCTTTTACTCGAACAGCCAATGATGTCAGTTGACAGTTTCTTCAGAGTTTTATCCTATAAAGCTTTATATTTATTTATCAATATATATCATTTCTTCTTATCCTTAATAGGCAATCTCCTTAATCTTAAAAGAAAAAATCATTAAAATTTAAAAAAAAAAAAGTGAAAAAGCATCAGTCTTTTGGTAAAAGTAGGAAGAAAGATACAGTTGTGTTTGACTTGGAAAACATGTTTTACAATTATTTTTTGCAGATCCAACCAAAATTGTTATTGGTACTTGGTGAGTGAGGTAAAGTTATATTCTCTGGTCAAAAGAGCATAAAATGTCACCTTTCAGATAATATTCCATCAAAAAGAGCACAACTCTGTGAGGCTGTGCCAGCATCTGTCAGAGACAAATCCAGTGGGTTTGGCTCCCCCTTCCAGAGATGTCGGGCACCGAAGAGCGATGGGGACAGAGAGGAGGCAAGGGGAGAGGAGGGGAGA
>VXBO01014509.1:358309-398014 GCA_013400135.1 Rhinoptilus africanus
TTTTTTTAAAGAAAAAAGTCTCCAGCTGGTTTTTAAGCCTTTCCCATATTTTCTCCCTCCCATTCAAGCAAAGCTGGGCTGGTACTTGTATTTTTATCTCTGGCTTGCTGAGTACCATCTGGGGACCTGCAATAGCGCAGGTATCTCATCAGCATCTCTCAGAAAGGGCTCGGGGAGGCTAATGGGTGATATCTGAGACTTCCCTAACAGCTACAGCCACGGACCCATCAGGATGCGGAGGAGACATAATGATAGCAGCTGATGGGGAAACGGCATAAACTGAGCAGTGCAGCTCCTGAGGAAGACAGCCCTGCTGAAGAGTAAATTGCCACGAGTACAGGATACCAGGCAAGGAAGGCAGGGAAATCAAAAGCATCAGGCATGATAAAGTTAGGCTTAATTTTCTCGGTAAAAATTACACCGGCTCTTTAAATTCATCCTATCAAAACCCATATTCCGCACTTTTCAGTGTTTGACTTAAAGTATTACCATTTGCTCTGCATTTGGAGGGGAGTTTAGTAGGGCACACACACAGGAATATATGCATGCTAACTATTCACTCCCTCTTTTCATGCAGGTTTTTTGGTTTTTTTTAAATATATGTGCATTTATATTGTAGTTTATATTGTGTCTTAAAAAGGAAAATTACATAGATTTATACACTTGAGAATAACATTTGCTCTAGTTCACTGAATGCAGCACTTGCTTTTGGAGTATCGGGACCGTGGATTCTCTAAAGTACAAAAAAATACACTTGGTTCCTGGCATAATTGCTTAATCTCGAGGGAGTGTAGGAGATGTTGAAAAAGGAACTGAAAAATCCTGCTGAATTTCAGCCCAAGATAGAACTTTACAGAGAAGCAAATGGTGTACCTGCCTCGGGCTCACTCTGCAGGGGAGTTTGGTTCCCCCTTGGAATCACAGAACGGTCTGGGTTGGAAGGGACCTTAAAGACCAGCCAGTGCCCCCCCCGTGCCCTGAGCAGGGACACCTCCCACCATCCAACCTGGCTTTGAAAATCCCCCCCCAGAGCAGAGTGCTCAGGCAGGAGAGCCATCGCATCTCCCTGGGAGGGGCTGGAAGGAGCCCTGTCGTGCTGGAGACATGCCCAGGGACTCTGCAGCGCTGTGCCCTCGCCCCACCATGGCCCTCACGCCCGGCCAGGGGGACCAAAACAGCCCTCGGCTGGGGGCTATGCAGGGCATGTGAGGCCAGAGAGGCATCTTGGCCACTTACCTGCTTTGCTGGTGGTGCAAAAATATGTTTGCAATGACAAAACCTCCATCTGGGCTGGCGGAGGTGGGTTGTGGGGGAAGAGACAATGCCGAAATGAAGGGACAGAGCCTCCAGCAGGTCCTGGTACACCAGTGAGAGGGAATGCTTTTAGTCCCTGTCCTCTCTACTGCTGTGTCGCATCTAGCTCCAACAAATCCAGAAGGGCGACACAGCAGAACTCTGTCTTATCACAGTGCTTTGATGCCTTGGGGCATCCTCCCCAGAGCTTTGGCACCAGACTTTGTCCTGGCAGCTACATCTCCTCCCCTGACTTCACCCACGTGCCTCCGAGGAGGTGTGGAGGGAAAAGGTGCCAGCCTGTGTTGGCGTGTGGGACACACACTCTTGCCCAGCTGCTCTCCATGCAGACACCCACATCCCAGCTGCTAAGGGAGCCCCGCTTAGGGAGGAGGTTTTCCTTCACAGACCATGGCATGGAGGAACGACCAGGGAGGTCCAACACAGCCTGAAGGGATGGATGGATGGATGGATGGATGGATGGATGGATGGATGGATGGATGGATGGATGGATGGTTTAGATTGGATACTGGGAAAAATTTTTGCACTGAAAGGGTTATTAAGAATTGGAACAGGCTGCCCAGGGAAGTGTTTGAGTCACCATCCCTGGAGGTATTTAAAAGATGGGTAGACATGATGCTGAGGAACATAGTTCAGTGATGGTTTTTGTCAGTGCTAGGTTGATGGTTGGACTAGATGATATGAAAGGTCCCTTCCAACCTGGGCAATTCTGTGATTCAGTGATTCTGTGATGGGTAATGGACAGATGGACGCTGTAACCAGGAGAGAGCACTTGGCCCTAAGCACTATGTTGAACCAATTATTTCTGTTTTGTTCCTCTGAATTTATGAGTCCAGAAAGAGCATTATTAGCCTAAACCAAAGCCTAGTAAAATAAATAGCCTAGAAAAAATCTCCCCTGACTCAGCTCCCTGATATTATCTTCTTTTCATCCCATCCTCCTGTTGCTCACCCATCTCCACAAGCTCCAGGGGTGCTTGTCCCAGACAATGCAAAAGCATTGCTTCTTTCAGTCCAAATGAACAGGAATGGGAAAGTGAAACCGGCGTGGCGTTCTGCTCAGCTGCCGGGCTGCAGCACTGGGACGTGCACATCCCAGGGCCACCCCTGCCCAGACCTCGGGGTGTCCTCGAGGAGCTCCCACGGGCAATAGCATCGCCTGGCGGGAGACCCTCATGGCAGGTTTTCTCATCTGTTAGCCAGGGACAACCTCTTCAAATTGCTAAAATGTCTAAGGCTAAATATAGCGGTCCTCCTAATTATCTTTACAGCAGCTAAACCCAGAAGTGTTAGCACTGTTTTTACTTAATTCACTTGAGAAATACTTTGGTGTTTGATAATTCTGTTTATCCAAACGATATTTAGTCAGAAAATTGATAACACTTAATGGGCTGTGACTTACAACAAGAGATATTTTTTTTAAACGTGGTGATGGTATCTTGAACTAAAAAGGGATTTTACACATTTCCTCTAGTGAGTTATTTATCTCAGTTCAGATTATTTATAGAACGAACGTGCAGGCCAGAGGCCACAAGCAGAGACCCAGCGTGGCTGTGCCTGTGCAGACCCGCTGTGATGAGCTGAGCTGGGGTTTTGGGTGAAGATCACTCAGAAGCCGGATTGTGCAGAGATGCTCCTCCTCAAGCCAGGTTGTCCTACCGAGGTCCTGCACAGAGTTGGGCTCACAGAGAGCCTCTTCCCCTCTGCCCAAATCCTAACAGAGAGGCTTCTTGCAGGGACACCCCACTGGTGTCTCCCCCAGCTCCAAAGCAGCCCAGGTCTGCAGGATGGAGCCTGCTCGGCCCCCAACACACCCGTCCCCGCGGAACAAGCCATGCAGCAGCTTTCTGGTGAGCTTGGTTAGCAAAAAATGACTATATTTTCCTGTGTTTTAAAACCCTGCTATTAGTCTGAGGACAAACAGATCTATGCATGGGTAAAAGAAAACAAACAATCAAAATGCCCCAGAGTGACAACCTTGTAATATTGACTAGAAGTGAGAAAATGGGTTTTATCCATCAGTCAGTGTCTATCGAGGAGTGAAATGAAAAGATGCCAGTCCTTTGTGCTTCTACAATGACATTCCCAAGCTCAAGGTGCATCTTCCTGCTCCAGCCACTGACAGAAGGCCAATCTTCACCCCTCACCCCCAACCACACAAATCAATTCTTTGCATCGAGTAGATAATTTAGACTATTTTACCCAACGGCCTGAGAGCAATTTTTAGTTTTTCATTCTAAGCTATTGAAAAAAACTCTGCTTCATATTGGATAAAAATGATGAATTTTAAATATGTGTAATGCAATTTACCTTCTACTTGTTAGGTTACCGCAGTATTCATTTATAGCAACCACAGTGACACCTTCCATGAGATTCATAATGAATAGAAAGAAAACTGAAAATAATTCATTTAAAAATAATTGTGTTCTGCTAAGAAACTCCAACTTTCATTCTATCTCTGCATTTGTTATTTGGGTATACCAGCAATTAGTTTTTCTCTATGTAAGGGAGCGCAAGCAGGCCAAAGACGTGTGAAGGATGTGCTGCATCTTCCCGATACGACCGTACCGAAAACCCAAGGAGCTTGTAAACTGAGAGCTGAGATTTCATTTGCAGAAACCGTGCATCACCAATCAACGTGGAAAGCAGCAAATGTAAATCAGATCTAAATATCTGTAAATCAGATGTAAATATTTAAATATTTTTACCCAGGCAGTGCTAGTCTTTGCCTGCAGAGGTGTTTGCTGAGGTAGAGGTGTGGCTTAGTCCAACATCCTGCCTCACATCTGTGTTCTGCGCTTCATTTTAGGTAACAAGTGAAACAAAGAAGTCTGCCCAGGATGCACTAGGTATATAACCAGGATATTAAGAAAGGACTAGGCTCTAAAAATATCCCTGCATTGCCTTACCTGCTCCCAAGGAGATAGCATGCCGGCACCAGCATCCCAGGGTAAGTGCCACAGGCAGGGGGGGCACAGCCCCCACGAGCACCAGGAATAAAAGTGCTTCTTGATTCCTCCCCGAGGTATTTGGGTAGAAATACTGCAAATCTTTCGTCTGGGACAGTGTTTGGTCTCACACAGATAAGAAGGCTCCCTGAAGTGCAGGTTTGGGCACAGCCTTCGAGCTCTAACAGTTTTTTAATCAAAAACTAGGGAAAGCTGCCTGCGCAACTGAGGGCTGAGTCAGAACATCTGATTCAGGAACAGCTGCATGTGTTATTTCCTTGCAACTAGACATTTTGGGGTCTTTTTCCATGGATTTTGGTGCAATAGGAAGAGTAATTTGAGCCCCAGTCCTCGGTGGAGCAGTGGCAGCGGTCTTGGGTGGGGATCCCTGGGCTGCACCGATGCGACAAGCCGTGAGACATGGCCCCTGTGTTGTGCCACCTGGGCAGGACACCAGGCATGAGCAAACACGGGGGGAGAAGTTGCCGAATGGGCAGAAAAGTGTGTGAGTGTGGCAAAAGCCCAGGTAGCACCATGTGGGGTGGCTGGATTCAGAGCTGGTGGAGGTGGGATGGGGGACCACAGGTGTCTGGCTCCAGGAGACAAATAGCCAACTGACCAAACAGACAGAAACCCAACATCTGAAGTTTTCAAATAGGTCTGGAATTAGATCTTCAATTAGATCTGGTCTGTGTTATCAAAAAAAAAAAAAAAAAAGTCACAAGTGTTTGCAAGACAGAGAAAGCCAAAGGAGAGGAAAATGCATGCGTTTGTTTCTTTCTCTGCAGTGTGGATGCTACAGAAGAATCAAAAGATCTGATTGCTCTGATTGAAAATGAGCCCACAGGTTAATTTTATCAGAGCAGAAACACAGCAATGAAGTAAGATTGTGCCCATAAACCTGAGGTATTTTTTACATTTGGCATATATTGCACCTCAGCTGTGGGCAGGGAGGTTCCAAAAATGCGGTGAGGAATTTGAAAGCTTAGTGTGGGCATGTATCTAGGGGTATGATCATGGTGTTTCAGTTAATCCAAAATTTTCCATGAAAAACCCCTCAGTCAAACAAAGGACTGGAGACTCCTGTTTGGATGAACTGAGGCAGGTGCTAAGGCTGCTTCGTCGGTGGGTGAGGACAGGGATTTCTGCTCCATAATCACACATGGGACAGCTCAGCAGGTGACTGTTTTATCCTCTCAGAGGTAAACCCATGGCTGGAGCTGCTTTAAAATTCATTGTCTTTTTTTTTTTTTTTTTCTCCCCTTAGATCAGAGCCCATCCAGAGCAGCAGCGGACAGAAGCGTGTCCCTCAGATGACTGCAGAAACACACAACCCACAGGCTGGACCCAAGAGTGCGTGTTGGGACGTCACGTCTCGTGTCCACAGTTCCATGCACAGGCACCACAAATGTTCATCGGCATCTGTAAAAGCATCATCTACTGAGGATGGGGGAGGTTACAGAGCCAGAACTGCATTTTAATTGAACGTGATCACAGCACAGGACTCTCACACAGCGCTCTGTTAGAGTTTGTTGCAACCCTGAAATGAAAAAAAAACCCCAAACCCCACAATATTTTGGAGGTGCAGAATTCTGGTGTCAGAATATAATACTAACAGAAGAAAACCAGGGGTGAAGGCGGTGGGGTGTGTGGGGAGCTCGGCAGGAGCATCCCCCCATGTGGGCAGGGGCCGCCCGCCCTGCCTGTGCTCGCAGGGAAGCTGTGGGGCACGGCCAGCAGCTCCACCTGCCACATGCCAATGTCATGATGCAACAAGAAAATCTATCTTTTCTTCTCTTCTGCCCATTCCGAAGTTGTAAGAAATTTTTTACTATTCAAAGTATGATTTTAATCATGAAAGTTGTGATTTGTAATTCTAATATTTACACAGAAAGCTCTTTTTCTTATATCTTTCTTCAAAAAGTAATATTCAAATCAAAGTGTGGGTTTCATTTCATACAGCTTTGAAGTTGATCCTTTTGACATTTCACATTTTCATGTCACACTTTTAATTATAAAAAGAAGTTTCACTCATCATCATTTCATTTTTTGCATATTTCTTTAACTGCCTTTTTTTCACCTCTGTCGGCAAACTCAGAAAAGCGATGGAAACAAGACAAGACGTCCATGCCATACTTGTGCAGGCTGGGAAACAGTCATACTTTTTTTTGCTCTGGCTGATGTGAATGTGACATGGACATCTAAATGCATCTTCCCCTGTGCGAAACGCACGGTTCCTGCTGGGGGGCTCGAGGGTTTGGGGGAGCACCCTGGGGGTTGCGTGGCCATGGTAGTGCTCCTGTCCCCAGGGTCCGTCTCCAAGCAGCGCCGACGTCCCCTCCCAGGCACTGTCCACGACCGCAGCTGCCTCCGTCAAACACCCCGTGCCTTCACCCGCTGCCGAGCACGACCCACTGCCGTCCTCCGCCCACAGGGACGAGGGGAGAAAGAGCAAGTGAAGAGCAGGTGGAGTCTCAGCTCGGCAGTGACAGCACGGGCTCGTATGGGGTTTGTGTTGAAAGAAATAGTGCTCTGCTTTCAGATAGTGACCCGGTGCAGAGCTGGAGCACATGCTGCAGGCAGCAGCCTCTGTAACCTCCCCACACCTCCTCCCCCATCCTGCCAGCCAAGGACCCCTGCCAGGACCCCGCGGCATGTCACCCTGTCACCCTGTCACCGGGCAGGGTGGAAATAATGGGTTAAACATCTACCAGAAACAGAAGTGGCTCCTTTTCTGAACAAAATCACAGTATCTTCCCTACTGCTCTATGGGGAACAGTAAGATAGTGGGTTGGTATTTTTTGGGTGGACAGAAGGGAGAAGGGACAAAAGAGTGATTGTTTTTAAAACTAAGTGCCATCCACAGTTGTCCATACCAAACACAGTTTCCAAGAGCCAATATAAAAGTGACTTTTCTTCCTGAACACAAGTACTGGGAGTTTAAAAAGTCTTTTTTCCTTCATAGGAGACAAAGGGGGCTGTTCCCAACAACCTCTTTCTCTTCTCTCTTGCCTTTACAGCCATTTCATTATACTGAGAAATTTCACTACCAAACTTTTAATTACCATTTCTATCTCAGAGGGAACCTCAAAGCAAGGTGGGGTTTGTTGCTCTGCACAGTCCAGCTGCAAATCACCCGAGCCCTTTTCCCACTCACCAGCAGCCAGGGGAGCTTTGAGAGGTCCAGGGAGGGAAGACCTGTCCTGTCCTTCGGCATCTGCCTGCTCCAGGAGGAACTGCTCCTCTCCGCAGAACTCCCGTTAACGCAAGCCCCAATACCGCCCATGGTCTCACTTTTTAATTTATTTATAAGGTTATTTTCTAACCTGGGTTGTGGCAATTACTCTGTAAACTGCAGTCAGCATAACAAGATCCTAATTATGCACAGTTATTTTAGGCTTCTGAGATATATGATTATTCAGCCACAAAACCAGGGACACATGTAGTAGAGAAAGTGCACAAGAATGCAGGACGTTGTGGAAGGAAAGAAGCAGGGGGAGATGTGAGGAGATGATTTTCTGTGCCCGTGACAACCCTTCGTGCAGTGCGTGGCAGTGGATGATGCCTCCGGGGCAGACAGGGATTGTGTAACCTCAGTAATACAAGACAGCGGATAGACCTCACAGACAGACCTCGCGGACAGACCGCACGGACAGACCGCACGGACAGACCGCACGGCACAGAGGTAGCAAGTGCCCCAGTCCACGCTTTATGGCATCCTCTTGGTTTAAGGTGACCTCTGTTAGAGGCGGGGAGACCCCTGGGATCAGCTCCCCTGCTCCCCATGCCGATCCTATCCTGAACGAAGGTCCCTGTGAGACATCATGGCCAACTTGGAGGTCTCATCCGTGGGGCAGCATGACCTGCAGGGCTTCTGCGCCTGTCCAGGCAAGGACCATGTAAGTGCTCCCCTGGCAAGGTTTTAACACTTCATTTTACTGCTGGAACCTGCTGGATCCCATCCAGCCCCATGGATATTCTCCAGGCGTTCCCCACTCAGCGGGAAGGGCCATCAAGGGCTGCATGAAGGCAAGTTCTCCTCTACCTGAGATGTAAATGGGTCAAGCCTAAAAACATTCCTTGGGAGCACAATGTCCGAGAGAACAGGGGTTTTCCTGAAAGTCCTGTGACCTGGCAGGCACTTTGTATTCAATTGTATTTGTCCATTAAAGGGATAGCATTATATTTTAAAAAATAAAAAAATAAAATCCCGATCTCCACAATACAGAGGAAGTTTCTGAGACAGATACATATATATAAAAAGGATAAGAGTGTTGTAACTTCTCTTGCTCTGCATTTATATTTTCTAATACACCACCGCGGGCAGATGTAACACATGCCTGCTGGAAATTTCTGTTTCTAAAATCCACTCTTGTGTTCTCTCTAGAGTAAAGCTGCGTTAAAAATGAGGAAGCTGATGATAAACTGCTACCATTAATCCTTGCATAAAAAAAATAATCATTTTGAATGACTCCAAAAGGGCAGCAATGGAAGTTATGAGTCAGTTTGGTGGTTTAAAGATATAGAAAAATAAAAATGTTACCCATGCAGCCTGTGTGCTCAGTGTTCACTGAGGACATAAAACCCAAAACATACCTGCAGGAGCTGTCAGAGATGTGATGCAGATACCAGCAAACACCCACGTGTCTGAAGCACTGACTCATCCTGCTCAGGGCACGGATAGGAGCATGAACAACATTGGATTGTCTGATTTGGGAAAAAAAGGAAAAGCATGTTTGTAAAAATGAAAAAACCCCTTAACTGTTCCAACTGCACAGCTCCATGTTTTTCTTCTATTACCCTATAGGAACAGTGCACACATGTTGATGAAATTGGAAAAGGATGTGAATTTAGGGCACGGGGAAGTGGCCAGGCTGGTTTATAGCACCTGGGAAAAGCTTTATGTTATGGACAGTATAACCATAAACTTTGAGAAGCAGGTGGTCGCTCTGGAGAGGGAGCAACGTGACTCTGGAAAGACTCAGCTTCTTTCTGGCTCTGGAGTCCAGATGGCAGAGGTGGAGAGTGGGGAAGGAGGCCTGGAAGAGCCTGAAACTCCAGAAATAAGATGTGTCTTTCCAATAACCAGCAGGTTAGTGAGCATGGAGCAGAAGAGCCTGTGGGAACAGGAGAGTGCCTTACAAGAAAGCTGGTATGGATCTTATCCCAGATATTCCCATATTATCTGCATCTGCTTTAGCACATTGTTTAGTGCAAAGGAAATGCATCACTGAGCCAAACCAGGCGGAGCTGGAGCCACCTTTCTACACACTCTGTGACCTGGGAGGTTCCACACTTTCGATGTCACTGGGTTTGGGTTGGCTTAGCTAATTTAGTTCAGCTAAAGCATCCCCGCCACAGATATGACCTGAAACTAACTGAAGGACTAGTCACTGCCTTGGACCCTTGCATCTGTTGGGGACTGGGGAGCATTTGATACATACCTGGGATGGATCTTATGCTTTAATTTCTGGTTTGCATGTGCCAACACCAGTCTGCAACCAAACCATGCTTAGTAAATGGGATCAAACACGCTTCCCCCGGCTCCTCTGCGTCCTTCCTCCTGGTAGGACCAGCACCTTCCTCTCTCTGCCCCCTTCACTCCTCCCAGACCTCACCCCTCTCTGGGGGGGGCGCTGCCCCTGCCCCTGACACGTCTTTCCATCCCCCAGTCCCCAGGTTACCAGTCTGTAACAGCGCCGCGAGTGACCAGCCGCAGCTGCTGCTTCTCTCTCCCCTCTCTTTACCAACCCCAGGATTTGGGATGCACAGTTTTTGTGTACCCCGGGTGTTACCAATATTCACAGCCAGCCCACTCTGGTGCAGCTGGAAAGTAGCAGGCTCCTGGCAGAGCTGGAGAGTTTGGGTTTGGACATTCACCTGCCCAAGCACCAGCCACCTGCCAGCCTTCACAATTTCAGACATTCTTCACCTGTGCAAGAAGCGTGACTAATACCATTTACCCTGGCATCTCCTCTCCAGGGCATGCCATGCTCTTCCCTGCCTTTGCATCCGTGCCACATTTTTATTGTTTGGTTAAGCCTCCAGTAAAGCCAGTCCTGCAGGGCCGCAGTTTGCTGTGAAAGGGAACGCAGAAGAGGACCAGAGCCTAGGGGCTGTGCTGGAGAGGAGAGGTCGATGGTGTTGGATCTGGGGCACTGGCCAGACGGTCCTGCTGTGCAGTGGTACCCTGCACACAGGTAGCAAGCCCAGCACGTTAGAGATGTTGCACCATTATCTACCACTTTATTAATATTTTCCTTTCCCAATAAAAATCGTCATTCTTTGAAGAAGGCAGAATTTTTCTTTTCCCCGCAGCAGCCCCCTCCATCCCTCCCGCAATGCCTGTGGTCTCTGCGGGGCACAGCTGGTGGGACGCGCAGCCCGGGCAAGGGACAGGCCCAAACACACGCCTGGGAGCATTCCCATGGCGCTCCCACCCTCCCGCGGCCACCAAGGGACACCCGGAGCCATGGCTCACTCCCTTCCCTTTGGCAAGTCAGCGCCCACACAGGTGGCCCTGCCAGGCTGTCTCAATGCCATCGCCACCAAAAGTGAGTTGGACGTTTCTCAGTAAGAGGCGAATGTTAATGTAATGGGAGAAGAGATTAAATTATGTACAACTGCTCATACTCTTCCTTCTGTACATCAGAAATGTGGAATAATAGGTCAGGGAATAACCGTGCATATAAAAGAGAAGAATTTCCATCATAATAAATTCATAAGGATTCATAACAAACATTACTTGTTTGTTTATGCAGAACTGTAATATTGACCTGAATACAAAAATAACAGGAAACCTCAAAGGAAGCCATAGGGCAGCGCGATCCCGGGCAGAGGCACGGGGGAAGATTAATACTATCGCTCACAAGATGTGACAACAGCTACCCTTGGAACATGAAGATATCTGGAAGTTAATGAAGAGATAGGAGTGTGATAATAAAGACAAACATGTCTTTTTGGGTTAGGCTGCCCCACTGCAAGCCTTATACCGTTTGATAATGCAGTTCTTCAAAAACATGATGATGACAGCCCCGCAAAGGCATGATAATTTATCTTAAAATTGAAGAGAGAATCCAGGAGGTGCAGAATGTGGCACCAAAATATGGATGACAGTGTCCTTGCCAAGGAGGCAAACAACCTTATTATAAGAGAAAGGGGAAGAGATGGCTGTATTAGCAATGAAAAGGAAGTCCAGGGGAATATAATTACAGTGAGGGATTCATATCAGCGCTTGTATTGCCAGGCTTGAGGAGCTGACAATCACTTTATGTGGAGAACATCAGAAAATGAATGGCACCATTGTTAGTGCATGGGCTTTATGTATCAAATTCATTAGTCCTGAAGGCATATTATGAGAGTTAATTTAAAGGTAAGAGAAGCATAGCAGTAAATACTGAGTGAGTACCGCAGCAAGAAGGCAGAGCACCGCCAGAGGAGCAGCCCCACGCCGTTCTGCCCGCTCTCCTGCAGCAGCCGCCCATGTCACCGCAGACGGGCACCGCGCCACCCTGCTGCCTGACACAGCCACAGCCACCGCCAGCGCCTCCATGGCCCACTGCCTATCACTAACAGCACCTGGGGAGGCTTCCAGTACAGAGTCTGGGCTCGTTCCCAGTAAGGACTGGTGTGAGACATGCCAAGAGCCCGCCCGGCCGCAGGCAGCTCAGCAGAGCACATAGAGAAGAGATGTTCCAGGCATGTTCAAAAGGAGCTGAATCTTTCTGAGACAAAACAATTAACAGGATACTGAAAAGACAATGCAATTTCTGGTTTACAAGAAATTTGAAGGTTTCTCCTCTGCAGACCTTGTCCTTTGTATTTGAAACACGATGAATTAACTATTCATCCGTGTTTCAGATAAACTTGGAATTTTACTTAACAATGAAGGATTAGGAAGCTTCTTACTAGGCTGAAATACGGATCATTGTGTCCTCCGGGTGGGATCACAACAACCCTGCTGCTGAGCTGACACACAGTGGGACTGCACCGGTGCACGCACACACACACACGCTCTCTGGCCAAGTTCCCATCTGGAAGCCTAGCAGTGATTTCTCTTCTGACAAGTGCACGAGTTTTGAAAAACAACCAAAACTACCAGAAGAGTAACCAGAAGACAGCAACAGTCCAAGCTCCTAAACTGTGGTTCCTCACCCTGCAGCAGAAGTCCCTAGAGGTCGCCAGCGTCCCCTGCTCGGTGTGTCTCTGGGCCCTGACATGGCCGCGGCTCCTGAGGGGACCCTTCAACCCGGCCCCCAGCACCACGTTACTCTCGGCTTGGCTTTGAGCCCTCTCGTGCCAGCTTTCACAAGCCCTCCCCATGCCCACCGAGCATCTCTGGTCCCCTCAGTCCCTTCTGTAGGGTTGACTGACCTACACAACTTTGTGTCACCTGTAAATGGTGTCACCTCCCAATTATTTTTGGAGAATCTGAAGAAAGAGTCAGACGCTTGCATGCTATCTGCATAGCAATGAAACCAAAGGTTGCCCTGATTAAATACAGAGTGAGAAAAACATATATGGGGGATGGAGCAATGAGACGTGGTGGTAGCAAGGTATGAGCAACTATTTTATTCCACAGTACAGCAGGCATGGTAACTCACTAAAAAACGGTGATTAAGCAAGAGGAGGAACAGAACTTACGAGGTTATGCAGAAGGAGCCGAACATTTCCATGCCCTTGGCTGGCAGTGACGGAGCAGCTGCCAGCCCGGTCCCTGCCGGGCAGAGCCCCTGCCCTCCTCTGCCCGGGCGGGAGCTGCTGACACCAGCCGCCAGGCATCGCCGCTATTTCAAGTCCTTCAAGGTGTGTTTGAACCAGAGGTCCCTTTCCCATAACACCTCAGCAAGGAAAATACAATGATAAATTCTCCTTTCCCATCCTCTGCGGCAGAAAGCACGGCACAGGGTGTTTTCTCTGCGGCTGAACTGGCTGGGTCCAGCCTGCCCCCTGCTCTGCGAAGAGCCCATCTGAGATGGCTCTGCCAGGGCAGCGAATCTTGCCAGAGGCTGGGAAGTGGCCTGTGGGACCTCCAGGACCCCTCCAGCTGGGTACACTGGGATCCTGCGAGCCCATTGCATCACTTGGCACTGGGCCTTTTCATTTGTCCTCACGGATGGGGAAGGAGAACAAACAGACAACATCAACTTGCCAAGAGATATTTTTTTCTCAAGCTGTCCCAAAATCATCAGCCTGAGGGAAGAGCCTGATCTGGAAACCTGGGCAAAGTTATTAGCAACTAAACCAGGTTTTTTCAATGAGAAGTGTCTAGCAAACTATTTTATCATTGTTATCAGCATCATCTCCAAGCACTGAATTCCTTAAATAAATCAGGGTAAGTGAATATAATGGAGAAGTTGTTGTATATTTTTATATATTTACTGTTTACCTTGTCTAAGGACAGATCATTTGTTTGGGAAAACACGGACACTTCTGCAATTTCTGAGCTCTAATTTGTTTACAAAGGAAAGAGAACTGGAAATCTTCGATTAAAGCCTTAGCATTTGAACTTCTTGCAGCAGCACTACACTGATTTCAGAGAGCACCTGTGTTTGCAATCCACATGCCTGTTAAACTGAACCACCTCAAGAACATGGGGTGTATTTTATAGAATCAGAATCACAGAATGGTTTGGGTGGGAAGGGCCCTTAAAGACCATCTCATTCCACCCCCCTGCCCTGGGCAGGGACACCCCCCACCAGCCCAGGCTGCTCCAAGCCCCGTCCAACCTGGCCTTGAACCCCTCCAGGGATGGGGCAGCCACAGCTTCTCTGGGCAACCTGGGCCAGGGGCTCACCCCCCTCACAGCAAAGGATTTCTGCCTCACATCTCATCTCAATCTCCCCTCTTTCAGTTTAAAGCCAATATCCCTTGTCCTATCACTACATGTCCTTGTAAAAAGTCCCTCTCCAGCTTTCTGGTAGGCCCGCTTTCTTGTTTTAATATGTGATAGAAAGAGACATGAGACAACCAAACATTTCACATCCAGAAATTAAAAACATCTATTTTGCTTCTCAGGTCTGCCCCATCTTCATGAAAAATTACATTTTAATTAAAGGAGGAACATTTTAATTTAACAAATGCTGAATTTTTTGATTATTATTATTTATTTAGCATCACTAATCTTTTTGCATGGGAAGTAGCAGTTTAGATGATCAAATTGAAAAATTAGAGTGCCCTGATGAGTTATGTTTGTTGCACTGTGGCAGATGCGGCCCCAGGTCCTGTCCCCCCGGTCCCTGTGTCATCTCCAGCCGTCCCTCGGGCCACGCCACCACGGGGTGATGGCTTCTCTCCAGACCTGCTGCAGGGCCCATGGGGACCCCACAGCAAGTGCCGAAGCCCCTGGGGAGGGCAGTTTTGGCAGTGGCATGAACTACAGGGGATTGCTGCAACATAAGTTTGTTCTCTTCAGGTGAGATTCGTTTCATTTTAAAAGTTCAGGGTTTGTTTTTTGTTTTCTATCTCTTCTCTTTATTTCTCTCTGTTTTGTTGTGGTTTTGTATTAAAAAAAAAAAATATTTTGCAAACCCCTGTGGGCAGGAGGCAGTGTCTCGGGGCAGGCAGCCTGCCCGGCACAGGCAGAGCGGAGGGGAGCTCCTCGGTCAGCCCCAGGGCTCCTCTGGCCTCCCCTCCGGAGATAGCCGTGTCTCTTCTTTCACCAGCCCTTGCTGCAATTCTTCGTTAGTGTTGTTAGCTGCAAAGCAGCTCTGACTCATTTAATTTATGCAATGCCGCATGTTAAAGAGTGTCTGCAATTATCCAGTAAAGTCTATTATTCTAGATTAGAGCTGTGCGAATACAGTAATAGAATATATGACTATTTCTTTGAATCCTAAACTAATTTCAGCGCGAACATGCATGAGACATCTCTATTTTCGTGTTCAATTTCCATTTACATTGAAGCTCTGCTGGTAAGAGTTACTCTCTGGTAAGTTCACTCTCAGCCACAGTGCACTCACATAAGAAACCCCCCAAACTCTGCAGGTAAAGCTCTGCAGCTCAGCTGGCACCACAGCCTGGGCCCAGGTCACTCAACGATGGGCACGACACTGCACAGCACATGGCACGAGAGCATGGGACCGCAAACACCACGGAAAACACAGCCAGACATGAGCACGAGTGGTTTTGGTCAGACGCTGAAGTGGCAGTGGTTACCGAGAGCCATGCCAGCAAGAGCCAAGGGAGGAGCGGGCTGGGGAAGGTCACCCAGCAGGACAGCACAGAGCCGGGAGCTGAGGGACAGCCACCAGCAGGTTGGAGACATCGGGTGTTTAGAAATGGATGTCGGGAGTCCCATCTGGACTCCCAGTTCAGCTAAGAGAAAAATGAAAGCATGGTGTTATCTGTAAATGCCTGTATGTGAACCAAAATTTGAGAAAAGGCTTTTTGGTTGACTTCGCAAAGCAAGGAGAGCAAAAGGATGGACGCTGTGGGTAGACAGGGTCAGCAGAGGAAGGGGTAGCCTGGGAGGAATACAGATAGATTGTCCGAGCAGCCAGGGATCAGGTTAGGAAAGCTAAAGCCCAGATAGAGTTAAAGCTGGCTAGGAACATCAAGGGCAACAAGAAAAGGTTGTACAGGTATGTCAGTGATAAAAGGAAGACTAAGGAAAATGTGGGTGTTCTCTGGAAGGAAATGGGAGACCTGGTCACCCCGGACATGCAGAAGTCTCAGGTACTCAAACAGCTTTTTTGCCTCAGTCTTTACTGGCCAGGGCGTTAGCCACACCGCCCAAGTCACGGAAGGCAAAGGCAGGGACTGGGAGAACGAGGAACCAGTCGCTGTAGGAGAAGACAGGGTTTGAGACCATCCGTGCAACCTGAAGGTGCACAAGTCCATGGGACCTGATGAGATGCAATTTCAGATCTTGAGGGAACTGGCAGATGAAGTTGCTAAGGCACTATCCATCGTATTTGAGAAGTTGTGGCAGTTTGGTGAAGTTCCTACTGACTGGAAAAGGGGAAACATAACCCACGTTTTTAAAAAGGGAGAAAAGGAAGACTGGGGAACTACAGGCTGGTCAGTCTCACCTATGTGCCTGGCAAGATCGGGTACAGATGAATCACAGAATCATAAGAAGGAAAACAAAGTGTTCGAGGCCAGGCTGGACGGGGCTTGGAGCAACCTCGTCTGGTGGGGGGTGTCCCTGCCCATGGTAGAGGGGTGGAACAAGATGGTCTTTAAGGTCCCTTCCAACCCAAACCATTCTGTGATTCCACCATTCCCAGACGGCCTCTAGCCAGGGACCTGCCTCAGAAAGTGACTGAAGGCAAGTCTGGGACTACCTTTGGAGCTTCAGATCTTCCCACCTCTTATCCCCCAGCTATGATTCTGTTTTTAATTTTTTGTAGTCAGATGAAAAATTCTACTTAATTAACAGTGGGGAAAACTCTTTCCCGTTCACTGTTTTCTGATCCGGTCCTGTTATGGTTCTTACTGAGGACCTCAGGGCATCTCAGTATTTTGAAACCTCTCTTTTATCACTTCTCACAAAGAAGTAGCATTGATAGCTAGAAGGTGGATTAAGGTGTACAGTTCTCACTTAATACCTGAGGAACAAAGAAGAAAAAAAGTTTTATTTTTAACTAAAAGTTAACCACTCTGATATTTGATAATATTTTTCTTTAAAATTACCTGGGTTCTTACTTGGATAAAATAACATCAGCTAATTATTGACAGGGAATTTACATCCTCTGCTCAGCCGCTCACGGTCTTGACCAGACTACAGCATTGATTCACCTTAATTTTTTGAGCAACACAGTCATAAACTAAGCCATTTCCGTGTAAAAAAATGGATTTCTGTAGCAAAATATCACCATCCTGAATCTTTTCAGGGCAGCATCTCACTGTGGGTGCCCCCAAGGAGCTTACGACTCCCTGGAGAGCCAGCAGCTGTGCCATGCCATCCAGAAATACAAAGAGAAGGGGCAGGGGGAGAAGAAAGAAAAAACCTCACTCCAGCATGTGCTGGGGTGGCCCAGTGGTGCCGGTGCTCAGCTGGCCTGAGGGATACCAGGAGGGTCTCCATCAGGCTCCGCTGCAGAGCAGGTCCGGCTGCAGCAGGGTGAGACCCCACGGCTGGGGGTGCGGGAGCAGGGACCTGCCCCTGCTCGCTCCGCTGTTCTGCCACCGGGCTGCTTGGGATCCCTCCTTGGCCAAACTGGTACGCGTGCTCTTGCAAATCGAGTCATTTCAAGTAAATGACACATCCAATTTTGTTTGGCAACTCGCATGCGTGTGCTCAGCTTCCCCTTGTCACAGCGCATCCGGCGTGTTCTCCTCTTTGGCATTCTGGATTTAAACTCACGCTGACCTTTTCAAACATAATTATTCTTACTTCTCACAGAAGGTCTGAGACTTTTGGACAGATGAATAGATTTGCCCTTATTCCTCCTATGCAGAGTAAATATGATCAATAGGAATATCCTTCCAGGTTTCTCTCCCCTTTCTCTCCCCCAAGTATCTTCACAGTTATGAATGGCTTCCTGAAGATGGCCAACGAGCAGGGCTCCTTCTTCAAATACCAAAGTAGAAGATTAAGGCTTTGTGCATGAACTGGCTTGAGTTTTATGCCAGTAACCTGGTCTGTGGTGACTCAAACAATAAAGACCCAAAGTGAGTGTCAGAGGCCAGTAAGGTTTCCCTGAAATAACACTCCCCTCTTATTGTCCAAATGGGTCATTTTATCCATATTTTTCTCAGAATTATCTAATTCAGCAGCACTCCTGCAGTGCTGGTGGCTGTTTTACAAGCAGCAGTGGCCATAACCAGGGGGAGACTGAATTATGTCACTGTAGGTGTGACCCTATCTAAGGCCTTCTCCTGGGAGAGATTACAGTTTCCATCTGGGATACCCTAGCACCTGCCATGCCTGGTTTCCAGGTGCCTTTTCAGAAATAAGTTGTTCCCCATTCAGTGCCACCTTGTCTGCCAGCCCCATGTAGTCATTCAAGCACACTCAGAAGTCTCCAATGGCCGTAGGCACCTCTGCCATCAATGGCCATAACTATCTCCATCACCAATGACCATGGGGCACCTCCATCTTCAGCCACCAAAAGCACCTCCATCCGCAATGGCCATAATGTGTTACCAAGGCAGCTGCTGACTGGGGCTACACAACCACCCCAGATCTCACTGCAGAGCCCAAAAGGGCTCCAGGGACCCTCCCCTGGCAGGCAGGACACCAGCAGTGACAGAACTGCTCACTGGAAAATACTGGAAAATGCCCAAGTTAGAGCTGTGTTCAACAATCTGTTAGATTGTTTAAGTAAATTTGGCGGGGGTGGGGGGGGTCCTTAAATAAGCAGATCTGATTCTTTCCCTCTTTCCCCCCTCTCCCTCCCCTATCGACACCAGCAGCTGTAAATCCAGCCGCTCCTGACGGCAGGGCTGGGAAGTGAAACGCAGGCAGGAGGCAGTGCTGCTGCCCTCCTCCATGGTGGGGGCATTAAAATTGAGACAACTAGAGAACAATTTGTGAGGAAAATACCAGTGGCTGCAAGGTGCTCCTCTCAAGGCATTTAACCCGGGTTTTTGTTTTTAAGCAGTCGCTAGCTCTTCTCCCCCATCTCATTACCATGTGTGTTTGCACCCCCCCAGCAGCCCGGGGGGGCTGTCAGCAGTACCCAGTCCCTCGGTATCACCCCCGGACGCAGCGGAGGGGAAACAGTCGCGGCTGGTTTTGCACAACCAGAGACCACCGGTGACAGGTCACAAAAATGGAGCAGCCACACATGGGAACCCCACAGGAGAACAAACAATGGGTCTCAGCCAGGCACGGGAGCATCCCTCCCTCCTGCTATCGCGAAGGGACCAAGGGAGTGAAGGCTCATTAAGAAGTGAGCTTTGTCCCCAAAAGGCAGAGTTAGGTAAGCTTTTCTGTTTCATATTAATAGCCCTTGATTAGAGTTTAATGCAGTGACAGACTGTGCTGCTCTATTAAGGCTGGCTGCCTTAGCCTCCTAAATAACAGCTGGCCTTTTTTCAGGCATCCTGAATATTTTCTCTGTAGGATGTTATGGGCTGGTAACACCAGTGAGAAGACAAACTACTCTGAAAATGAAGAGATAGCAGATAAAAATGGTTTCTTCCCTTTGAAAATTCCTGTAAACTAATCCCAACAATGCAAGCAGCAAGAGGAGACATAAAACCTGCATGAAATTTACAACTTAAATTGAATGTACATATGAAAGTAACACCTTCATAATATCAAACAGCTATATAAAAAGCTATATAGGTCACTTGCGAACATAGGTCAAAAAGTAGAGAACAAATTAAGCCCATGTAAATCTTTTCTTATATTTCCAGTCATGAGCATGTATCTAAAATAATGGCATAAGGCATCGGAAATCAAGTTCTGGAGACAAACCAATTTATTCAGATAGTAGCGGTTACCTAACTTACCATTCTTCAAATGAATTTTAAATTACATCGCTATTGTTACTGATAAAAATGGACTCAGAATCCCACAGGGGAAAACACCCTTGTTTCTAGAGGGGAAGAAATGCAGCACAAGCTTTTGGTTCACTACAGTGGGTATCTGCAAGTAAACAGAGCCTTCAGGATTGGCATGGATTATGTAAATTTGTAGCCTGAGTTCTGTAAACACCCAGGTTCTTACACTGCTGGCCTTTTGCGCATTTCACTGTTGGATTACTTCAGCACATCAGTTATTCTTATTACTTTGCAGTTGTATTTCGTAATTAATTCTTTGCTCAGTATCAGGGGACTGGCCTGCTCTTGTTGTCTGGGATGTTTTCTTGTCCGCTTTTTCCATGAACAGAAGTGAGTGTCACTTGCAGGTCCCCCATACAAATGAAACCCTGGAAACATCCTGGCTCCGAGACGCTGGGGTCTGGCTGCCCCATCACGAGGAGCGTAGCACCAGGAGACACCTTTTCTTAGGAACTCCATGACACTCACCATTTCTGTACCTGCTCCTCATGCCCCACCGCAGCAGAGACCTCCTTACACCCTGTCCCCAGGGCTTCCTGGTCCGAGGACCACTGCTGCTCCTGCAGAGACCGAAATGACCGTCATCTCTGACACGCTGAGTTTGTAACATAGCCACAGCAAGGAAAACATCACAGAATTACAGAATTGTTGAGGTTGGAAAAGACCCTTAAGACCAGGTCCAACTGTTAACCTAGCACTGCAAGTCCACCACTAACCCATGTCCCTCAGCACCACTTCTACATGTCTTTTAAATACCTCCAGGGATGGCGACTCCGCCATTTCCCTGGGCAGCCTGTTCCAATGCTTGACAACCCTTTCAGTGAAAGAATTTTTCCTAACTTCCATCCTAAACCTCCCCTAAATGGGGGAACCTGCTGAATCAGGGAAAGCTGCTCCAAGGGCTGGGGATGCGCTGGCTGCCCGGGCCCGTACCCGCGGCGCTCAGCACGGTGCCGGCACAGCACAGGCTGTGCAAAGCCCCAGAGCGGTCAGAGCCTTTCCACAGTGTTACTTGCAGGCTGATTTAGCACCACGGAGTAATGCAGGAGGTTTTCTGTATAAATATTGCAATAGAATATAACTAAAAATGTGGTTAACACCACACTTCTGTACCTATGTGAGAGGAAATCCATGTAAGCATCCAGTTTCTCTTCCAGGGGGATCCCTGGCTCATCATTGCCCCACATGCGCCGCGAGCTGTGAGGTTACTGGGGAGGTGGGCAGAGCACCGGGGGGCTGCTGCTCTCTGAAGCCCCCGAAGAAGGAGCCTCTGCTGCATCTGGGCGCTGCCGCAGGGCCGAGGGTGGGAGGGAAGGTCTGAAAGAAGGGATTAACTGTCTTCCCATTTGGAGAGCTGTGTTACTGAAAGGCACTAAAAAGCCTAGGGAATTGTATAATTAACAGCGAACTTAATATTAAACCCCTTTTATATCGCAGTGAACCATTTGCACAAAAATAGCTGTTTCCTTCACAGAAAGCACATCCGAAGTGCAGATTAAAAGATCCTACATTTTGCATTTCCAAAATTCTGTGGCCTTTACCTCTCCAATTTATTAACTTCAGATGTGTATCTCCAACCCTAGAAGAGCCTAACACGAGATGCAAGGCTGAGCCCTCGCAGGATCAGTGGCAAACTAGCAAGGTCAGTCCCATCCTCCCGTTTCCATGGCGATCACTGTGATAATATATAACATGGCAACACCATCTTTCTACTGGTTCCAACAGCTCAGCTCTTGGCTTTGTCTGAGCTCCCTTGAAATGGAGGTGAGATAAAAAAGGAGCTAACAGCAAAGAGGGGACAACCAAAGCGGCTGCCTCAGAGCACACTGGGCGCTTTGTATGCCAGACCTGAATGAGGCAAGTTTTCAACAAAGATTTTCTTTCAAGGGCCTGGTGTGTGTCTAGAAAGTGCAGCCTTCTGGTGATGTTGCACTTAGAGATCTGGATCCTGCCAGAGATTTTTTTTTGTTTTATTTTGTTGATTAAGATGTATTTTCCCCATAAGCAAAACTACAAGAAGATTTCTCCTGCTCTGTTACTTGACACTCTTTCCCTGAAAGCAAAGTGACCTGTGGGTGACAAAGCATTTTTTGGTGCTGGAAAAAAAAGCAGTGGGTCTGGTACCTGAATTATTCCAAGTACCTGGAGAGGAGGGTGCTTTGACATGGCCCAACACAGCCGCTCCTCACCCCCAGACACCCAGCAAGTGGCCGGGCCGTGGGCCAGGGACGGCTCTGTTCCCATATGGGGGGAGGCCACTTTCTAAGGAAGAGTTAGAGTTTTTCATCAAAAAATATTACATGTGTCTGGAAATAAAAGGTTTTTAAACCTCAGCTCTTTTCAATGAGAGCCAGTTTCAGCGAGCAACTCAAGTCTCTAGATTTAGAAGTTTAAAAATCCTCGTAAAGCAATGTTTCTGGTTTTTGATTGAATAATCAAAAGCTCTGCAATGAAATAAAATGTTTTCACTAAGCAGAACTGTTTCCCAGTTTGTTGGGAATTCTGGAGTTATTTTAGAATTGCAGGAATATTTATGTATTTGTATGTCTGCATGTATATATATATGCACACATTCATCCATAAATTCAGATGTGCATTCCACCAGCACTCCATAGACTTGTCCCTGGAGAGCAGTCATGCCAACTGCTCTTCCCGGAGACCTGTCTTGCTTTCCCGTGTTTCATTTTTAATTTGTCTGTTTGAGTTCTCCAGTGTTTGTCGAGGCTGCGTGAGAGAAGGGGCCATCAGCCAGGATCACTCCCAGACGGTTACAGCTGATGCCGCATTCGCCACTCGTGCAGGGACGCAGCAGCGGATGGAAACCCGGTGTTACCCTGCGGTGGCTGTGCACAGCCGGGAGGTGAGGAGCCATCAGGAGCAGCGCCGAGAGCGGTGCCAGGAGCAGCACCGGGGCCGGGAAGCTCCACCAGCTGCAGGGATGTCCCGTGCCACCAGCCCCGGCCCGGAGCATCCCGGGGTAGGCAAATCCCCCGGCTGGGCTCAGGACCCCGGGACCGTGGCTGTGATGTGCCACACACCTCCTTGATGGATGTGATCCCAAGAACTCCTTGTCCTGGTGCCAGATTCCTGAGCCCTTCCCTTCCTCCTGCCACCGCAGCGCTCGCAGGGTCCCACACTGGCTGTGGGACCAGCATTGCTGGGCTCCAGCACTGCAGGGAATGGGGTAAGAGGGAGGGGCTCGAGCTGGTGGTGGGTCTGTCAAAGAGAAACGTGGGGCAGAATTTCCACCATCCATCTCCTGTGAATGTCAGGACTACAGACCACCTTCTGCTTGTGAGTAGAATATATTGTTCTACCAGAAATTGGTCAATATTTGAAAATTATTTCCCTGAAAAGGGAAAGACTACTCCTTGACTAATGAGTGCCATGTGAAATTTTATCCTGAAGGGAGTTACCTAAGGAACAGTGAAATGTGATTGGAAGGCAGCAATAGTTCCTAGACACATAAATACGTCTGTTTTGAGCATCCTTGCTCTGCAATCTGAATGGAGAGATGTAAAAATGGATATGCCATTGTGGTGCATTATATTATCATATTTTAAAGCAGTCTCCTGCTGTAACAAGCTCTAAGGTATTTTCTGGAGTGATGAAGTATTTAATAAAAATAAGACAAAGAGTCACTGGAGACCTTAGTGTCTTGCATGCCCTTTAAAACACATTACTGGTCCAAAAGATATTAGCTTAATACTCTCTTCTAGTTAAAAGTGTGATTCATTGTCTAAGAGGAGAAAGATTTCAATGGATCTGCGAAACTCTTTTAGCTTCATTCAGCATATCTGGATAAAATTTCCATACAATTCTTGTTTCCTCTGAGTAGAAAAAGAGACAGATTATAAAGGATACCACTGTCTGATGAGAATATCTTGTCACATCAAAGGGCATATTAAGCAACTTCTAGACCTTCCAGCGGGAATCCACTCCACAGAACCCAGCAGTGCTTTATCCGCAGTATCTGAGGTTTGAGCAGGTGCCTTGGAGCCTGGGGGCTGATCCTGCCCCTGACCCATCCAGCCCCCAGCAAACTCACCACCCTCGGGCACCCGCGCCAGCCTGGTACCAGTGCCCATGACCACTGAATTCAGCCTCAAAGAGCTGAAACCTGCAGCGACGCCGAACGTTTGGTTGTGTCTCTTCTATTGATATTCAGGTTTTTGTCCCCTTCTAATTGCTTTTGCCTCACTTGTTCCTCTCTCTTCATCCCATGGCCCAGTGTGACTTTTGGAGATCTTAATCCAAAGCCACAGGAGGGTTTGCAGGACCTCAACCACACAACCCTCATTGTCACACACAGACCCCAGAAGAGAGCTGGAAACCAAAGCTGCGTTTCTTTTGGCCACTCTCTTTCTTCTGGAGAGCTGTGGAGGGACTTTTAACAAGGGCATGGAGTGACAGAATGAGGGGCAATGGCTTCAAACTGAAAGAGGGGAGATTAGATTGGATCTCAGAAAGAAATTTTTCACTGTGAGGGGGGTGAGCCCCTGGCCCAGGTTGCCCAGAGAAGCTGTGGCTGCCCCATCCCTGGAGGGGTTCAAGGCCAGGCTGGACGGGGCTTGGAGCAGCCTGGGCTGGTGGGAGGGGAGGGGGTTGGAGCGAGATGATCTTCAAGGCCCCTTCCAACCCGAACCGTTCTGTGATCGTCTGTCCCTCTCCTGTGGCAGGATCAGTCCCACAGCACCAGCTCGTGCAGGGCAGCTTCTCGTGGCTCTCTTCAAATCCACCGGAAAGTGTCAAGCCAAGAACCCCCCTGCACCTGCCGGCTGGGTGAGGAACTCCAAAGTACATGAAACTGAACTTTGGACCATGCCAGAGACTCACAGGCATCGGCTCCGGGGCTGGGGGCACTGTGACCCCCCGCTGGCCCTTCTGCAGGCACAGGTGACTCCTCTTGTCCCCTTTTCCAGCAGGAGAAATGTGCTGTTCCCTTCCTCTGCTGACACCCTTTGCACTACAGCCACTAATGACCCTTTTCTCTCAATAATATAATATAATCACGTGAAGCCAGCAGTGATTCACCTAACCTGTGTTTAACTTGAATTTGCTGCTTCTTGCCAGACCTGATGAAACTTCTCTGGGTGTCACACCTCCCGCACTACAAGTCTCTAGCTCAAAGCAATTAACCTTTTTTTTTCCCTGTAATGCCTGAATTTCAGCTTATATTATTTTCCAAAGAAATTATCTTCTCTGAGCATGCGACAATCCTGTAATTAAAATAATTTGCCTTTATGGCATTCAGGTTACATAATTGGCAGGTAAGGATACTTGATATTTTAATAACAGTGAGATATATAAGAAATTTTTCTCACCTCCAGTTGCCTGTGAACAGGAGCTGTGTGCTTTATGCCTTTACGATCTTCATCAGTCCTTCTGACCCCTCATTTTCCCAGAACTTTATTTTCGTAATGACCCAGTAGCTCACTAAAATAAGCTGAACTCCTCTGCAAAGAAAATCAATCATTTCCTACACTATCTTACTAAGAAATGTTCTGTGCTTGCTAAACTACTTCACCAAACTCCATATACAATGGCAAAACATTTTAAAAGGTTAACATTTTAATGCAAGAGCTGAGTCTGAAAATGGAAAGGGTCTTTGATGTCTGAATCTAGCTAGAAATGTCATAGGACTGGGCTTTCATGAATGATTCCTTCTCATATCAACTTTGACAGGGGCAAAAATTAAAATCTAACAATAGTCTTTGCTGTAATATTTTGACGGTTCTATGCCTGACCTTTTCAAGCCAGACAGGCAAGTATCTATGCTTTTCATCATGTGGGAAAAGACATTGCAAAAAGCCCAGAAAATGAAAAATAAACAGAATTCCAAAAACTTTCTAAGTCCAAAGCATGGGATGATGCCAAAGGGTGTTGCTACATCTCTTCTACCTTCCCTTCAGCCTCCTCTGCTTCCAGAGCCAGCTGTTTGGAAGAGCATTGCGGTCCTGCGCGTGATGTTCCCCGGCGATTCCTGTGGCAGGGCAGCCCTCGCAGCAGCCAGGCATGACGGCGGCGATGGAGCAGCCTGGCTCCGGCCCTGCTCTGCCCTGGGGTTCCAGCCTCCCTGCAGCCAACACGGGCCCTTCCCAGTGGGAAACGCCACAGGGGCGGGTTCCGGGGGCTTACTTTTAGGCACTTCTGTAAGTGTTTTAGAGAAGAGAAAAACAAAAAGTTTTTCATTTGCCCCTTAGAATTTATGTTTAGCATTAAAAGACATTATAAGGATTACTTTGCAAAATTTTTCGGAATATATCTAAAAGCTTTTTGAGAAACTGCCACCAGATAGTTAAAAATGAGCTTGTCAGCCAAAATTTGGATATCGCCAAGAGGAAGAAGGATGAGAATGAGAGATAAATCTGTCTCTCTTTAGTGACAGTGAATGGTTATCTAGGACTAAAGCTATGACTGCAGGACTCAGGTATGCAAACATCTTACTAAATAAGTAAGATTTCAATAAATAAGACCCCAGTCATTAAACCAGGAGCACGTTGCACCACAGCAGCTCTATAGAAAGAAGGAAATTATATTCTGTGACTGTAAGACTCGGAAGAAATAACATTTGGCTTGCCTAGGGCAAAACGATCACCCTTTTATGTAAGCTAATATGTTCATAGCTCTTCTCGTTTCTTAGGGCACGTGTTCTAAGGCCAGAAAAATACGTAGCTCATAGGGAAGCAAGGACGAGGGAGGGATGGGACAGACGAGCCACCCAAGCAGATAAGGAAGAAGGTAAAGGCATCGGAGCAGGAGGGAGAGGAGCGAGGCAGGGCCACGGCATGGCTGGTGGGGCGGGACAGCCCTGCCTGGGCCCCCACCGCTGGGGCCAGGCTCTGTCCTCGTCCCCCAGCAGAGACCAGGCAGCCGAAACAACCTCTCATCTTCTGTGGCAAATTTCAGCAGCTCACAGTCCTGAACTGGAGAAAATACTTTCACTGTGTTTCTTCAGCAACATTTCTACAAAAAAGTATGTATTTTTCAGCAGGTATGAAGACATGTAATAAAGACACAATGTTACACAAATCTTTTCCATTCTATCCCACATCTTTTCCACCACAATGAGAAAGACCAGCAGCACTTCCACTCAGTCCCAAGCACCAACTGGAATCCTGAACAGATTGCCCAGAGCAGGCAGCCCTGCCTGGTTTCCTGTGGAAGCGCTCCATGAGCACTGCCCACGGGCCACCGCTCTGAGCGGGACGGCTTATCCTGGCTGGTCACGGCACCTCCCTTTGCAGCCAGGGGTCCCGCTGCGCCGCTGCAGCATCCTGCCAATCGGGCAGTGCAATTAGTGCTTCCCTTTGTATTAGTGTGGTTATTAGGCTGCCCTCCCCTTAGAAGAGGCGAGCGGGGTGTCCCGCAGTGACGGGTGCTTGCCTGCCCTCCTGAGCCCCCGGGTGAGGGGCGCAGGCAGCCTGCAAAGGGACAACACTAGAAGAGGCTGTTGTCAGTGAGGCCGTGAATATTCCTGCAGACAGAGGGAGAACAGTTTGATATTTAGATGAGAATTAATCAGGAAAAGGTTCTTTTGTAAGCTAACAACAGAAAGTCCAAACAAATTTATTTAACTTAACTCTGAGGAGAGGACAGTGTTTAATCAGGAACTTGAAAAGATCATTTTCCATGCCAAAGGACTGGCACCTGGTGTGCTCAGCCCTCACAAACAAAGCAAAGTCAAACCCCAAAGCAAAGAGGAACTCGCTGCCCAGGACCCGGAGCAAGTCACAGGGACACATTCCCATCCCGGTTTCCGTGAGATGCGGATGATTCTGTGCCACTTGCTTCCCCCAGTACAACTTGCTGAGCAGTGGGGTTATTCCCATTGAAGGCACCTACAGGAGAGCATCGTCAAGGCCCTGTAAAAGCAGCAAGGGCAGGGCATCGCCACAGACATCCCCCCTCCCCAGCTGTAATGCTGGGCAAGGCTCTGCTTCCTACAGAGATTTATGTGAAATATTAGGGTTTCTTTCTCATTAGAAAATGAGGAGTGGTGCTTTTAAGGAGTGAAAGAAGCATAATACTGAAAAAAAAAATAAACTTACAGATTAAAATTGTTGTTTCTTAAGTCTTGTTTTCTTTTCGCTGTGGACCGTTCACAACTGAAATAGCAAAGTGATAACAGAGTGAAAGTTGGTTATACTTTGCCTTTTATGTGTATCCTGTGAAAAAATAAGTCATTATTATCCTACACTGATACATCTGAGACTAGGATGTGAGATAAAAATATTGGGATGTGGGATGTCGCTCTCTGTGATGGTTCAAAATATAAAGATGATGGGTATTTTTCACTGCAGTAAAAAAACATGTTGGATTCCCTGTATCTTCATTTTCACGGAAAAGATAACATAGAATATACAGAATTCTAAGGAAAACACAAATCAATACGATGCACATTTTCTTGTAGAATATACAATGAATGTCATATTTTTAATAGCGTTACTTCAGAAAATGATATAATAAAAATGCATAGAATATCTATTCAAGCTGCTATCACTGGTAGTTATAGCTGAAATCACAGACCTTAATCCAGACAGCCTTCTCCTCCATCCTCTGGAATTTACGAACGACCTCATGAAGGTTGTTCAGCATTTCCATGGGACCATGGAAAGACGTCGCGGGAGCGGGCGGTGTTGGGGACTCAGGACCTGCGCAGTGTCACTGGCCCGGCCAGACCCCGGGACAGCCCCAGCGCCGGGCTCTGTCACTGGGACTGTCACAGGACTGCGGCGACCGGTTGATATTGCAACTGGGTTTATTATCCATCTTCTCCTTTATTTATACATCACTTAACAACGTGGTTATACATCGCATCAATTGCTCGATTACGTATGTACAGAGAACGATGCAGATTTCCTGCACTTCTGTCAAACATTCCGGGAGAAATGGCAACGCCTGGCAGATCATCACCCCCTCTGTGATAAAATCACACAGTAGATGCGTCATGATAAAATCACACAAGAGATTTTAAGCTTCTTGACAACAGCGGTCATTGGCAATAATCACATTAATTTAGATGGTCTGAGGATTTGAAGCATAGGTAGGCAGGAAAGACAATGTCCTTTATTTAAATTAATTGTTATGGCCAGAAGTGCATGCATTTCTGGAAAAATAAGCCCTCTTATCACATAATATTAATCTCATTATTGTGTTCAGTAAATGTTACTTTAATTTTACTTGGAGTTCTAAACATATAATTTAAAAAAAATAAAAATAAAAATAAGTGCCTTGTTTGAGATGCTGGATGCTTTCCGGCATGCTCTGTCTGAATACAGTTCCCTCCCANAAAATAAAAATAAAAATAAAAATAAAAATAAAAATAAAAATAAAAATATTGCAGTCCACCATGGCTGATGCAACACTGAGAGCCAGTAAAAATGCAAAGCCAGTCCAAACCCCCCAGAAACACAGACATCACTTTCTGGCTACTTTTTTGGCTCTTGCTCCTCAACCTGATGTTGCTTCAAATTCCCTGTGAAGCCGGTGCCACTCTAGCAATCAATGAAAGCTTGCTTTATCCCAGCCTTACTTCTCATTCAGGCTACGATCAATTGAACTTGTCAAGAAAGCACCAGACGCCGCCTGCATTTTTTCCCCATATCATATTAGGAAGAGAAAAACATTGAGCAAAAGGTGTGTGGGGAGACTGAGTTCAAGTGTAATTAAAATTAAAGAAAGCCATCCCTCTGAGATTGCAAGTATTGACAGATCTCTTACTTTCTTATTTACAAACCTATGTTTATATGCTACCGACCACTTCAAAAACAAGCAAACAAGGGAAAAACAAAAACTGAAAACATATTAAAATTCAAACAGGACAATCCCCTGCAGATTTCATTGTGTCCTGACACTACCAAAACCTCTACTGGATGTAATAGGAACTTTGCTAGGGCAGATGCTAAAGTCTTCAAAGTTTGTGCCTTTACTCTCGCAATGTATTTCCTTTGCTTTGTAGATATATATTAATAGAAGACAAAAAGAATAATATGTAAATGATGACCATCTCTGAACCTTCAATGTAGTAAAATAATGCAGAATAGGTTACAGAAAAAAATAATCAAATGGACCAAAGTTTGATACTTTTAAATATATTACTGTGGAAGTATTATTGCATAGTTCAGTTCTCCTTATGTTTATGTAAGAAAATAAATACCCTATATACCTTGAAATATATCACTAGTATTTTAGAATTCTATTCCAGGACTATATTTCGTAGTCAGCACCAGGAAGGCTGAGTAAGGAAGGAGGAGCAGTAAAACCAGGGAAATGAGGAAGTAAAAAAAAACATCTAAGAAAGCAAATTTTGACCTTGGAAAAGAGAGTATTCACATCTGAATGTCTGCTCTAAGGAGCTCAGCCCCCTGTCTAGGGACCAGAAATAACGCGCACCCATAAACAGAAAACTCAGATCACTTTGGTTTTAGGGAAGCAGGTGTCTTTAGGGACATGCAAATGCATCCAGCACAGGACTGCAGCCCCGGATGCAGCGACGGCAGCCCCGGGAGTACCACCGCTGGGCTGCACCACCGAGGAGCGCAACCGGAACCGCACAAAGCGTTTAATGCAGGCATGGCCCCGGCAGCACAGCCCAGACCACGTCCTCAGGGGCAGAGCCCAGCAGTGCCCCGGGAAATGCATACTGCCAACAGAGCTGCAGCACGGTGACAGCTTCGCCGAAACCCTGGGGGAAGCTGACAAGCAGCACCAGCGCTCAGAAAAGCCCCACTGAGTCTGCAAATCCGTTCATTATGACCTCACCAGCAGAGACATTGGGTTTGAGTTTTCACCTGGATTCAGTACCACACATCAAATTAATTAAACCACATGATTAAATGCAGCAGAAATGTGCTTTGCTGCACAGAGAAATGTTTCTGTACTGATCCAACTCTGCTGTGAATTTAAATGGCAGCCAGCATCCTAGGAATGGCAGACATCCTTGTACCTTAGAAAAAAAACCCCAGCCCCCTCAAAACGCTACTATCAGCATTGAAAGGCAGGCACATCAGCAACAGCTCTCTGAAAAACTAATAATAAATAGAACTTGCTTTATAAAATTATTCATCTTATATGATGCATACAGATACACACATAGACATATGCCCTTTGCATATAAACGTATGAAAATAATTTAGAGGACAGCATCAGAGCTATTTAATGCACTAATGATCACAGCACCCGGTGACAGGTCACTGCACGAGCACACGTTGATCTCTTACCCCCATCGGTGTCAGGGTCTCTCTCAACCCAAACCACCCCAGCAATTGCGTGTGTTTCCAAACTGCTCCTGTTTACAAACCAGCTCTTACAAAGGTTGTGCTGATTAGTGATATTCACTTCACTATAGCTATACACTAAAACCAAAATATTCTGCAAAGTTCTCCATTTATTTATTCATAAGACATTTACCTTTTATTTTTTTTTGCTCTTCAGAAGAAAACAACTATTGCCCACAGTATATGAGCTGAGTGCTAAACTCAAAAGCTACAAGAGTTTATAACACAGATTAGATTGTGATGAATTATTCAGAAACCCAAATGCGCTGTGCCATGCAATGATAGAAGCTAAATGAATATGTGCCATTTTGGGATATGCATGCAACAGATGTAAATAGCAAGGCTGTAAGACAATATACGCAAAATATTTGCAAGTAGGTAAACACTTCTGTTCAAAACAACAGCAGAATTTCAGAAAACAAGTTGGAAAGCACAAAGGACGTGGCAGATGCTGGTGTTTCTGGGCATACAGCCTGCCAGCGTGCAGAAGGGCGACGGCCGTCTCCCCCGGGCAGCGCGGGGTGCTGCACCGCGGGACTCCCCGCTGCCGCAGGAGGGGAGCCCCGGGCCCCGCCTGCAGCCGGGCTGCGGGAGGCACCGCGGGCTCGGGAGGCGCCCGGGCGCCTCAGCTGAAGGCATCCGCGAAGAAGCAGAGAGGCTGATTTGCCTGCACTTTCTGAAAAACAGGGTGAGTAATGAAAAGTGAATGGCTGTCTTCATTTTTAATTTCAAATCAATTCACCGTAAGCCTTGCTCTGCTGCCTGATGTGACATTGCAATTCTGTAGGACAACAGGCATAAAGACAGTTATTAAAGGCTATCGTAGATCAGGTTGGTATGATACAATAGGCATTAAAATGATGTGTGAACACTGCTATCATTCACAATTTCAGACTTTCTATAATTACAGAAAACTTTTCAATATCAAAGTATGCACCGTCTAGATTGTGAGATGCCCCTGGACTTGTGGCTGCCAAGCATAAGTGACGAGAGGTGTTTTGTTGATCCTTAGGGAACTCTGACTGTTCCTCACAATGGCTCCTTAATTTGTGAATCCACCTCAGGAAAGCAGAGTTAACTGGGTAATGGGATTAGAGGCTGCAGCGCTGCATGGGAGCCCTGTGAGCAGCCCTGGGCTGATGGCTGCAAACCATCGTCAGGGGATGATGGCAAGGGGGGGCAGGTCCCTGCTGCCACAGAGGAAATATTCCCCCTGCTGTTCACACGAAGACATCAAGAAAAAAGGATGGGAACTCCTTCTTGGCCCCCCCTGTGCCCAGGCACAGGGGTGCTGCCCTCCGGGATGCGCACACAGCATCCCCCTCCCAGCCCCTCTGACATCCATCTCTGCTGGCGGTCACAAGTACAGACCATCCATGAGGAGAGAATAAAAAAATATAGTTTTTTATCATGATTTCTGATTATTTACAATGGGTCAATAAGGAGGATTTTTTTTTTTAGAATTATACACAGAAGGAAAAAAGTTCCAAACCTGGACTAGGACTACTGCCCTATCGCCAGAGCGACACGGCAAAGTGTTTACCAGGCGCTGCTCTCCCCCCTGCAGAAGCAGCAGAACAGTATAATGCTTCAAGTGAGGGTGAAAAAATATTTTCTCATCCTTAAAGAGCCGTTAACTTCCATATGACACAGCTAAACACTCAAACCACTTCGCCTGGCCAAGGTGTGATCTTTCCAATGGGGGGACACTGGGAACAGCAGAAGGGATGAGAGAAGGGCACGCGAGCTGCTGAGAGCGGCCGGGCTGCGGGAGCGGACAGGGAATGCTGTGGGCTAAGATGGGCTGGGGTCGCTCTGCCCAAGCGAGGGGCCCTTTCCCTCTGTTCCGCCTCGACATTTCCCACCTGGCTCTGGGGAAAAGCTACAGGAGAAAAATCCATCTGCAGCATGCTAGCCCATGTCCCTGTCATCACTCTGTCCTGCTGTATTATTCTGCGTGCATCCTTCAAAGGGAAAACGACTTGGGGTGGCAAAGGAATTACCCACTCTTGGCCTTGAAAGCAGAGCAGGCTTTTGGTACAACGAGTGGAAGTTAAGTGCTAGAAATCTTGACAGAATATAATAAAATCCATTAAGAGTTTCAATGGCTAATTTTGTGGCTAAATATATTTGTATTTTAAATAGTTAATATTTAAACTTATGTAAATATATTTTTGAATATTTAAACCTTAGCCATGCAGATAGGTAGTCCAGATATGAGGTTTTGTGCAAATAAGCTGAAGTGCTTGTGGTGTGCAAAGCAATTAATACATGAAGTAAAGAGCAGGCAATCTGTTTATTTAAGCCTACCATGGATTTTTCTCTTTGATAATCAGAATCAAAGTGCAATAAAGATTCATAAAATCGCCTAGAGAGGAGTCAAGTACTCAGAGAAATGGTGCTTGCAGGTTTCCGAGCAGAAACGTCCCCGCTCCTGCTAGGCCTTGCACTCCCTATCAGAGCCAAGTGAACACAAGGCAGTTAGTCACTGCTTTCTCCATCGCTTAAGGGGACAAGTGGCCTCACTCACTGCCAGCTGCAGAGGGATAAAAATGGCTTCAGAGGTAAAAAAGAGAACAAGGAAAACATATCTAGCCTACTTAAAAGGCATCATATATACTAGACATAACCTGGAGCTGCATACCAATGAAGACCAAAGAAGAAAGGGAAAAGGTGTAAAAGCATGTCAGCAAACCTGGGAAAATGACCCCAGGTGGGTCCTGGAAGGAGGAAGAGGAAACCATCAGCATGGGCATCACGTTCCTCCCAGCGAAGGACCCCAAGGCTGATGATGGATGGTGTCGTCCTCTCCAGCTGCCCAAAGCTGTTGCCTTGAAGACCCAGAGGAGCAGGGCAAGGGTGAGCACAGGCCTATGAGAAGGGATAAAAAATGAGAAAGCTGTGTGTGCTTGCTACACTTTGAGCTGTATTATTAGTGTTATTGTGACTATTCTGTATATAAGTACTCTAACTTCATGACCAATGGAGGTTTGTGCAGACGGTGGTACACACCTTGGCAAAGTCCATCCTGCGTGACAGCCAAGGTGCCCGTACGCAAAGCTCACCCCCACTCCGATCTACAAATTGTGCATTTACACTCAGCATCCTCATACAAAGTTTTCTGTCCTACTTGGAGCCACAGGCACACGTGCTCTGGCTCCCTAGAACATCTCTCTGCCATACCTGACTATGGGTCAGAGGGAGAAAATACCTGAGGGCATCCCTTGCAGCACTGCATGCCTGTAAAAGCCGCGGAGACTAACTATCCCTCAGCCAACCTGTCTGCCCAGAGGAATGGTTCAAACTCAGAACTCCTTCTCCATAAGTTTTCCAGGGCTCTGTTCTTGCTCCTCTACTTGTCTGCCTCTAAACACACACCTATCACCCACCTGCTCAAAACAGACTGTGAGAGCACACCGGTGACCTCCTCCCAGCATGTCGGGACACATGTCCCCATGGCCTCTGCCGAGGCAGGCAGGCGCGGGGCCAGCTCCGGTGCTGGGAGAGCCTCTGGCATGAAGACGTGCACCACACGCTGGGTTTGGTGGCTCGGGGAGCAGAGGAGCTGGGGCAGCTCTGATGGCTTTTTTCCACCCCAGCAGAGACAGAGCTGAGGTCTGGGTGTTGCATAGCTCTGTCCACGTCACCCAGAGCCCAGCCGGGGATTTAAGTATGGTTTTAAAAAATTCCCATATTTCTGAGGTTATACCACAACCAGAAGTTTATCATAGAATCATAGAACTGTCTCGGTTGGAAGGGACCTTCCATATCATCGAGTCCAACTGTCAACCCAGCACTGCCAAACCCACCCCTACCCCACGTCCCTCAGCACCACGTCTGCCCGGCTTTTAAATACCTCCAGGGATGGCGACTCCAGCACTGCCCTGGGCAGCCTGGTCCAGTGCTTGACAACCCTTTCGATGTAGTTATGAAGAAACTCTCCTACTCGGTCACCTGCACTTGTGCAGCAAGGAGTTAATAGGAACTTTTGGATTTGTCACTCAGGACAGACAAATATTCTGCCTTGGTTTGCGCGTGTGGAGGGAGGGACCTCTGCTGCTTTTGTGCACAGCAAACTGTTGAACTGGCCAATATCTTCACTAGCCTAAGGCGGGTCACAGTAATCACCCGCAGCCACCTGGGGGGAGCTGTGCACTCGGCTGGGGAGGGGGAGAACGTCACAGGCTGACTTGCCCCCCGTCTGGGGACAACGGGTCCTGGCCGACATCTGGCAGGTCCCCGCTGGCCGGTTCCCCTTGTTTGGCACCTACCCCCCCTCCTTGGGATGGCTGCACGCAGCTAATTGCAAACACTTTTCACCTGCGCTTTATTTGCTTGTAGGATTTCCCTTTGGGGTTTCGGCAGATGAGAGGAAGGCTATGGTTCCACTTGGAGAAAAGTGGTGGAAGAGAGAGGAAATACTTAATTTTTCCTTGGTAACTCAAACCAAGATAATTGGGCAACAAAACTCCACCCACTCTTCCCTTACCCCAAAGGATACAGGCAAACACAAACTCCTCGGGCCGGTATGGCTTGCTTCCAGCCGGAGCGCAGCTCCCCTGAGAATCATGACCATGAGTCAGCACAGGTTTTGGTCTGCTAATAATTAAATCGGAGATCAGGAGGAGAGGTCACCTATGCAAAAGCACAAGCTGCTTAGCTTGCCCACAGACCTCTGGCTGGAGCACAGGGCCAGTAAGCTGCTTACATAGCATCTCCTTAATAGCCACTAATCCTTAACCATTTGCCTTCCTGTTAATTACAGAGTCATGTCACCGTCTGTTGCCTTTTGTAATTGCTTTTACAGGAAAAGATGATCCGGGTCGCTTCTGTTCCTTAGTGCTGCTCTCTCCGGCAGGCTCCCCCCGGCCTGCAGTGCAGCACTGCCTGGGGGGGTGCCTCTGCCCCCTGGGCTGCTGCAGTCAGCTGGAGCCCCATGGCACAGGAATCCCATTGATTTTTCCCTGCTGCAGCAGGTACTCTTACGTCCAGACGCTAACTACTTGAGGAGAAAAGCCACAGAAACCCCCGCGGCTGGACAGTGTTTCTGAGAGGGTGTTTTTAAGGCCCCCAGCGCTGCCCGCCCAGTCACCTCCCCAGTGGGACGCAGCCTGGGGCTCCGGATGCTCCTTCATGGCTTTGCTCCCCGGCCAGTTCTGTCCCACTCCAGCACTGAGCTGGGACGGCACAGACGGGCTCTCCCTCTGTTCCCGGAGTCCAGAGCAGAAGTGGGGGGTCTAGCCCCCTCTCCAGGCTCCCCCCACGCTCCTGCCCGGTGCCTGGAGGTCTCTACCAGCAATGGGGACACTGGGACATCCCCCTGCTCTTGGGGTCAGGTGTACCAGGATGAGGGTGCTGCGTGTGTTTGGTTTAGTGTCCCCTGCTTGGGCTCTTCCACAGCCCCTCACACCCCCCAAAACCGTTATTGCTTCAGCTTTATTAATTAGTATTTCTACTGGCAGATGCTAGAGGAACCTGAACTGAAAAAAAAACTGGGAAAAATAATCAGATAAAATTCAGCCTCAAAAGTACAGCAGTTTAAATACAATTCATGAAAGAATGGTGTTCATCCCCAAAGCAGACCCGTAACAGTGAGGAAGGGGCCCCAGCCCCAGCACGGGGCAGTCGAGGTGTCCTGGGGACAGCTCTCCAGATGCCAAGTGCAGGAATGGACAGGACAACCTCTATGGCTCACCTGGCCCAGCAAGGCAGTCTCAAAAGTTAGTAACGAGACCAAAAGCAGGCAAAGCTTGCTTTAAAACTTAATCATAAACCTCTTGCTTGGAAACTTAATCAGAAACCTCCAGGAAATGAGGAGAAATAACAGTGCCCAGGTGCTGAGCCTACTGACACAGTGAAAAATGGGGTCTGCTAAGGATTCGTACACTTCCCCCAGCTGAGGCCACTTCCAGCCCCCGTGCCACGGTGCCCCATGTCCGCTGGCGTCCAGTGGCTGCAGCCCCACCGTCCCCCCAGCAGGACCCCCCCCGCAGGCTCCCCAGGCAAGGGCTCCTGATGGGAGGGCTATGTCTCAATTAAACATATTTTATCCAGATGTGTATAAAACGCAGCCAACAGCAGAGTTTTTGGAACGAGAAAGGTCACTCAAGACTCCTTTCACTTTCGAGGTAATAACCACTTTCGCTCAAATTACCATTTAATTCTTACCAGTTGGTATTTTTTTTCAATTCACAAAAAACACAATTACTGGAATAACAAAAACATTTGCTAACCAGAGCACAAAAATCTGCTTTTTTTTGCACAAAAACTCAACGACAAAATTGGTGAACAAATTGCTCATGTAATTTCCCTGAGGACCAGCCACTCTTCCTTTCTGCCTGAGTCCCGGTGTTCCTAAGCCATGGTTCAGTGGGTGCTCCCAGTGCAGCCAGGTCGCCCACTCTGCGCTCCCATCGGACATCAGCCACTGAGTCCCATGGGCTCCTCCGGGGCCAACCCTCTGCCGAGCAGCCCGTCCCTGGCAACAAAGCACGTGCTCCAAGTACTTCTTCTTATTAATTTTCTTAGTTTATGTAGTTAGCTGTCAAATAATAGCAGTTCCTCATTTCAAAAGGAACATGGCATGCATGCAAAATTATTTCAGGCATATGTACCCTTAGGACATATTATTTTCTTAACTAAAATTCAAGTGCATACTTATTACCCAAATCTTTTTCTCAGAAATAGCTTTGCATTCACATGATGGAATTACAAACCACTAGACAATTTTTAGGACTTGTACGCAAAACTGCTTTTAACATGGCTTTTATAGTTGTCTTACTTATCTAATCTCCGTGAGTCATAATTCCTTTAGGATCACTTTTTTCTTTCTACACTGCATCTCACCAAAGCAAATTAAAAAAAAATCAATGAAGGAAACAAAGGAGGTATCCTTCCCTAGCCTGGAGATTTTGAAGAAATGCTGCATGTAATTTTTATTTGTTGCACCATTTCTAATAGGAACAGACACCCTCAGCGCCCACGAAGAGAGTCTCCAGGCAAAAGACTCAGGCATAAAATCTCCCTTGGAAATGAGCAAACTGGATAGATTTAAAAAAAAACAAAACAAAACAAAAAAAACAAAAAAAAAGGAAAAAAAATCACAGTTGTTACTTTTGCAATTTCCAGAAATCGCTGGCCAAATTTTGTGGGAGGTATTTCAAAGACATGCAGATGTGGCACTTAGGGACGCTGTTTAGTGGTTATGTGCCAATGTTCGGTTACTGGTTGGACTTGGTGATCTCAAAGGTCTTTTCCAACCTAAATGATTCTGTGAAATCTCTTCCTTGGCTCTCAGAGAAGAGCAGGAAGGAGGTGGTAGGTGCGGTAGCTTTCGGAACGCGCCCGTCTGGGATGGCAGGTACCTGCGTTTAACACAGCCCTGCTCCTTTCCTCCTCCGGCACGGCGCTCCCCTGCAGGGGAACCCTTTGTCTCAGACACCGAGGGGGAGGGATGAAGTTTCTCGTTCTTCGCCCCCCGGGCTGGCGGGGGTGTCCCGCACCTCCTCGCCACCCCAGCCCTCTCCTCCAACCCGGTGTCCTTTACATCTGCCCACATTTTGGCTCTTGCAGACGGAGCTAGAACAGGGTTAATAAACGGCTGCTAAGATTTTGCTCTGCAAAAGCCTCTCTTTTTCACTTCAGTCACACGACTGTTTTTTCAGCTGGGCTCAAGGGGGCCTGTGACTCTGCCCTGCTGCTAATGGAGCGAACGGCTTCCTAAAGGACCACATTAACAAGTGCTAATTAACCTGTGTCTATTTTTATTGTGTGGCCAACAATAGCAATAACGAACATTAGCCCTGGCCCAGAGGCTCAAAATTTAAATGTCCGGCAGGATGAAAGGTGGAAAAAAAAGAAAGGGTAAGTGGCCGGAAGGGTACAAGTGCATCAAAAGCAGCTGAAAAGGGGACCTATCCATGGGCTCCAGGAGGGACATGGAGGGAGGCGGCAGCAGCCCCGGGGCTTTGGGGAGAGCAGCTCCCGGAGCAAGGCTCGGCTGCAGAAAGCCTGGAAACTGCTGTGAATGGATTTCTCTTGAGAATTTTCACCCTGATCGGGGGAGATACCATCCGCCAAGGAGCCGCGCTAACAGGGACACTGCAGACACCAGGCCACTCCTGTCACAGGATTTCAGACACCAAATTAAGGGTTTCCTGTGCCAGGCAGGCTTACCCGTTTCCTTTTACAGAAGAGGAATAAACTGCTAATTGAAAACCCAGCGTAATAAAAGAAATGAGGAGAGTGCAGCTGGCTCTTGCCTGCAGCCCCCCTTCTCGCTGCCCGCGCCAGGGCCGGCTGCCGGGGTGGGCCGGGGGACACGGGGGTGGCTGCGGGTGAGGTGTGCCCTGCGCCGGAGGGGGACCGGACCCTCTGTGCTCACGCTGCTTCCCCTGACCGTGTGTGTGTGCATGTGTGTGCACAGGTATGTGTGTGCATGTGTGTGTGCGTCTGTGTGCGTGCGTGTGTGTGCGCGTGTGTGTGTGCGTGTGCATGTGTGTGCATGTGCGTGTGTGCGCACGTGTGTGTGTGTCTGTGCGTGTGTGTGCACGTCTGTGTGCATGTGTGTGTGCACGCGTGTGTGTGCATGTGTGTGCACAGGTATGTGTGTGCATGTGTGTGTGCACATCTATGTGTGTGCGCACGTGTGAGTGTGCACGTGTGTGTGTGCGCATGTGTGTGTGCGCATGTGTGTGTGCGCGTGTGTGC
>VXBO01014509.1:399688-455008 GCA_013400135.1 Rhinoptilus africanus
AAAAGAGGCAGCAGAGAGAAAAAAAAAAAGAAAAGAAACCTGCAGGTAATCCAGAGCATAATTAACTGCTAAAACAATTTACATGAGACCATTACCTGACGATTATATGTCAAGAGTGACAGCCCGAAATACGTACTCTGGCTCTCATGCAAGTAACTGGGTGTGCAGCAGGAGTTACTGGGACAGACTTGCTGGAGCAGTGACCAGCAGACCAGCAGACCAGCTGAGAAACCCCACGGCAAAATAACGCTTAAAAAAAAAAAGCAAGCAAACACAAGTGAGTTAGCTAACAGTGTGGAAATGTGCCCCTAGATGGGGAATTTCAAGGGAGGGTTATCTTCCACGGCACAACGCAGGGAAGCCCTGTTCCTCCACGCGTAAGTTGCACACAAGGTTCATCTGAGAGTCCTTCTGGCAGATTCTTAGTGAGATTTCATATGATGATCCAGGCTTTATCGTTCATTATTAAAAAATCCTCCCATAGTGTCAGATAAATGCAGTGCCTGGGAACAGGCAGACTGGATGAGCATTTTCCTGACCATGTGGGTGAAGCCTTTTTTCATTTAGGAGCAGGGTTTTCCCATTTCTTCCAAGGCTACACTGTAAATTTTAAGAATTCACGTGTGCTGTACTGAGTAACTCCATAACACGGCTGTTGGGAGATTCTGCTCTTCCGCTGCCCATCACAGAGACAAATTACACTGGCTGTTACTCGGGTTCGAGAAGTTCTCCTTTGCCCCATGGCATGTCTCTTGCTCCGTGCCCTGGATGACACGCTGCTGGGGACAGACCGGACAAGTCCCCTGCCCCCCAGGGACGAAGGACAAATACAGCGGACCATTAGCAGCCTGGTCCCGTTCGCATGTTCCCTTACGCTCTATGGGACCTGTCCTTAATCTCTGCTTGTGCCTGCGGTGACGCTGCTCCGAGGACATGGGACGGTGCCGCGGAGGGTGCTGCAGCCACCGCTGCATTTCCCTGCCCCGGTGCCCTGGGGGGTGTCCCCAGGCTGCAGGCAGCCTCCGGGGGCCAGAGGAGGGCAGTGGGTGGCCGGGGCAGGACAACCTCCAGGGCATCCCTAGCAGCACTTCCAATGGGACAGCAAACTCATCATGAGCACTTGCCCTGCTCTTCCTGGCCTGAGTTGTTCTTGAAACAGGAGATGAGATTAATAGAGCTATTTTTAAAATTAAAGACTCCTTCAATCTTTTCTTTTTTTTTTCTTTTTTTTTAATTTTTTTCCACCACTTTCTGGGTAACCTTTGGCTTATAAAAATCTATATTTTCTTTCAGTGTTTCTTCATGACTGATGGGTTGGCTTGCACTGAAGTCCATGAGAAATCTCTTCCACAAACAGGAAAGCCTCAGTCGGACATAGCTGTGCCCTTGGGCAGCAAGCACCACCCCACGGCGGGCTCTGAGAAAGCCCTGCGACAACGGGAGAGTTTTCTTCAACCTAAGAGCAAAACAAAGGGTTGTAACTCTGAAAAAAAGGAAGAGAAAAAGATTTAATGATGAAATTTGAAGCGCTGCCATACTATAATGTGTTGTCAGAGTGGTTCCTAAAGGTTACACATTAGTACAATATTATTTCTTTAAAGAAGCAGACACCGTGACAAACTCACTTGCAGGTTCTGGAGCGAGAAGGCAGAATTTTGCACCTCCATTATACATGGATTATGCAAATGTGTGAGGATAAAGGGCAGAGATTGTTAAACTGAACAGATATATTGGAAAGCTGACCTTTGCTACGCTTCCACCACATGCAATAATGTTATACTGCCAGGAAAAAGAGCAGAACGGCAGCTGAATTAGAGATATACAGAAATGAAGTGCAAGAGCTGCACCATCAGGCTGCAGGACCTCTCCCCCATCCGTCTCCTGGGTTAATGTTTCATAAGAGACTCACGAAGGTCAAGGATTCTCCAAAGTGTCTCCTCTCTGCTTGAATCCCATGGGCAGCAGAGGGAGGGTAATGCAGATGATTAGTTGGGGTGGGCTGATCTGCTGTGTGGGGGATGCCTCACGGAGGGATCTGCAGGTGTGCCGGGGGCTGAGAGCTGCCCTGCGCGGCTCAGAGCAGGCCAGGGTGGCAACAGGGTGACCATCCGTCTGCTTGGCATCGGGGCCGGGGCAGAACCCACCCAGCAGGCTCCTGGTCAACAGAGGATGCTGCCACGCTGGCAGAGCCGTGGCACACCACACACACACGCAGAACTTCCCCGTGGGAAAGAGCTACACAGAGAGAGAGGCACCTCCTACTTTACACTTAGGGAAGCACGCAGGCAGGGATGTGATTTAAGGCTCTAGAGACAGATAATGCTATATCAAGGTCAAGTATTTTGGATTACCGCTTCTGTGGTTTTCCAGTTCAGACACTACCCATCTTCCAACAAGGTGAAACTTTGACTGACTTTGTTAAAGCAATTGTTCAAAAGTAAATCCTGTTTCCTGGCTTTCTAAGCAGGCAGAAATAGAAACAATCAGAAATAATTGCCTAGTAATCTCTTGCCTACACGGTTATTTTCTCATTCTCTAGAGCCTGAAATTGGCTGTGGAAGAGACTTGGAGTCCTTGAGGCCTCACTGTTGGGATTGGACTGTGCTTACGAGGTACCGAGTAGGCTGATTCCCAGGTGCATCAACAAAACCAGTCCTGCTCCCAGAACAAAGAGTGCCTCTTCACATGCATCTCACAAGAGGACAGAATGACCCAAGCATTTACATTTAATAGCATCAAACGGTCAGGAGCTTGCTGTCTTGCAAATTACTGCAGTAGGGGCTTCCAGAACCCACTTCGGCATCTTGTTTCCTACCTTCCTAAAAAGACAGATCATGGCAAGTGTTTCAGTAGCCCAGAAAAAAAACCCCACAGGGCAGCAATTAAGTGAAGAAGAAATAAGGAATTTAGACCACAACCTAATGATGATCACAAGCACAACCGATGACCAAAGGGCTGGAGAACCTGTCCTATGAGGAAGGACTGAAGGAGGAGAGGAGAAGGCTCAGGAGGGACTTCATCACGGCGTTGCAGTACGTAAAGGGTGTCTCCAAAGAGGATGGAGGGTCTCTCTTCACAAGGAGCCACATGGAGAAGGCAAGGGGTGATGGGCACAAGTTGCAGTGGGAGAGGTTTCATATGAATATAAGAAAGAAATTTTTTACAGTGGGGACAAACATTCCTGGAACAACCTCCCCAGGGATGTGGCAGAGTCCCTATCACTGGGGATTTTCAACACGTGGCTGGACAATGTGCTAGAAAATCTCATCTATGTTCCCATTCCCACAAAAGAGTGGAGTCTTTCAAGGTCCTTTACAACCTGGGCTGCTCTATGATTCTACGATTCTGTGATTCAACCACATACAAAAGGAAATTAGCAGAGGAGAGAACCAATACAATAAATGTCTGCCCAAAGCACTGTGCCCCAGATAGGGAAACATCTTATTTGTAGGCAAGATTACCAGTTTTGATGGTGAAATGGTATCAGAATAGGTGCCGTCCTGCTCTCTCGAGCCCGTAAAGGACAGATCCTGTGCAGTCAGTGAGAACGTTTCCATGTGAAGCACTGCTGCACGCAGCAGCTCAGGCTTGATGGACACCAGCTCTCCATATCTCCCAGGCAGGCCACTGGGAATTAAGAAAAGGTACCTTCTTCTGACCACACTAGACACAAAATACAGACATCTGGAAAAAGAAAAAAAAAACAAACAACAGATTTTTTTTCCTGGTATTTTGGTAGGGAAAAGTCAAATAGTGTCATACAAAAACTCCTCTGCACAATTTCTGCAGACTGACCATGAGTGCACAAGTGGGAAGCCGAAGCCCTTTTCTGTCACCCCCGTGCCCAGCTCAGGCTCCTCTGTCTGCCCGCCCGCGCTCCCCGGCTGGTGGAAGCAGCGGGACTGCGCTCGGCCCTACACGATGCTCAGTGCCGGCGGGCTGGCTCTCTCCTGGCCTCGCTCCCTGATTCCTTCTAGGAGAAGAGAGTGGGGAAAGAGGGGACTCTGTGCAAATGGGATTGTTTTTTTTAAAAAAAAAAAACTTGAAGATTTTATTTAAAAAAAAATTTGTCTAAATATTTTATAGACATCAAATTTTAAGTTTTCTAATGAAATTAATGTTTTCTGAGGACACAGGTTCTGTGCCAAACATTTCTTCTCACATCAGTGCTGTTCTTTTCCTTTAAAAAAAACCCTGTGGCAAGAAAAGCTAACACAGCTCTAAGCAAATACCTCGGCATTGCAAGAATGGGTGGTGCCTCTGCACTTGCCTGTGGGACACTGTGATGCTCAGCCTCAGGCTTCTACCAGGTCCCAAGTCCAGCAGTGGCTGGTGGGTGGGGTGGGGGCATTTGCAGTGGCTGCTTCAAGAATTTGCCTAGACATAACATTTATAATTACTTGGAGTTACCAGGGATGGTGACTTGATATCCAAATGGTTATTCATCTGTTTGTTTTCCTAATTAGGAAATACAACAGCATTAAGGGAATTAAATTATTTGCTCTTGTGTAATCTGCAGAAGTAATTGTGATCTGACCGGCTGAGTGTAACCCCCCCAGACACCTGCCAGCAGAGATGCAGGAAGGGGCTCCCACCCCACAAGGAATCCTGACGGAGAGCCCCTGCCCTTCCCAGTGCAAGGCAGCACTGTGGGAGAGCTGCAGTGGGACGCACCATCCATCCTCAGCGACGCCTGTTGTAACTGCTTGGCTATGGAATTATGCTGCGCAGGGAAAAAGTACCGGTGATACATAAAACCACTAATTTATTTTAAGGTTTCAAGTAACTGTTTGTGACACTTAGGCACAAAAGTCTACTAAATACTCCAAATCATGTTAAGTGGTGTGTTTGCATAGGTAGGATATAAAAAAGAGGGGAAAACATTTAAAAAGCAATTACTGAACACCAACCTATACCATTTATTTCATATCTGTTCAACCAACCTCATCCCATTAAGAAGAAGGATTAATGTTTAAGGGACAAGAAAAATAAAATGGCTATAGTAAATGGGCACTGCTAATAATTACCACTTAGGTTTGTGTTCTAGTAAATTAATGGCACGGCACAATGCTGAGTATTAATACATAGTCCCAGCTTATGAATGCTGAGCAGCGACTTTAGGACACCCTGCCCACTGAGGCTGCGCCCCGTGACACAGCCAGCGCGGTGTTGGCAGCGAGTCAAGGACACAGCACCCTCTCCTAAGCGTCTCTCTAGGAAAGTAGAGGATTTAGTGCCTCATAATGAAATATTTCTACTTTTCTAATCATTCCATCATGTTTCTTTAGCAAGAGGGTTCACAGAAGAGCAGACACTGATCCCGTAATTCAGTAAGGATGGAGTTCCTTCCTAGGGCACTGAAAGGGGTTGCCAGTGGGGGTTGGGAGGAACAGAGAAAGCAATTCTTAAAATATGACAATATAAAATTCAAATAATATTAAAAGGAGTACAGAGGCATGAATCTTGGCAATGAGCTTTGAAAACATATCCAGTATTAAAAAACCTAAAGTTTCTTTCTCTCACTTTTCTCATTTGCAAATAGCAATAAAAATCATCGCCCATCCTTGGTAGGTGGTGACATCCATGTTCTTAAGGTAAATGTCCCCAAAACCTTCTTATCAAGAGGTCTGTGGGTGTATTTTTCTTTAGTGAGGTTTTTAACATAATCTTGGTAGCATCCTTGAGGTCCAACTGTGGAGATACAGCTGGACGACAGATGACAAGGCTTTGTCAGGACCAAAAAAGCTTTGTCAGGACCATTGGGCTCAAAGGGTGGTGGCAAAGGGCTCGAACTCATGCTGGTGCCTGGTTGGAAGCGATGCCAGCTGGGTTTGGTAGTGGGACCAGTGCTGTTAATGTCCCCATTGAGGCCCTGGATGGCGGGATGAGGTGCCCAGCCACGCAGCTGGCAGACATGAAGCAATGCTAGGGAGAAAACAGATCCAATATTTTTACTGCTTGTACATATGAAAAAAAAAAAATGCACTTTGGGACACAAATTGCTATTATATGCTTAGGGGAAAAAGCATTCAGAAAAACGTAGATACTTTGAAACAAGTAATTTTTAGTTACACAAAGGATAAATAATGGCCTGACTTTGCAACATATTTGAGATGAACAAACAGCGTCCATCTGCCTGACCCCTGTCAGTAGCTGGAGCACACAGCCTTAACAAAGACCCGTTACCTGCGGCTGATTTTAACCCCGGTCCCTGTGCCCGTGTGCGAGCCCCATGCGGAGCCATGTGCCCCTGTGGCGTCTCCCACCTGCCTGTTCCTAAACTCATATTTTCATGTTCCTGTCACTGACCAGGAACTTCCCTGGCAAAATTCTGTCAAGAGCGGAAAGGTTAATAGTGAAAACGTGCAGTATGCTTAGAAAGCCACTGCTCTTCTTTTGGTGTTGACAGACTTTTACCAGCGTGGCAAATGCTGCTGACAGGAGCTCGGGAGTGTGGGTTGGGGTAGTGACAGGCACAGGCTGAGCGGAGATGTGCAAGACAAGCGGCACCAAAGGCCAGTGGGAGAAACGGGTGCAGCAGGTCCTCCACAAACCATGGCTGGCTGCAGGAATTCACAGAATCACAGAACTCTTGGGGTTGGAAGGGACCTTTCAGATCATCAAGTCCAAACATCAACCTCACACTGCCAAAACCGCCGTGTCCCTCAGCACCACGTCTGCCTGTCTTTTAAATCCCTTCAGGGATGGCGGTTCCACCACTGCCCTGGGCAGCCTGTTCCAATGCTTGACAACCTTTTTGGTGAAGAAATGTCTCCTAATATCCATCCTAAACCTCCCCTGGCATAACCTAGGTCCATTTCCTCTTGTCCTGAAGACATGAAAGAGAACTATTATTTCTTCCACGAAAGAGACTTATTGCACTGCAAGCTTGTGAGAATTAAAACGTAAGCTTTCACATTTTGTTCTTTCCCCAGGGTTACCAGGGTCTCACCCAGGGATCTGGGGGGGCTGTGTCCTGTCTCAGGGTCCTGCTCCTCCCGCTCCTTCCCCAGATGGCAGCAGCACCCAGCCCAGCCCCTGCTCATCTCCCACTCCCCCTCCCAGTCACCCTGGCCTGCGCCTGCCTGGAGGAGAACCTTTAACCAACCCAGACACACTTTTCACGCTTTGTAAAGCACAGTCCCGGGTAACGGTGTGATGAAAAGTCGTGCTTGCTCTTTGGAGAGCTGGGTGCAGCTATCAGTGCTGACAAGCCCAGCTCCATGCTTACGGGCAGGTTGTAAGATTTCTGAATTCAAAACCACATGAAACACCTTTTGCAGACAAACACGTTTTCCTCTGATGGGAACTGGTGCCTGATGGAGCGATGGGTTCCTGGATAACTTGGAAGCCTATTTCAGATGAGAAGGAAATTTAAGACAACCTAAGAACCTTGAAATGAGTTCCGAGGAGAGCAGCGCAGAGGCTCTGCCGAGACGAGCGCGCCTCCCTTCACCTGCAAGGATGCAGCTACAGCTGGGGCAGCGCCTGGCACCGAGGAAGCTGCTGCCACCAGTGCAGCCAAGGCCAGCCCTGTCCTCTGGGCACAGCCGATGGCGACGCACTGGCAGAGTTTGGAAGGAAAAGATCAAGACCTTATGTTTGACTCCCTCTGCCCCCAAAAAAGATGCCAACGACAATGTGTGGTGTATTCAAAACAGTGTAGCAGGGCACTGGCCTTTGTATTTTCAACAGAACTTAGAGGCTATCGAAGGAAATTTGTGTGAAGCAAGATGTGGCCAAATGGGTCCTAGATTCAAGGTAGGCTTGGATCACGGCTCATCAGATAATCACTGCTGCCGTTATCGTGGCAATAACAACTGTGAGAAAGCATGCAGTGCATTCAGATATAAAAGACCACAGTCATCTTGCAGCAGCTCCCATCTCATACCTGCACTTATAATACTGACTTAATAAAAAATAAATCATAATTCATTCATTCTAGACAGCCTAGTGGAGCAAGACAGGAAAAAACAAGATATTATTATTTCTAGAACTACTAAATAATCATATTAATGGCTGTGACATCTTCTCTCACTTTGGAAAGCTTCACTTGCTGTGATTAGCAAAGGCATTGTCAAGAGACACTTCATGCCTACTCTGGTTTTCAGTGGAAGCAGCTACAGTGCATTGTAGCAACCTCAGCCACAACAAAAATTATCCCCCTTCTTTTCTTCCTTCCCTTTTTCACAGCTTGGGAACCGGCAGGTTTTGTGCCTTGGTTTCCAGGCTCTCCTACGGGCTTGGACAGAGCAGATCCAGTCTGGCCTCGGCCCCAGGGACAGCTCGGCTGCTCCTGGAAGCTCCTCGGAAACTCTTCTCCTCGCTGCGCTGGCCACCCCTGCACTTGGCACGCCAGTGGGGTGCAAAGCCTCCTGTGGAAGAAATTAGGAGATCTTTTGTCGGTTTGTTGTTGTTGGTTGTTGTCCCCACTGTAGCCCTTCTAGAATAATGGTATTTGTTACTGAAGAACCCCAGACCTTCCTTGAATGGCAGCGTCTCCAGCACCAAAGTGCTGATGGCCCCAGACGAAGCCGTGGGAGCGGACTGCGCTGCCCTGCGAGCCAGGCAGGGTCACTGCCGCAGTATTTTGCCCTCTCCAGAACTTTGAAAGTTCAAGGAATCGAGTTTATTCTTTTTCTCACTCCTAGACACGTTATCTCATTGTATTATGATCTCAGTGCCCCTAGAGAGACCTCTCCAGGAGGCTGGCATCTTGTACTTTGTTCAAAAACCTTCATTTTCCACCAGAAAATTTACTTAAAATTTAAAATAATCAAGTAAATAAACCTAATATTGAAAAAGAGAAGGAAAATTGAATGTTGAAAATAAAAGGAGTACATAATAAAATGTGTTTCAGCCCTGTTTCTCATTTTTTGTATTGGAAAAACCTGAATGTGGCAGCATAGTGGAGGAAGTTTGTATATAAAATATAAAAGCAATCATATAAAGAAAGGTAATGGTGTTGGCCCTCAAAAGGAAAATGAGCTTAAAACACTTCAGTAATGGCTGTATACACGGAACCCTTCAACAAGATAAAAAGGATAAAAGCAGAATTGAAATCCACAGCCATTCACTAATGGCTGCATTTTGTGTGGCAGTTCAACACCCCCCTTCTACAGTTTCTAGCAGTGCTGTAGGCAGCAAGGTGCACCTACTTACCCCTCTTTATCTCTAGCATTTAATAGGGGAAAAAAGTATTTGAAGAGTATTAGATATCATAAAAATTAGGGGAAAACAACTGAAAAAAACCCAGGAAGAGAGCAGATACAAGAAGTGATGAGAATTTGCTGCTGTTCCGAACAGTGGTGGTCTGACACTGAGCAGAAATCCCAGTCCCTCTGACGAAATAGGACATAAATGAAAGACAAAACTGAAATAACAGCCTACAGACTCTGAAATTGCCCTTATCTCTGTAGTATTCGCTAGTATTACTCACAGGCAAAGCAAAAGGGTAAAAACTAAAATTGCATAATTTACCGAGCAGACTTTTTCTTGAAAATAGGAAGAAATATCATATCCAGCATAATCAATGCAACTGGGAGGAGAGCAGTCAGAACAAAACTGTAACCGAGGCCAAACCCCACATTCGTTAAAAAATCTGCAGAAAAGCAGCAGCACCAAGGAAGAAAACAAAGCTGTTGGCACATTTTTTTCCGCCTTACTGAAACCCACAGAGACCCCCTTTTTGGACAGACTCATGGTGCCCACAAGCTCATGCTACCAGTAATACGCTCTGTGTTAATAGCTCTGTGGTGAGGATTTGGGTGCAAAAAATATTAAACGCACTCCAGCAGTTTGCCTGCTGTCCTCCAGTCGCCAGCCTTTGGCCAGTGCCGCGCCTGCTGGAGAGTGGATGACAACTGGGCCTAAGTAGGATGGAAAAAGCCATTTATTCCCTTTCAGACTGTGAGAGCCCGTGAAACTGAGTGCAGAGACAGATTTGAAACATTTTTGCATATAAATGGCATTGTTTTCCTTGGCACATGCATAGAATGTGGCTTGAGCTTATGCCGTATCATATCTTCATCCCAACTTGCTGGTGAGGGTTAAATTTGCATTTTGAACTATAAAAACATGTTGAGAAGTAAGAAAGAATACTAAATAAACTGATCTTAGGCATCTTTTAGCTGGGTTTAAAACACAGATCTGAGAGAGCTTGCATTTAAGTTTAATTGTTATGATTTGCCTTTTAGTTTCCAAGGAAGGCATTTTCCTTTAAAGCAATTTAAAAACAAAACAAAAAAATCATAGGAAAAAGGCTCAAAGTAGCGTCTGTGCTGTGCTCATTGCCCGTGCACCCCACACCCCGTGACGGAGCAGGGAGCGCTGGCCCAGCCCTGCCGCGGCCGCGGGTGGCTGCCGGGGGGACACTCGGGGCAGGGCTGTCCCCGAGGGACACGCCGGCTGGTGGCAGCGGGGCTCCTGCCATCACCCAACGTGCCAGATGCTGTCTTGCAGGGTCTTGTGAGTGAAGCAGAGAATCACCCTCACCAGAGCACCTGAGACAGCCAAAAACAGGAGCAGCAAAGCGTGAGGAGCCACCGGTGAGGACATCACCGTGGACATCGCCAGATCCCATCATGAGAGCCCCGGACCTGCTCCAGTGCTGGTTGCGACAACCAGGAGTCCCCTCTCAGCACCGCTTTCCATTTTCCCCCTTTTCCTTCCATCTTCCCTCCTTCCCAAAGGGCAGGAAGAAATCAAAATTTCCCTTCAAACCTTGCCAGTACCTCCAGCCTTATTTCTTCCTCAAGACCCACGCAATGGTTTGTCTTTCCACTTTTAACAGCACTTTTTGAAAATCTCAGACCAGCTGTAACTTTGATACAGAAATGGCAATAGTTTTGGTCAAACACTAATAAAAACATCTTAAGACGAGTAAAACAGGATCTCAAGCGAGATGGACAGGTCTCCAGTGAGATGCACTTTTCACAGAATCCGATGCAAGTATTTCTCTATTTTCTTTAAAACGAATCCAGGGGAGATGCTATAAACTGACACTTCACACTATAAACCAAAGGAGGGAAGCTTCATTGATAAGAATTAAGGAAACAAAACAGTGGTTCCTGTTTGGTGGAGGAAGCATCCACCCTGACACTTAAAAGAAGAAGATAGAAGCTTTCCTGCATGAGGAAATCTTCCTCATTAAATGATCTGGGGAGAGCAGCTTCTCAAATAAAGCTGGAAATAATCAAAGAAGGATGAGAAATGGCAGTCATCCAACAAGGGCTCACAGAAGTGGAACAAAGGACCAGTGACCTGGAACACCACACAAAAGAAATGAAACTCATATTTTAAAAGCAGCATCCCCAGAAGCCGCTTAAGAACAGTTGTTCCGCAGCATTTCGGTGTACTTCATTGAACACTTTAAAGATCGCCACTTGAATTGTGCACTTCAAGTCCATTATCGGATAAATGCAGCCTTTCTCCCATGCCTGTGAATCCCCCGAGGACAGCCGCGCACCCTGGCACTGTCGGCTATTGCTGTGTTTGCAAGTGGTGGCTCTTGGGGCGCGGGTGCCCCATCACTCTGCTCCGCGCTGGCAGTGGCCACGCAGCCCTCGCTGTCCCAATAGAGGGAAATAATGACTCACAGGTACGAGCTGATCAGAGAATTGCTCCTTGCCCTGTCCCCCCCCAAGGAGACGTCCGGTACCCCGCTGCTTCGCTGCCTCCACAGAGCCCTGGGTCCCCCATCCCCATCCCTCCCCCAGCCAGCGTCCCCCTGCCCAGGGTTGCGGGGGGTGCTCCGTCCCGCTCCCACCCAGGGTCCCGGGACAGAGGGGACAGAGAAGGGGGGTCTCCTCCCCTGCTGCCCCCCACCCCAGGCTCTGACAAACCTGCTGCTCTCTCTCCAGGGCAAACCACCCCGCTCTCTGGATTGAAAATAAGTGTTTCTCTCTCTTCATAACTGATTTCAAAGATGAGTTGGTCTGGGCAATGTCTGAAAAATAATGGCCAGCCAGAATATCGCTCTACACCTGAGAAGAAAACACAATGAAGTTATAGATGATATAAGCACAGATAGGATGACCTCTGAGGGGATGGATCATTTGTTCCATCTACAATGAACTTTAAGGAATATTTTAGGTTTCAGCTATGATTTTTCCTCTAAAAGAGAAAAAACAGAAGAAGAAAAAAAACCTGCTTTTCCCACCGCTGTCGTATCTTTACAACTGTTTAAATTCTGAGGACAGTATAAGTATGTTATTTCAGATGCAGCTTTAATCCCATCATTCATAGCAAATAGTCCTTGCCTAATACAAAAGGATATTAATCCTAAATACGAAAGGAAATACAATCCTTAATTGTATTTAAATTGCAAGCGTTAGTTCAGGAGATGGTCATCTGTGCAGGAAAGTCAAATAATATATCTTACTTCCTGAATCTGCTTCTCCTTAGATGCTGGACTTTCACCTCTACACTCTTCAGATCACTCAAGCGAATGTGATGGCCTCAGCACTTCGAACATCGCACGAGGCTTCTTAGTCCCAAACTATCCACCAGCTCAGCAAAATTTTTAATGATTGTCATTCTCCATTTCATATAGGTTCAAGACAAAATGAGATCGAGTCTGAATTATTGTCTCAAGAGTCTGCTCAGGACACGCTAAAAGAGAACAGCAGGACATTGGAAGCCCACTGCTGTTTCTGCCTACGTTTTGTCATGTTCATAAACTATAGCCTTTGCTTTCCAGTCCTATCAATCTTTCATCTCTCTCAAGTGCTAAATTAATCCTATTTAAAAATGTCAATTCGACTGGTCAACTCTTTTGATGGTATTAGGAAGTACTTGATATCTTTGCTGCCCTTTAATTTTATGAAATAGGAGAGAATAATCCTGCAAAAATAAACCCCCTCCAGCCATACACTTATCTGTAAAATATTCATTTTTAATGACATTATGTTGAAACAAAATCTTTTTTCTCTTTTTGTAAACAGAAGGAAGATTATAATTGCACTACTTATGAAAAGACGTATTAACGCAAAAACGAACATATGAAGACAAAGACAATAAGGAATGTACTAATTAGAAGTCTTTAAGGAGTCAACATTGGCCAAAATTTCAAAAGTCACTTTAGCAAAAAGTTATTTTCTTAATTAGGCACCAGGATTTTGTGCTATTTTTCCTCTTTTGATATTTTTAAGGAAGCAAGTGAATAAATATAGTGTGTATCTTTACTGATATAGGCTGGAACAGTCCCAATTAAGTCAATGAGCCATTTCCCAGCTGACGTAAATGTCATGGTGTAAACGTCTCTGCTGAAATCAGCATAGGGCCTCGATTGCTGTCAGCCAGGAGACTGGGTGGTTGTCCCCACCCACCTCCAGAAGCCTCTCCGGCAGTCATGGACACCCCTAAGGCTCACCTATGAGATGCTTTCAAGAGCTTCGAAGGCACCTGGGGGAGACAGTCACAGCCGGACGGCCCTCAGCTCCTCGGCTGGTCTGTGACCCCCCCAGCTATGGAATGGGATGGCACAAGCACTGGCAGCTGTGCACAGGTGACCCTTAACAACTGGGTATCTTCTGAACACTGGCAAATAAAATGTCACCAGGTTTGTTCATGACTGAAGCCACCCATTCACTTTTCCTTTTAGATCTTTCCCGATCTCCTGGAGCTGGCAGAGATGCTACAGCCACACAGGGACATAGGACACAGCGATGAAGGCTCCACAAGTGGAAAGGGAGAAATGGGGAGTGGCAGATGTCCCATCTTCTCACGCTCAGCCCAGGGCAGCCCCCCTTGAGCTTTTTCCCCAGGATGCTCACCAAGCTGTGGGTTGTCCTTCGTGCCCCCTGGAAGCCAGGACCTTCCCATGGCTTGGGTTGGGTTGGGTTTTTTCTCAATTTTTTAAAACCTTGTTTAATAATAATCTGGACTTTGCAGTGCAGCGAGTAACGTAGGACGGCTTTAGGCAGGGCAGGCTGACCTCCCCCAGGACACCCCCGCGGCCGTGACCTGCAGAGGTGCCCAGAGCCGGGATGGGGATGGCCCCAGAATTAAACTTGTCAGGCAGCAGCTTTACCAAGAAGGAAGAAAAATGTGAAAACAGCTTGTGAATTGAGAACACACCTGCATTCAACACAGTGTCTCTTTTTAACAGAAAATACCTTACTGGCTCCGAGATCCCTTTTCTGATTAAAGTTTTTGAAACTGGCACACTCCTGTAATACATTTTGATTAAATTCCATTCTCCAGTGAAATTGTTATACTGGAGAACTTCCAGGCAGCAGTAGCACAAAAACTGTTAATCAGGTTCAGGAGAATATATAGTGACTACAAAACCAGCACTAAACCACCTGTGGTAGGCAGTTCAAAATTCGCTGTTCACAGAGAACAAACTTACTCTTGAGAGCAGAATTACAAAGCTATAAAAACAGGAAAAAAAATCTTGAAAGCCAAAACTTAAGTGATTACCTTCGTATCACTCTATTCTCCAACTGACACCAGGTAACTGAGACTTTTATTCATAGAAGTATAGACAGAAATCCATCCTGTCTTGTGTTAAGAGGAAAAATGACTCAAAATCTGCACCCCAGCGCTGAAGCCTGGCTGACTCTTCCACAATCCTCCTGTGTTAGGCAAAAGTGGAGGAAAATGCCCTGTTTCTGACCAAAACCTCCTCCTTCCCCCTGCTGTGGTGGGAAGTCACCCGGCAGGCTGGGGGGTCTGGGTGGAAGGAGGCGCTGCGAAGGAGAGGGACAGGTAGGAGACGTTCACAAATGCCCAATTTCCATCACTTTTACACCCACTGGTGGAGGAAAAGCTCCCAGCCTGGGCAGCAGCGGCTCAAAATACAGGGCTTTGCAGCTGGCCATCAGGCTGGAGGGGCTCGAACTGCTGTGCCGTTACGGCCGGCTTGGTGGTGTGTGGTGACTTGGGATGCTGGGAGCCGGCCTGATAAACATGATAATTATTGTGGGCGGAGATTTATTTCATTCAGTGGCACATCATTAGGCTGGGCCTCAGCTGGGCGCCTGTCCCCTCTCCTGTTAGAGCACTGGTACATACAGCTCTCCTAAATTTAGATTAAGGTCTAAACCGGGGATAGAAAACTCAGAATCACATAGTAGAGGATAGGTTTTAAGGCAAAGAAACACTAGATCATGAGTAGTGAAGGTCTGCAGGGAGTTAAAGTGCTTTATTGGGATCCTAGAGAAGATGTATTTGGGGTTAAATTACATCACTTTCTTCCATGTGCTGGACTTTTATTTTTGTGCTATTTTGTGTCTCTTCAAGGGCAAGAACACGCATTGATGAGGCTCCTGAGGTGCTACAAAGATGTGAATTCAGAAAAACAGAAAATAGATGCAAAAGAGTCAGCTTTAGGGAGAGGCAGCCAAACTTTCCGATTGTCTTCTCTATAAATGATCAGTAACTTGCTGATAAATGGATCTGCATGACTTTGACAGCGTTGATGAATGACTTACGCTGGAAAACATGAAGATTGATGCATTGTTCAATCTTAAACTAAACATATAATGTGACGTTAATTCACTGATAGGCCCTACAACCTGGATTTCATCAGCATATATAATTAAACACGTTGCTTCATGAATTTTAAAACTATGGCAGAAAGTTGCTAATGGAGTGTCTTAAATTCTATTAACATTCATTTAATCTCTTTGGTTTCTCTTTAAACATGCATTTAAAATTCTAATCACTGCAAAAAAGATTTTAATAAAACACAATGTTAATGAAATATGTGAAAACTATTGAAGGAAAGAATTCTTTTTAAAAAAGTACAAGAAAGAGAAAGGAGTCATGCTAAGTCAAACTGGCATATAAATATAGCCAGTGAGCTATTTAAAGACTAAGGAAAAGTGTATATGTGTTCCAGGATGGCATGATTTTTAAAGGCTCTTTTTTGTACTAAATGTTAGTTATTGGGATTAATTAGGGGATTAAGCTTTGAATTCTTTCCAGCTCTATCATTTGTATTCTTACTCTCTACCTTACTCTGCAGCAATCCTTGATCTCTTGCCCCATTTTGTGGTATTTTATTAAGTTTCAGTTTGAAGCTGTTCAATGAGCAGAGACCAAAGGAGATTCAGATGCAGCAAGGAATTCCTTCCCAGGCTGGAAAGGGAGTCTATCACCTTGCCTACTGAGGTACCCTACATCAGCAAATAAAATGCCTTTTATTCCTTCCGTTTTTGTCATACTGGTCCTCTGTCTCTCTGTTCTCCATCTCTACTCCTGAAACCCCACTAGGCCTGCTCTGATTCCTACCAGCGTTTGCAGCGCTGCTTCCACTGCCTTGGAGAAACATCCCTCCAGCAGTAAACTCACCAGAAACACATTCCGCCCTCAAAATATTGGGAAAAAGAAGCAAAAGTCAGTGAATAGTTTGGCTGGAAAAAAACCCAACAGACCCCAAACCTCATGACTAGATTCACAAGACTGCTTTGGGACAGTCCCTCTTACTTCCCTACCCGCTTTTCTTTTAAATACTAAAACTAATGTTAGTTTTAGGGTTGAAGTGTGGTGGTGTCCCCGGGCCCCGGGCTCTCTGGATGGAGGGACATATGCAGGGCCAGGCACCAGGACCTCTGGCACGGAGGAGCCGAGCCCGCTCCCTCGCTGTCTTGTCTTTGTCAGTCACCATTTACGAGGTTTATGTGGGACTCAGTGGCTGGGATGGGAGGACCGTGGGTCACTGTCACAGCTAACTGGCTGCAGGGAGCCTCAGACCAGCCTGGGGAGGCTGCCACTATGTATTTCAGAGTGTGCATTCAATAGGAACTTGTTTCTGCACTTATTATTGCTCCATTAACATTTTACTGCAAAAAGAAGCTTATGCTTGTGGCAATATTCTGCCAGATTATTATACAACCGCTCCATATTATGTCGTAAGTGGTTAATACACATTTTTTAACTCATGGATTGGGATTTCTTCTTCTTTTTGAAAAAATGTGCATGTGCTGTGTGAACATGTGGAATGCAGGGGGGCATGAGAGGAGGAAACCATAGCCTCTGATTCTGAATGGGAAGAGAACTAACCTTTTACTGACACAATATTAACACGGCCGGCAAAACAAAGGGTGCTACAGAAGCATGAATCTGTCACGCCTAATCTGAAAGCAATGAGCTAAGCAGAAGAAGAGAAAGACCTGCCGTGCAAAAACCTCCATTTCTTTCCTGATCAATCACATTCATCAGTGCACAAGGTACCGAGGGATGGTGAGAATTATGCACCACAATTTGCACAGCATACAGTTCTCAGCTGGTGTAAATCTGTACCTTTTGGGCAATAAATAGAACATAAAGGCCCTGGACGGGCAAGAGAAATCCAGCAACTACAGTATTGGCATAAACACAGCCATAGCTCAAGCCTAGAGAAAGCAGTAACATCACAAATCCCAGTCAAGACAGTGAACACAAGTCCTAGAGTACTCGGCCATCCCCAGTCCCCTCCATCGACACCTCCGGCAGCGGGGGCCACCCTGGTACCGCCCAGGTCCCGCTGCAGCAGCCAGGAGAGCACAGCTCCACCGTTCATGCTGGGAAAGAAGTTGGATGGGCATTTAGCCACATAAAACTGTTGAAAACACAATTAAAGAGAACTATGCAAGGACAACCTCCAAAACCTGCATTAAACCCAAATCAAATGGGCTGAAATGAGAACATTTGAGAGGGGGATGACTCACAACAGGCAGTGTGCCTTGCAGAAATGTGAAGGTTGCATTTGCATCTCACAGCACTTTCCTGGAATATTCATGACATGTACTTTGATTTAATTACTTTTTTTGTTTATCCTGACCCTTTTCCTGATTGAAGATGAAAAAAACATAAATATCAGAATACCTTGCAGAATAAAAATTCTTGATTTTCCCCATTTTAATACAATTTTAGATAAATACCAGCAACAACATTAGAGGACAAATGGCAACAGCAAAGTGGTTGTTTTGTGAATTTTGCATGATTTTTTGCTACACCCTAATATCTCCAGATATTTATTTTTTAGATAACATCATCTATACTTGGACACAAGTGGAAGTGATGAAGTTCAAAGACAAATCCTTCAGGCTGTGCCATGAAGAAAACCTTTCTTTGTTTGCAAACAGACAGTTTGAAATTCACCAAGTTGGTCCTGGAATGCACTTCTCAGCCAGGGAATGCAAAGGGGGCATTTCTGAGACTCTCTCTTCTAACTGCGTAGCAAAGTAATAATTGCATGGTACCACTTCCAGCAGACAGAAATGGGTCGTTTCACGCACAATTTACAATATGCAAAAGTCAATACACATCATTAACATGAGCTGAGCATGAAGGACTCTTCTGTGGTGTTAAAACTGACTGCATGATTAGCAAGTGCAAGCCTCAACAAAGCGTTACAGCAGATTTTGTGGAAGCTGTCCTTCGGCACGCGCGGGCATTCACACGCCCTTTTTACAGTTTTTTCACACGCTCGCTTTGGTGCTCCCGGCGCCGCTGCCCCCGGAGCTGCCGGTGCCCGCAGCCGCTGCCACCGGGAGCGCATGGAAAAGCGGGATGAAGCGGGCGCGGAGCTCCCGGCCGTGAGGGCGCCGGCTGGCTCCTCCCGCTGCGGGGCTCCCTTAGCCCAGGGCGGACCCCAGCCCCCGGCGCCGCCTCTGCCCCCCCCAACCCATCCCCGCAGTGGAGCGGGGGCGGCAAGAGCGGGCGAGCTCCAGGAGGGGCTGCCCCTGCTTTCCCCGAGATTGCCTCCTGCGAAACTGTCCTTTCCCCGTGCTGGACGCTATAGCGTTAGAGCCACTGAACAGACAGTTTGTTTTAAAATAGTAATTATTTTGAATAACAGCCATTTCTGCAAAGGCGCAAAGTTCCGTGCCCCAGGCAAGCTGGGACATCGCTGCCGCCCGAGTGAAGCTGATGCGGATGTCGTGATGCCCGGGCGTGGGATGATGCCACGGCCTGTGAGGTTGTGTTATGCACCGACTGAAAACAAATTACACGATGCAATCACAAGAATTTGCAGAGTACGAATTACTAAAAATACAGCTTTTCTTGCTCAGGCACACAATTCATTAGCAAATGTCGCTGGGTGATATTTTGCTGTATCTACTCTTCCAATCAGCCATATGGGAAGAAATCTGTAAATTATGTTACAGCAATTAATACGTACTTATAGGGTTTGTACAAAATTGTTGAATGAGATATGCTACAGGAAGCAAATGTACTAAGCCAAACAATCGAACTTCATGAATATTTAATTCTTATAATTTATTTAAAATAGTACAGACATCGCATACGACCACCTTCAGAACACCAGTTAAGGTGAAGCATTAGCTCTCTTAACCATCTTATTTAGTTTTAAGAGATTCAGTAAATTATTTTGCTGTAAATAAATTTTTTTAGCAAAATAAATGGGAGGAGAAGAGGCCCAAACCCTGGACTGCCAGTGCTTTCTCAGAGACAAGAGAGTACCAAAACTTGGGTGTTTTCATGCCCAATTTCCCAGCATTTCTGGGAGCTGCAGGTCGAGCTGCCTGGCTGTGCCAAGGCCCACCATCAGCCATTCACAGGAGGTTTATGGCGACAGGAACACAAAACCAAGCCCAAACCAGCCCCCGCACTGAGGGACGGGCAGCTGCACCCACTGGCCAAAATGGCAGGTCACATCCTGCTCTAAGGGCTCAAACCACTGAACACCACACAGGGAATAAATTATCAGGAAAACAATGAAAAAGTGATAATTTGTTTTCCTCGTTACAGTGTACTTGATTAATTGAATTCCTTAATGTGCACATAGTGGGAGCAGGGAGAATTGTTTTGGTGTGTTTCATTCAGGGTTTGGGGTTGTTCTCTGGGGGATTTTTTTGGTTGTGTTTGTTGGAGATTTTTTGCACTAGAAATGGAAATGAAACATTAACAGAACTGAAGGAATTCTAGATCTGCAATACAGAGCATTTACAGTCATTTTTCAGGGCCAAAACAAAGGATTTCAGGGCTTTCACATTCATCACAAGCCAGGATATCAAGTTTCCATCACAAAGTTTACCCAAGAAAGGCATTAGCTGTAGCTAATGCATCTGTGGCTGGTTTCAGGCTAATACTACTTTGATATATGAATGCCAAACAATAGCGCATCACGTTTGCAAGGAACAAATAAAACCACACACTTTCCAATGATCCAGAGCAGCTGCTGGCCGCTGTTTCGGCCCAATAACAGCGATCTCTGAGCTGATCAAGATTTACGTTTGGTATCCTATCTGAAAAAGGTTGTGTTGCTTGGTTTTTCTTAAATGTTTAAAGAGTATTCATCTCTTGCTGTATAAGCACACTCAATGTATTTAATTGAAAGATTATTTTTTCTTTCCAACCAAAGATGATTCTTTTCTTCCACCAAGACATTATCATATAATTAAACTACCTAATTTCTGCCATTCTGAAGCACTGCATGCTCTGACTTTGTAGACACTCATTCTAATAACTATTGTTTAAATTGGCTGGCAAAATGACAGAAAGACTCCTCACCTCAGCAGCAGCAGTGCCCACTGCAACCCTGTTCCCCTTTGTCTAATTCTTCTCTCTCCAACACATAAGAACAGAACAGAAAGTTGCTAAGTAGTTGGTATTAGCTAGTGAATTCAAAAATGAGAATGCTTTTACTGTCTAAGAAGCAAAACTGTGATTAACTCTATGGCTTAGAAAACAAGCCAGTATCAGGACACAGACATACAAACCTTTGTATTTTGATAAACAAAAAAAAGTCCAAGATAATCCAAGTACATTCACTGCTAAATCTAGCCTCTGCATACATATGGCACTTTCTGCCTAGATAGACTACAGCTCTACACTGAGCAGAATTAAAAAATTATTTTAGCACCTGAGCCCTATCCAGATAACAGAGAGAAACTTTTTCCTACCAATAGTCTACAAAACTATGGTCCATAAGTCTGGCCAAGGACTGTGACTTAAAGTCTCCTACCCCCAGCTGCATGGTGCTGAGAGCACCGGTGGGAGCTGCAACTTAACTCCCTGACAAGGAGTAGAAAAGAAAACGGGAAACATCTGCTGACTCACCTGAGCTTATGGAAGGGAGCAATAAAAGGAGTGTGGTTGCTGTAGGCCTCCTTGTTTGCCTGGAGGAGAAGTCTCTTTGGCAGCAGGTCCTGTGCTGTTCACCTGAGCACTGATACCGTGAGATGGTGCTGCTCCTGCATGAGAGAGGAGAGGGAGGAAGGGAAGAGCTTTATCTAAGGCAGAAGGGCAGATAGCTCTGTTTTCACCCTTAAATCCAGGTGTAAGTTGTCACTGCTCTGAAGATGAACCTTGTTCCTATGCTGCAGAAGACTGGGGTTTCCAAAACCGGGAGGTCTTAAAGAGGACACAGGTTTGTGTCCCCACCTGCTGGGTGGTTCCATGGCCATGTCAGATGTCTCTGCACAGCACAGAGGTGAGTGGCACTCTTGCCAGCAGGGGTTTATGACTTCTCTTGGGGGTCTCCAGGGCCACAGCTCTCCCTTGGTGTCTTTCTCTGGCTGCTACCACCAGACTCTTGACAGCCCTTCAAGGTGCCAGGCGCTGGACATCCATATCTTTGTAGCCATAGCAGCCAGAGCCTTTGCTGCCCACCCAGTGTGACCCTTGAGTGGTCCCATCAGAGCTTCTCCCACTGGAAGCCCCAGCTGGACACTCTGGTCTGGAGCCAGATGCTTCTTTTGGGTAAATGGTCTTGAAAATGGAGGAGCAGCTTTATTTCTGCTGAGGCTGTCAGTTCCCTAGTGTAAAGCAGCTGAGACCAGCGTGTGCTGGAGAGAGCACTGGGAAATTCCGCGTGGAGTCTTTTAGCATGCAATCCACACTGGCATCAAAATACAGCTTCTGTCAGAGGCTTCAAGTGCTGCAATTCCTGCTCCCCCAATGCCTTTTAGAGCAAGCCTTTAAATATAAGTCTCTGGCAAAATAGGGGACTCTGCAAAATGCATCATTAAAACATCAATATTTAAGTGCATTTCTGGGTAAGCTAGGCACAAGAGCGTTGGCTTTTCTAGAACATAGATTGAATTTTCACAACTATAATATTTCTCTGTGTGTTTAAAGGGGAGAGAAAAAACAAGCAAATGAAAGAAATTTAACTCATGCATGCCTTATTGATGTGAACAGCCAATTGGGCACCTAAGTCTCTGTGCTTGCCCTCTCTAATAGTCCAAAAGACAAGTCAGACTCATAAGTACACTTCCATATTTTCCTGTATTGTGGGTTACATTAGTGGTTTTCCTGCATCACAGTGCAGAGCATGGTGCTGCTGGCACGGTGCAGGAGATGCAGAGTCAGCCAGGGTTTGGACGCTGCGCAGGGAGGTGATGGGTGAGGACTCTGTTTCCAAGCTGATCGCTAAATAAGACTGCTGCTCTTGCTGTGGGGAAGGTGAGGGACAGGCCATGTTGTGCATCACTGCAGATACAGGATGCTATCAACTATATTATTCCTTGTTGACTTTGCCCCTACCCTGAAATGTAAGTCATCAGAAATGTAATTTTTCTGTTGTACTTTTGGGGTATAGGAAAAACAGACGGCTTGTGTCATCTAAGGGAGAAAGCCTCCCAGAGCATGCTTAATTCAATCCCCATAACAGCATCTTTACTAAATGCTCTATGGTAATGACATTGCACTTAGTTAGCTGCGCTGATATGTGAAAAAGAAGAAATGTGGGGGGAAAAAAGAAGAGAGTGTGGAATAACTAATGCTACATTTCACTATCATAATTCATTTAGATACTATAAATCTTTTTATATCTGCATTTTTAAACAAAAAATATTGCTCTTTCAAGCAGTAAATCAGGCTTGTTAGCCTTAAGTTTAATAAAGTTTCCAGTAATGAGTTTTCCAAATGTTAAACTTGTTATTCTATTCTTTTTGATAGAAACTAAAATTGCTTTTCAGACACAAAGCTGTCAGCATAAGATCATGACTGCCAAAGTGACTTCCAGTTAACAAACATTCCCGCCTCCATCTACCACTTGACTTTCCCTGCATCAGGAGAAGGCAGGATGGCCAACGACTTGCAGAGGCTGTAATGATGATGAGCTCCGGCCTGAGGGCCAGCGAGGAGCCTGGCCAAGGCCACCCCAGCATCCCACGAGGGTCTGGTGTGGTGGTAAGTGCCAGCAGAAGGGCAGCAGCGGGCAGTGCGTTTTCAGCATTGCTTGTTGTGTGTGGCTCTGTGCCTCTCTCTGCTGCAGATGGAGGCTGGTACCTGCGATGACTTGTGATCTCTAGTATCTCTGGCAGGACCAAGGGTGAGCTCATGCTGCATGTATCTGGGGTGGGATGAAAGTTGTGTGTTGTCAACCACAGGAATGAAAAGAAATGCCCAAGTTACAAGGATGTGACCTAAACCCGGGGCAGGTCAGCAGGATGCTGCGTTAGGGATACTGGCGCAGCAGAGCCCTGCAAAGAGGAATGATCATGGTGTGCTGGGCACATCCCTGGGGGCAGCAGTGCTCCTGGGGGCAGGTGCCTTGTTGGAGGACACCTACAGACTCATGGTCAATGGCGGTGTGTGGGATGAGAGTCTGGGAAATGTCTGTGACAAATTTCTTGTTCAAAAACACTTCCAACTTTTTGAATGAAAGGATATCTTACCACCTTGTGTGTGTTCATACTTAAATGTTTCCCTTGCTGGGAAGCATAGGAATACATCTGGCAGCTCTGTGGACTGGGGTGGTTGCTGTGACCATGAGCATTCAGTACAGTGCGCTGGTGCAGCGGCTGGTCCTGTCTTCACTGTGGTGTGGGGCTGAGGGGACAGCAGGAGCTACGCCTGCTGCACTGCGGAGAGCAGGCAGGATGGGTCTCAATGGCCCCAGACACGCTGGTGCGAAGCGGAGATCCATAACTGAGTCCTGCAGGGACCTCAGAGGTGATGCAGGGGAACGTGAGAATTTGGTCAGACCAGGCTCATGCCAGAAAAACATGAGGACATATGGTCCATACCCTGATTTGTCTTGATAATTGGATCTACCTCTCTCTTTCATAAGAGCTCTAGAAGCCCAGAGCCTGGGGTGAAAGCCTGCTTCCCAGCACAGCCACCTGCACCATGATTCAGTTTACACTTTGCCAACTGATGGGAAGGTGTGTAGAGCACAGTTGTTAGTCCTGTCACAAGTATCCAAAGACTTGTGCCCTCACTTGATTTACTAGTCCTCAATTAAGACAAAAAAAAACCCTTTAATGCATAGAATCTCTCAGAACACCATAAAGCACATTTTCAATGACAGCTTCTTGATAATATTAACAATATCCCTAGATATTTGAAAATACCATAGGGACTTTGATTGTGTCTAATGCCTTTTGACATGTCGGCTACAAATGTGGAGGAAGCAGAGAGAGACTTTCCCACTTCCACATAAGGAGAAACATCTGATAAGTAGCTTGAATGGTCAACTGGCATCAGGTCTCAATAGGAACCTACACGCTCCCCAGAAGTCCACCAAACCTGTAAACAGTGAACTCCACTCAATGCTTTGGCAGGAACCAGGCTCCTGGAGGACTTTGATTTAAAAACAAGTTCAAAGAGGTGCTCGGAATCACAGGGCAAAAGCAGAAGTGTGTAAACCTGTCAGAAGGATAAGGAAGAAAAGAGACTTAACAGGGGTTGCAGAAGAAACGTGTGTGCAGTTGTCCATACAAATAGCTAAAGAAATCATCAAACCAGCTAAGCAGAGAAAAAACTTGAGGTGAAATTTTGAAGTGTACCAAAATGCACTGAACATCATGGGGAGTGCAGGCTTTTGAAAAATGTTCCTTGCATCCTTGGAGATTGCGTACTTCAGAAAACAGTTATCCGGTGCTCGGCCATGGGAGGACCGCTGAGGTGCCTGAGCGGCCATGGTAGCCTGCGAAGGAGACGGGAAGCAGATGGCAGTGTGCTGGGGGGCCATGGTGGTTCCCACAGGAGATGTGAACCTCCATGGCAGGAGTGTTGGTGTAAATACCGTCCAGGATGCTTGCAGCACATCATCTCCAGGCAGAAGTTCATCTGCTCCAGCAGAGTTTGGTGCTGGGGGCCAATATCCGATGGGTGTGACCAGGTTGGCGGTGGCTGCTGTTTCGCTGCCAGGTTGGGCACAAGGCTGGGTCAAAGTGCTCTCGCTCACCCATCTTTTTGGAGATCAGTCCTTGCTTCGGCACTGACACAGTGCCGTCTGCTTTGTTTTGACATACTGTTGGGTTTTTTCCATGTCTTCTCAAGGCTCTCCAAATGTCAGTTTGTTAAAGCCAGCAATAGGTCAGGGAACACTTTGAGTAGTTCTAGTACACACACGAGAGCTGTTTGGGTTTTTTTTACCACATTGCTGTTGTGAAACTACATTTCTATCCCAGTCTCCGATGACAGAAGAAATATCTTTTTTTCTCTCTTAACCCATGATTACATCTCCTCTGCATATTCCTCAAAACAGCAGAAATGTAGAAAATTCTTCTGTTTTTTCTACATTGTTATGTAGAAACCTTGTTACGATAGAATGTGCTTTATATCACAGTAAGGCTTTCTTGTGGAATACTGAATAATTCCTTTTTATACTTAATAACTCATTTGGACATTTTTTACCTTTTTTTCAGTAACATCTGTTGCTTACTTTATTCTGTGTTTTGCAAATGCAGTTTTGTGTTCTGTTCTACCAGCTTCCCAATTTTCTCACTGTGTGTGCTGCTTTTTCTGTTTCTTCAAGACTGGACTCCTTCCCCCCATTAGCTCAACTTTTCCTGACAGGACTTTAAGTTTTAGGCCATTCTAGAATCGGCCACAAAGGAGTCTTGCATGTTTTAACCGCTAACGTGGAGTGCTATACTGAAGATAAAACAACAGATTAAAACTATCCACTCCTAGATGAAACCTAACCAAGGGAGAGCAAAATGTACAGGCTATCAAAATAATCAAGTTTGGACCCTTTTTTTTCCTGGGTTTATTTACAGAGGGCTGTACAGCGCCTCAAAGATCCATGCACTGGCACAGAGTGTCAGTGGATTTCTTCAAAGCTCTCTAAAGCACTCTAGAAATGTAGTCTCCTCCAGACTTCCCTTTGCTGACAGAGATCGCTCCAGTGCTGCTACCTTCCAGGCAGTTTCTCTCATAAGCAAATTTAATGGCTTCAGTGGGGCCACGGCCAGTCTCTATTCATGGACAAGCAGAAGGACACGAACAAACGGCCATGTAACAGGCTGTGGAAATATGGCACACTGAACAGTTCCATTAACTCCCAGAATGTACCTATGATAAATGGCACTTGAAGGCCGTCACCCTTAAAAAGGCCCTGAGTACAAAGTAATGTAAACCTTGTAAACTGTATGATTCTTGTTACAGATAACTATATCCTTGTTCCTTCTACATAGCTAGAAAGAGTACATCAAACTGAGATTTAAAACATTGCAATAAAAAGAGTAAGAGTTCATCTGGTTTGGGTGATTTAGCTACCCTGATACTGATAACTGGGTGCATTTTGGCAGCTGAAGTGATGACAATGAACAATTCTCAGAGTTCCTGGCGGCTCCAGCACAATGTTGAATCCTGCTAGTGCTTTATTTCTCTGAGGAGGCATCAGAGGTATGTAATTCATAAAGGGTTTAATTTATTGCTGAACTCAAGGGTAATTTTGCCAGAGACTTAACAGAACAAGGGAAGAAACTAAAAACCTGTGGAAAAACAAGGACAAGAAATAAATTCCAGCTAGCTAATGGATTTGGTGCACGTGTGTGTACTTGTACTGTTAATGCCAGAAAAGATAAAACAGTCATTTTCCCTTAATCCTTCAGGATGTATCCACTCCGTTGCGTTGTTGAAACATCCATCCTTGTTTTCGTCATGTCTTGCCTGCAGATTGCTTATCCCCTCAGATTCCAGCACGTGTTAGCTTCCCTCAGCCAACACGAAGATTGCTGCTACGCACTTGATGGGATAAACAGGACCCTGCTTGTATGTCATCCTTTCCCCTTGCCTTATTCCAGTTTGCAGCCCTGATGAGTGCCTTGGTTGTGAAATTCATGTAAATACATGAATGCAAAGCTGCACGAATCAGAAATCTTGCCCTTTTATAGAAGAATCTTGAAACTCCATATTAAAACAGTCATTTCTGGAGCAGCAGGAAGCACACACCATCAGCAGACGTACCTAAGAGCAGTGAGGAGAGGAGCAAAGGACAATGTTTTTAGTTTTAACTCAAACGATGGGACGATGAATTGCAGCAGTAGCTGCAGGGAGTATTCAAAACCCTGCCGGAGTTGTGGAGGGTCATCCTCTTCTGGATGGAGGGAGACATCATAGAATCATAGAATCCTAGGGTTGGAAGGGACCTTAGTAGATCATCTAGTCCAACCCCCCTGCCAGAGCAGGGCCACCTTACAGCAGGTTACACAGAAACGTGCCNCCTGGATGGAGGGAGACATCATCTCTTGGATGTTCCTGAATGGAACGACATTCACAAGATGCTGCTGGCCTAACATCCAAGGAAGCCTTTACTATTAAGAAAGGTCCATTTGCTAGATGTGCCTTGTGTGTCCAGCTGTTCGTTGGACAACTCCTCGTGAGAAGTGTCACTGAGAGATGTTAGGAGAGCCTTGCTCTGCGCTTTCTCTCCTTTGTGTCAGGGTTAGCTCATCAGCAACCACTTCAAAAGACAGCAAAGATGGAAGATGGGCAAGAAAGACTGTGTTCTTCCCTGGAGGGGAATCTGCTGGCTCTGGAAGAGTCAGGTTCAAACACAACTTGATGAATATGGCCCACGCATAAAGCTGTCCACACTCTGGGCAAAGCCATCCTTCAGATCTGTCTCTGTCCTTTCCACTCTCTGCTTGCAGCGAGTGTGGGTTTTCACTGCTCACTCCCTTCTCTTTGTTCCCTGGTTTAGCTGTTGGTCAGTCAATGAGCCAAGTCCCAAGACTTGAGTGGGTTTCCAGGACAGATGGGTGGGTTTGCTCCTCAGCTGGCTTGAGAAGAGTATCTCAGCCCCAAGCATCCAGCAGGGAAATCTTCAAACTCTGTTTTCTTCTCTGGGGCATTCTTTAGGTATGTTTTGGATATCTTTTTTGCCTATCTTGCAGCTGAATTATTAAAAAAGCCCGAGAGTCAATCATCAATACTCAGTTGTACTGAAGCAACCTGTTCTTATTAAATACTGCACTATTTTCCCAAAAGAATAAGAAATACAATATTGGAGAACAGAGTTGATGAACGAAAGGGACCACAGTGAATACTGGCTGAGGTTTAATAATCTGTGTTCCCTGGCAGGAATAACCTCTGGCCACTAGTGGGTACGGCTCGTTGCTGCACAGCGGGGGTCCCTTTGATTCAGCCCCCCCATCTGCTCCAGCATGGCTGGGGGAGCAGCTGACAGCATGGCTGGTGCGGCCACAGAGGCTGGAACCAACTGTCATCAGGGAGAAGAGATCACCCTTTCTTTGCTAATTAACTTGGCAGATATCTTCCTACAATAAACACTCCTGTGCATACTGCAGCACCTACTCCTTTCCTGCAGCCTGGAGTCAGGAATCCAACACCTGCCTCTTCCTGAAACTCTGAAGGATAAGACAAAGTACAGGTATTTAGGCTTTCTTTCTCCAACTCTTTCTACACCTGCCACGAGTAGGATCATAGAATGGTTTGGGTTGGAAGGAACCTTAAAGCCCACCCAGTGCCCCCCCCTGCCCTGGGCAGGGACACCTCCCACCAGCCCAGGCTGCTCCAAGCCCCGTCCAGCCTGGCCTTGAACCCCTCCAGGGATGGGGCAGTCACAGCTTCTCTGGGCAACCTGGGCCAGGGGCTCACCCCCCTCACAGCAAAGGATTTCTTCCTCACATCTCATCTCAATCTCCCCTATTTCCATTTAAAACCGTTCTCCCTCATCCTATCGCACACACTTGTCCTCTGATTTCATTAAGGATTGTTGTTGAAAGCTTGTTTCTCTTTATCATGATGTACTTTAATCTGGAATGACTTTTTCTCTTCATTGAATACTTTTACTTTCATTTAATGTATCTTTGAAGAGTTTCAGCAACTGCATAAACACTATACTAATGTGAGTTATTTACTATGTTGTCTTGACATAACACAAGGAATTATTGACAGCTACCATGTATTTATAACTTGATGGAGTTGTCAGGTATTTTGTAACATATTTATTATTACTGTGGTGCGTTTCATAAGTAGAAGATAGCTCAGGAATATAGCAGGCAATTTTGTTGATGGTAAGGTCTCGAATTACCTTTGTATCTTTTTTCTTATTTCTTACCTCTTTATATCCTAGGAATTAAAAAAAAAAAACCAAAAAAAAAACCAACGTACAAACAGGAAAAAAACCCAGATCTCTCAAACTAGCTTCCCTGTTTACTTTCACACTTTCTTTTTTCCAAGAATCTTGTTTCTGAACGTTTTTCCCCATCTCTTCTGTAGCATGTCAGTCACTGAGACCAATTGCTTCATAAGCCTCTCTCCTCAAACAGTGCCTTTACTTTTCTACCTCCTCTAGAATTTAATTTCAGCGAAGAAGTCTTATTCTCTTAAACCTGTTTATATTTCAACCCTTGGGTTTCCTTGTTTTTTTCCCTGATTCCCCTTCCTGGGTTGGGAGGGATCATCAGGTGATAGAATAATTGTCTAAATGACAATAAATTGTTGTGGATTCCTCAAACCATGACACCCATCAAATGTGAAGAAAAGCTACGTTTACACCTTTAACTTGGCTGGTGGAATAGTGTAAATACACCATTATGGCAAACCATAATAGCTAAAGGTATTTCTTTTTTAAAAAATTCAAAAGCTGCATTCCTAAAAATAGTGTGCAACAAACTGGAAGCAACATCGCCACCTTTAGCAGGGAAGAGGGGAGGCTGAGCAGGAGCACGTGTGGGGAGAAGGAACCCTTGGCTTTGTGTACTTCCAGAGCCCTCACGGAGCTGATCGCTCACCTCCCAGCCCGAGAGCTGGGATCACTTCTGTCACGTCTGTGAGGGCGCTTTTTATTTACCTGAGGATCGTTGTTGTGAAGAGCGGAGAATCAGAAAGGAACCAGCAACAACTGATCATCCCAGAAAATGATGGAGGTAACTCTGGGTCAGACGTTCCTCCCGCAGCCTCCTGCATCGCTGCCATGCTCACAGGGCAGCGTCAGGCAGCGGCTGTGTTTTCAGGCCACGTTCAGAACCAGCTGCTCAGAAATGCCATTGCCCGGCCCCGCGTACAGATGTACAGAGCCTCTGCCATCCCTCAAAGGGATCAAAAAAGGAAAACAAGCAGAAAGCAGGAACAAGCAAATGTATTACCAGCAAGAGGTGCTCGGGGTCCATAGCTTCTTCCCAACGCTGCCCATCATTAGTTGTGTATCATGTTTGCGTACTATGGCCCTTGCCAAAAAGAGAGCAAGTCGGTATGGGAGGGAAGGTGGAAAGAAGAGGACAATCAGTGCTATTGAGTAGCACTGGCTGCAGTGCCTCTGGCAGCTCTCAGGACAGGGGGGCAGGACGGTATGTGGATGTACCATCAGGCTGGGAGCAAGCAGGCTCACCCTTCTTGTCCAAAATGGGGTGACGCAGGCATGAGACAGCCTGGAAGTGCCTGGGTAGAGGGGGAGGCAAGGAAAGGCTTCCTCATGAGCACCAGCACTATGGGACCCGCCTTCTCAAAATGACATTGTCAAACTTGGAATGGCAAGTGTGTGCCTTTGGACACGTGTGTGTGGGTACTCATGCATGTATCTTCACCAAGAGATCAATTTGTTTCTTAAAAATATTTTATATGTCTTCCTATTGACTTTGCCTTTCATTCTCTCCACAGCTGTCACAGTATCTGCATGGGCATGGGAACATGGATCTCATTTTAGCCTCAGGATTGATGCCAAGCCCAAACCTTGCCTTCATCAAATTGGAGAGGACCCTCCTGTGAATAAGCACAGAAGCAGGAGCTGAAGAATGGTTCAGAAGGGTTATGATGTCTGCATCTCCGAAGCAGCTCAAACGGCAGGTATAACTGTGGTGGTGGCAGGTTTGAGAGCTATAGGTAAATGATGTTTCTGGGATTTCTGGAAAATGACACAGCACTGTGTCTGCCTTCTGGAGATGTCAGCTCTAAGGAAACGAAGAAAGCAGTTTTATAAATGCCTTTAAAAGTCTTTCCAACAGAAGCTTTAGCTTTCAAAAAGCACTCTAGGATATTTTGTACTGAAGTAAGTGGGGTTTGCTGCTTGCCTGAAAGCTGTGGCATCAAGCCTTGCCCACAAGCACAGAAGCACACCTCGCAATAGGGAATGGAGTCCAGGGCTTCAGATGTACCAACAGCTCAGGAGACCTGACACCCAAGGAGATGGCCTTGCAGAGGGTCTGGGGACAGGCACAGTCCCCTGGGGACTGCCTTCTGCCAGGTGGAGAGGCCGTGCCTGGCAGGTAACGGTGCTGCCAGGCAGACCTCAGGCTGCAGCCCGGCCTTTGGGAGCACGCCGCTGGGGAGGAGCGGGGAGAGCTGCTCCGCAAGAGGCTCTCCTTAGCTCCCTTGTGACAGCAGTATTTAGAACAACAATGAAATAGCAGACAGTGGTAAATGCTCTTTTCTGAGCGGGTTTGCCAGGTCACACTTCCCTCTAGTGCTGGCGGAGGTAGCAAAAGCTGCCCCTGCACCCTCAAGTGCCTCCGTTGCCCCCTTTTTTGACTGCAGAGGAGGGACACTCAGTTACAAGTAAGTAAATGGGCTACTCTGCACAGAGATAGATGAATGGTTTAACATTACCAGATTTCTCAGGGCAAGCAGCTCCAGAGACATTTCTGTATGGGACAGCCACCCGGGATGCCCAGATGAGCAGGGCTCCCTACAAGGCTGGAGTTCCTGCCTGGATCCCACTTCTCCATGCCCATTCCAGCATCCACAGCCCCGCAGAGCTCTGTGCTGGGAGGACGTTCATCCTCCCCGCAGCTGCCCTGGGCTCCCTCCGTGGCCACCCACAGCAAACCTCATGGATGTCCCATGTCCGCACCCTCCCACCACCACCCACCACAAGCCCACCTCAGCAAGCGCTGCTTTTACGACTGCTGATTTGTGGCAGTGGATTCACGGTGGTGCTTGCTCCATCAACCAGATCCTGAGAAATACAGGTCTTTGATTCTGAGTACAGAGAGCACAGAGGGAAATAAGATTTCATTCCTCTCATGAACAAGAAATTTAATTTCATAAAAATCTAAATGAGTCCACATCAAAGTGTGCCCTGCATTTCTGTCAGCATATGGGTATTATCAGAGAATTATGAAGGCACATAACTATAGAACTGAAATTTGCCACAAGAGTAATGTACTTTTATATACACAACAGAAGCTGTTAACTTGGTTGTTAATCTGTAAAGCGTTTTTTTCCCAAGGAGAAAACTGATGAAATTACAGAGTCAGTCATCAGTAAATGTTCTCACGGATCTGCTCTTACATATGTGAGAAAATGTAGGGCAAAAGAAGAGAGCAGCAGGAGCTGACTGCCCATGAAAATCAAACCTGTGAATGCCGAGCCCGAGGTGGATCTATTATTTGCACATCTAGAAACGGCAGATTAGGCCCAGAGAGATGATGGTTCGCTGAAGGTCAGGCAGCCAGTGGGGAACAACTCCCTTTGATAACCTGTATCCACAGCTCCTATCTTCCTCTTCTTTGAGCCCATGTATGAGCAGAAATATTTGGGGATGACAAGTTATATGATGTTATCCTTCCCCTGCTTTTACTGTCAGCCAGAAACCCAAAGAGAGATCCTTTCCCACTGCTCGAGTCTGCTGGCTCGGAGATGAGCACTGAGGCGCACACAAAGACGCCAGCAAACCCCAGCTCCTTGGTGTGAGCAGCGTCACCACCAGGGTAGCCCTCACACCCACGTGAAGCGCAAGCGATAGACTCGGGTGTGCAAGTGGTGCATGTGTTCATGAGGGCAACGCAGCAGGGCAGAGGTCTGCTCTAGGTCCCAGTCAGGAAGGGATTCAACCCTCTAAGGTATTTGATTGAAGGGAGATAACAGGAGAAGGCAAAAGGGGATGACAGATAACCTCACATCCCTCCAGATTCAGGGGACTCCGTGCGGTGCAGCAGGGCACGGCACACCCTGCAGATCCCGTCCGTGCTGTTTGCCGGCATAAGGAGTTTCTTAGCAGCAAACTCTAACCATCATTGCCACAGTGAGCAAAACGAAGTCTATATGATGACATGATGGTTCACTTCAAGATAAAAATGAGGACGCTATTCCCCACCCTCACCAATGCTGGCAGTACAGATCTGAACTTTAGTAAAAGTCTTCATTTTTAGCAGCAGCTGATCACTGCCCGGGGGAGGGGGGGGGTTTCTGCCCAGGACAGAGCCACGAGCGAGCAGCTTTGTGTTCTTCGGCTCTGCTCTCAGAGTTCTTCTTAGTGGATCTCCTGCTCTGTAGCTCCTGGATTGCAGAGCCAGAGGTCAACACACCAGCAAAGACAGCAAGGAGCAGCAGTGGCAGCCATGCCAGCCGGGTCCGGAAGCACCTCTGAACCAATGGAGGAAAAACTAGGGAAAAAGGAAGGAAAAAATAGGTGGAGAGGGAGAAAAGAAAAAGATTGAGTACAAGAGAAGAAGAACAAAGCTAAAGCAAAGCATGTGAATTTGGGAAAAGAGACAGACTACCCTTTTGCCCTTTTTGCTAGACCATACTGGGGAGAGCACAGGGCAGGGGGGCAGTGGAGGAAAGCAGATAACTTCTGCCACATTAACAAACCCTCCAATACCCTTTGAAATCCTGTCATAACACAAGGAATCTAGATGAAAATTATATTTTCTCAGTGGTTCTTGTCAGGCCTCTTATTTTTATTCCGATCTCTCCTTTGAATACTGAGCTTTTAGGGCTTCACAAGGGGTCTGTCCTGACCAACACAACCAGCCCAGACCCAAACCCGACCCTGGGCTCCCACAGCCGCAGTGGGAGAGGGACCGCCCAGCTGTGTCCCAGGGGCGTCAGGGGTCCCCGGTCCTGCCCCAGTGTCTGGGATACCCTGATGGCAAGGGAGCAGCGGGCACCAAGTATCCAGATGAATCGCAGCCTGTGGCGTGGGCATGGGCATGGATAGATCCACAGCAGCCATGCTTAATATTTGATGCCGAATCTACTTCTCTTGTGTAAATGTTGATATTGCTTAATGCAGGCTTTGGCAGAGAGGATTTTGTAATGCCACTGCTTAGGCAGCTGCCTTCTGTTTATCTCTGCACTCTGCAAATAGCTCCTGTCTTGTGGGTTGACTGTCTTTATCCCCAAAAATCACTGGGAAGAACTGCGATCCTCAGAAATAAACTCTCTCTTAAATAGGGTAAGAAAAGAATGTAATATAAAAATATAATATTGACTGACATTTACTTCAGACAAAACAAAGCAAGAGTTTTGAAGCTGAAGCATTATGCAATAATAAATATTATAATTATTTACAGGGTGAGGATTCCCTTGCATTGAGGAAAGCAGGGCAGTGCCAGAGGGGTGTTTGTTCACACGACCATTAGATTCAATGTGCAGCTGTAGATCGGGGACTGTAATTTAACTCTGTGAGTGTTTTGATGGAAACAATAGCAAAATGATAACAAGGCAGAGTTCACAGAGTGAAGAACTCCACAAGCGGTATAGTTCCTTTTACTGAAAATGGAAGTGGTAAAACTATCACATCAAGGAAAGATCAACATTTAGGTTTGAGATGATTAACAGTAGCAGTGTATATATTTAAAATAGTTTGCTATTAGAATATTGTTTTATAATATTTAAATGGTATTATTGTGGAAAACTCTCAGCCTGTCCCCACAGCAGAGGGGCTCCAGCCCCCCCAGCATCTCCGGGGCCTCCTCTGGCCCCGCTCCAACAGCTCCGTCTCCTTCTGCTGTGGGTGCCCCAGCGCTGGGGGCAGCACTGCAGGGGGGGCTCACCCAGTGGAGCAGAGGGGCAGAATCCCCCCCTCGCCCCCTGCCCGCGCTGTGGGGATGCAGCCCAGGCTGCGAGGGGGCTTTTGGATGCCCCCTCCAGCAGCGCCCAGCCCATGCCCAGCAGCTACCAGGTCCCTCCCTACCTGTCTGTGCAGACACAGAATACCTCTGCTGCACTTCTCATCCATTTTTAAAACCGGGCATAATAGGAAGCTGCAAATCTAGCTGTTATGCCAATCAGTCCACTAATATTTTCACAACAGTTTACACACCTCACATGTGCTGTGCCAAGTACTGGTTGCAGATATGAAGGCAGAGACGTGCCATCCCGGTGTCTGCAGCTCTGCGGGAGCACAGCCGTGCCAGCAAGGAGGGTGGAGGTCGGGTCCCCCCAGGACAAGGGAGCAGAGGAGCCCAGTGCAGCCATCGCTTCAGCCACTTGTGCCAGGAAATCTCCTGCATCAGTCAAAGGCAGGAAAGACAAGCATGGCAATTAACTCTTTTTTTTAATAGCATACTGATTTCCATCATGGAGTCAGATACAACTTAATAGGTACAGGAGTCAAAAACCAGACCTATCTGACACACAGTTTTTACATTCATGTCAAAAGACATAAATGGAGCAGGTAATATATTCAGAGAAGTGAGGTTCCAGAAGAACCGAATGCTAATAATTACAAAATTAATTCCTTCAATTAAAAATGAATACATTGCTGGAACGTTTAATACAATGAACACCAGATAAAATTATTGTTCAATCCAATTAAATCTCAACAAGATTTTCTGAGGATGTGATAGCATTTATTGAATTATCTCTGAACTTCTTATGCAAATCAGAGTTAGACCTGAATGCAGTATGCTAATTTTGAGCTGTATCTCCGTGCAGCAGTTGTAATACTCTGAGGAGGAGAAAAAAGAGAAAAAAGGGTTGAACTTCCCTTAAGGTGACAGCTTAGAAGATCTCCTGGGGCACTTGTGAGGGCACCTGAGGCCATTCCTTCTGTCCTGCCACCAGCAGTGCAAGACAACCCCTCTTGCAAAAACGGAAACTAGTTTAGGACAAAAGCTTTCAGAAACCGTGCGTTTCTTGCTTCTCAGCCCTGATGCTTCTCTAGATTAAAGGTTAGGTCTCTTTATGAAGTGCTTAGGTATCAGTTCACGGCATGGGCTTTGTCAAAGACCACAGCTGGTACACTGCTTTTCAGAGAAGTCTTTATCTTGCTTTTAACAAATGCCTCTAAGGAGAGGGAGCAGATCGGGTTCAGACCCGAAGTCGGTGATACCTACACCAAGTGCGTAGTCTGATGGGGGAGAAACCAAAGCATCATCTGTGTTAGAAACCAGAGACCCCACAGCTGCTGGACTTACGTGGGATTTTCTAGCAATACTGGTTGCTCTGAGTTTTTAGTGCAGCTACATCTGCAAGTTTGAAGCATAGTTGTTAAACATAAGTTGTTTAATACATTACTTTATATTTTTTATTTTTCTTTCATGCAAGTTAATGTGAGTGAAAGTATTTGTTGTCTGTAACAGAGATGAAGCAATATATTAAAATGTTTCTCCAAGTAGAGATACGGCTCTGTCTATAAATAATAAAAAAACTATTAACATAGAAGGGATATTGGGTTTTTTCCTGATTCTCTCAGTTGATAGTAAAATGGCAAGAAGAGCTCACAACAAACCTTAAGTAGCATGCTCCAAGGATGGACTGTGGAAAAAAATGTGTCTTCTAGAGAGGCTGGAGACAGTGCCAGGTTGTCTTACAGTACTGTGTAACCACTGGTTATTATGGCCTACATGAAATCCCTCTTTTTATTCAGGGAAGTTACAGCAGAGCCACTAAAGTTGAGAGGAGATGTCTGAGCACAGCCTCCCCGGGTTACTCCAGGTGCCATAAAGCCAGAAAAATAGGACTGGAAACAGAAAAATAGGACTCCTGAGAGCAGGGTGGACATCAACATTAGTTCAAGTGATCAGGACACCAAAGCTTTCATCTTTCTCTTCTACCATGAGAAGGAGGAAAACTCTGAACAGCGATTTTCACACATGCATTTTTCATTGATGCTTGTAAGATTATTTTATTTTAATTAGGCAATGTTGTTTCCTACACTTTCTTTGTGAGATGGTTGTTTGAACATTTCTTCAATTTCATGCCTGCAGCATTGACACTCTCTTGGTTGTAGACTTGAATGTCAGCAAAAGAGTCAGCCTGTGAAATGATGGCAGAGTGTGCAGGATGTGTTTGCTGACACCCCTCCTCTTCACAGTCCCCTTTTCTCTCTCTGGTTGCATTTTGTTGAGGTTTTTTTACCCTCTACTCATGTATGTTTTGTTTGAGAATAGAAGGAATTAGCTTGCCGGGATGAATTGGTTTCCATTTATAGTAGAAATATGGCAGAGCAGGTTGGAGGAAGGTGACATTTCTTCTGTATTTCTACATTATCAAAATAGCAAGCATCAGTTGACTGAAGATTTAATGATCACTCACAAAGGAAGAAGCACACACTCTTTAAATCTGACCTTGGCTTAATAAACATCTACTGTCACAACTCACTCATGGAAATTTGTGAAGCTGTAAGAGAAGCCATGTGTCACGTACTAGATAGAAAGCACTTTATTTCAACCAGGGTGTGGGGTAAAATCAAACACATTCAGTTCTGGAGGAAAAAAAAAGAGGTTTTAAAAGAGAAAAAGAACTATTCATTTCTTTAATTTTATTTTTCATATAATTATTTAACTTGCTGCTTTGTTTTCAATTACTTCATAATTTAAAATTACTAAAGAGCAATTACGCATATCAAAGCTTGTGCCTATACCTACAAAGAAACATACTTTGCAAGGCTCTTACTCATCTAACCAATACTTTTACAAAAATTCTATTAATGCTTGATATTTAACAAAGTGTTTACCTTAAATCTAAATGAACTGTGAATTTAAGTGTGTTAAAAATACTAAGTTTCAAATGTTAAATGCAGATGAGGCTGAATAAGATTTGTTTTCTAATGTGTTTTCAGATGTCCTCACCTGTATCCTTACTGCCACAGTGATGGACAGTGTGGCCAGAAAAGGGGGCAGGTTTGTAGGGAAAGGTAATATACTCCATTAGACCAATTGAAATAGCCAGAAAAAATGGCTAAGCTTTCCAGCTCAATGTCTTTTTGTCAGGTCACCTGAATTGATGTTAAATATGTAGTGAGGCATGCCAGAGGCACAGAAATCTAAGCAGTGAAGGCATTAAATCAAGCCCTATGGTGGAAGGACACCAAAGGAAGACTGTTCATTTTCTTGTAGACTGAAATGCTGCCTGATGGAAGATGATCCCCTCAGTGCTACCTGCTCTCAGGGCACGATCGCACTGGCACAGCCCCCCTGCCTTGTCCCAGCCCCTCTCCTCCCTCCTGTTGCCCAGCGGCTGGCTCACGTGCCCCACCCTGCCTTGCTCCCACTGCACCTGATGGAGCAATTCAGCTCAAAAAACCAGGAGAAAAGCATTCACCTTTTATCGTCTCATTAGTTTCCAGCTGCCAGAAACCATCCGCTCAGAGAGGAATGCCGACCTGGAGCTTGCTGGTGCTCGGACCACCAGCAGACATGCACCCCACTAGGAGCGAGCATCTTCCCACAAAGCAGCATCCCAGGGGCTTCAAGAGACTGGTCTACAGTCAGCTCGTGCTTTCCTGTAGGGGAAAATGCCCGTCACATTTTGAGAAGAGCAAAGCTCAAAGGACTGTTGTATTGGGTTTACTCAAGACTGTGGCCCCATGGCCCTTGTGTCCCGGTGCCTGCCCTGGAGCCACACTCTGGGACTGCATGGTGCAAAGCCAGGTGGGAATCCCGGTGCCATGCTGGTCCCTTGACAGGCGGTCAGGGAGGAGCACATCAGGGGTAACCCACCAAGAGCTGCGCGTCAAGCACGGGCTGTTCTTCAGGGGAAACATTTCCTTCCATTGCTCATAGACAAATAGACTTAGAAAAAAGGACAATTATGACTTACAGGGTTTTCTTCATGATCCCTGCTACAATTTGCTCCCAGTGGTCTGGAGTAATTGCAGCAGTGTGATGTCCCCCAACCAAAACACTTTGTACCCCAAGAGAGGAGAAAGATCACATCTTTTCTGAATGGAGCTTTCAGCTTGGCCAAACATTCAGGATTTTGATCTTCATACATGTACTTTGTAGTTTTACATACTCAGTGCAGATTATTGATTTAGTTATGTATATATGTAATTATTTCTTACTTTCTTTATTGCCACTCCATCCTCCTCTGTCTCATCCGAACCGTCTCCTGGCTGCTGTTGGCCGGAACCCGCCAGTGTCTCCGGAGCCCGGTGTGCTTGGGAGGGCAGGTTTGGTGGCCGGGAAATGGGCTGAGAGCTGTCCCCACCAACGTCTGCCCCAACATCCACAAGGACTCCCAGAATGGGCTCATTCCTTTTAACTAAGAAAATCATTAAGGCTGTTTGCCTTAAGCTCTGGTTAATGGACTACATGGATTATTTATTTATTTTTAAATGAACACAGTTTATTTCCCCAAAGTGCTGCTGTTGACTTTCTTTTAGTGCTGCCATCTGGTTCCCCTGTCTAAAAGGGAGAGATAGGTGGTCTAATACTAAATAAACAAACAAACAAATAAATAAAAATTCTTAGTCTTTTGTGATTGGAGCGTCACCCAAACATTTGTATATGGTTGTGTTAAATTCAATAATTGTCTTGCTAATGCTTTTGAAAGAAACAAGTGCAATTGTGCTAACAGCCTGTAGCACTGATTGAGAATTACAAAATCAATCTCCTTGTCTGAGGGTCTCTCCCCACAGTTCCTTTCAGCGCTGCTGGAGACAGCCCTCCCTGCAGGAATGCCATTACCAGTCTGGGAATGCCGCAGCCTGGCTTTCACTTCCCTTTGCAGAGCACGGCTTGCACAGGGCTCGGAGTAGCAGCCTTACTTTTCTTTCCTTTTTCTTCCTCCTCAAAGACCATTTCTTGGCCTCTTGCACCAAATGACACTGCACTTTCCAGACCAGGATGAGATGGTCCCCAGTGCCAGGAGGGGGATGCTTGGTGGCCTCAGCAGCTTCTTGCCGGGGCTGCACCACCAAGATCCATGGCCAGAGCTGGGTGCAGGGATAGGGGTCTCTATCCCCAGCCTGGCCCAGAGTGAAGGTCTGCTCGCCATCTTCACCAAACTCCGCCGCCGCTCTGCTGACACAGAAATAAGGCTTCCCAGGCAATGGCATCTCTCCCTTTGCCAAGTGATGGCATGAAGGGCTGTGACAACTGCGACATGATGCTGTAAATGGACCCAGGCAGCCTCTGTCCAACATTAACACACAAATCTGTAACACACTTCAAGATTTCACTGAGAAATTATTTCATTTTAGAATGATAGCTTACTGCCTTTTCCACCCCAAGACAGAAACAACAAGGCATGGAAAAAGTAGGTTACAGACAAGGATAATTGTTCTAAATTACTAGGAAAAAACCAGATCCTTTGGGTAATTGCATGGCACAGGGAAGCTTGCAATCCATCATTCTCTTTCTAGCTGCAAAAATTTTGCACATTTTTAGTTCCAGCGTCAGTGAGACAGGTAATTTTGTGTAAGGTACCTGTGAAACCAATTAAGACCACATGGGGCACCCAGACGTAGAGCAAGTGATATCGGAGCTGCTGACAGGCACTTTCTCTAAAAGCAATCCCCTATAACTAGCTCAGGCACAAGGACAAGGGGACAAAAGCATCATCACATCCCTCGCCAAGCACTGAGGAATCCCGTGGGTCTGATCCAGTGCTCACCACTCCTTTGGGGGATGGAGCAGCCCAGCGTAAAGCCCTCAATGCTCTTGAGCTAGTACTGCCAAAGCCTTAGAGAGCGCTGCTGACCAAAACCACACTGATTTTCATTTCTTCTACTCTTTACCAGCAAGAAGACTCGTAGGCAAAGTGTCCTTGGATGCAAACGAAGGCACCTCCAGGCACTGTGGCTGTGTTTTGGCATCTGCAGTGGCACTGGGCTAGAAGATAAGTGCCCAGGCTTGGGGGGGGTGGAGGGGTGACAGCAGGGACCCCCATGGGAGCCAAGTGCTGCCAGTGTGGTGCTGGCTACCCGCCTGTGCTCCCTGGCCTCTCCCTCCCACACTGTGCCCTTGGCTGCCACGGCTCCATCCTTCCCCGACACCTTCTACCTTCCTGCTGGCAAGGCACAGCCCTAGGCAGGGCACTGCTGGCCCTGGGCATCCTCACCCACTCGCATCCCCATCCTCCTCTCCTTCCCAGCACCTGGGTTTCCTGCGGGCTGCAGTGAGTGCTGGAGCTGGCTCCTTCCCTGCTGGGGGCATCTCCCATGGAGCACGACAGTCTCAAAGACATTAGCCTCAGTGGTTATCTGTACCAACAAGACTACCTTTTGGAGATGGCATGCTGCCAGGGTCCCCCACTAGAGAAGTCTTACAAATCAATTTGATGCCCACTGAGAGCATTGGCTTCTTTAATCTGGTGCAAATCTATCTTGAGGAAAAGACATTTCACGGATGAGGACATTTCAGAGCAAGATCTAAATAAGGAAAGTATTTAATTGATGGTATAAGTTGTATATCTAGAAAAGAATTGCCTCTCAGGAGAGACAGAGCACTCCTGGTATCTAAAGCAGTAACCTAAAAAACCTAGCAACCTAAGGACTTGCTGTTGGGGTGGAAGAAAGCTGTGTTAGTTCTCCATAGGTACAGCAGAGCCTCTGCCCAGAAGCTGCTGCTGAGGAGTCCAAAGATTCATAAGATCTTCTCATAAATCCAGCCCCTCAATACTGGCAGTGCAAATAAAATAATGACAGCAAAAATAAACCAAAAATTGCTCAGTTACTTTGCTTTTCTGTAGGGTACGTAAACAAAGCTTTAAAGGTTGTCAGAGGCATCATAAAGTCCGCCTCGAGATGACTGACATCTAGTCTGGGAATACCGCTGCCTAAATCATTTGGCTGAGATTGCTCTACCAACCGTCACCCACCAATGCTGGAGCTTCTTGTGTGCTCTGTGGCAACAGCAAGCTGTATTTTTGACAGAGAAGCCAGGAACACACATCTTGGAGATTTACAGCAAAAGAGATTGGGGCAGATGCTTCAATGTACTCATTTGATATGTGTGATGCTTCTTCCTCTAATTGCTATACAAATAAGGGGAAAACATCATTCCTCTGTTTTGTTACATTAGAAAGGGGTATTGGTTGTTAATCTGTTGAATTTCAAATTTAATACCCCTGGTATTTTCTTATGATGAAATAAAGTCAAGCAGAGTGAGCTAGTTCGGTTCTAACTGCCCTAGTAGCCCTAACGCAGAGTGGTTGACCTGCAAAACAGCCACACCAGCTGTCTGAGCCTATGAACCATCCCTAAAAGAGATTCTGAGTATTTCTATTGTTATTTCCATTTTAAAAAATTGTTCATACCCTTAATAGATTATTCCACATTTTCTCCTATTCTTAATAGTTATGTCATGTAATAAGGCATGCAGGTTTGTTTGCTTGCTTATGTATTTTACCATTACTTTTTAAATCAGCGTTTCTTAGAAATGCTTTTTCATGCCTTATAACCTTATCTGTATAGCCTTATCTTTAAAGAAAGTATGTCAGACGTAAAACACATAGTGATCATCACCTTTACAAGGAGATTAAAACCCTGCAGCTATTTTTTAACCTTTTCATTTTATATAGTGCTGTTTTTCACTGTAAACACTTGCTTAAGCATCTTAGTAATGGACTGTACAATTGCCCTTCTCTGGAGAAATAGGAGAAGAATTACACTGAGCTACTGGGAGTCCTTGGAAACGAAGATGGGATTTTAAGCCTCTGGGACTGCAGGCATTTCTCCTCCACGTTACAGAGGAAGAGATTCAGTGCTCTGCCACAGCGGCTGACATTCAAAGTTATGGGGGGGACACAAGCAGTTACACACTTAAATGCATTTTATCGGCCAGTTTCCTTAGTCAACTATTCCAAGCACCAAACCTCAGAGTCCCCCAGCTAAACTTATAAAAACTCCCCCACCATAGGATCCTAGGATCACTTAGGTTGGAAAAGACCTCTAAGATCATCAAGTCCAACCGTAAAGGCAAAAGGAAAGAGGAGGGTTCCTGGGAATGCTGATACAATAATTTTTTTTGCCACAAAAATTTTCTGAGCTGTTTCTCAGTTTCTTAAATTAAAATGGAAATGATAATATATTTTTTGTTAATTTAATCAGATGATGTGGTAAATGAGTGGGTCAGGTTTTCGTCCCTTGGGGACACCCCACAGCATGCCGGGGAAACGCGAGCTCGGCGCCGGCCCGGCAGCAGTCCAGAGCGGTGGCGGCTGCATCCTGCTGCTGAGCGCCCCAGACTCCGCTTCGCTGAGGCATGGTTTAACTTCCACAGCCACATCCAGCATTAATCAGTTGCTTCCACAGGAGCCCCTTGCTGCCCTATGAACATACCTCCCCAGGGCAGACTGTTTATCCAGCAGGGTGCCGCTGTAAGGGGAGTCCTGGCCCCCGGCCTGTTGCTCACGCAGGCGATTGATTCTTCCATTCATCGCCAGTCCATTTGGTAACTGTGAACCCCAGGTCTGCAGGGAAAGCGTGAGAGGACTGTGCAACCTTCACGCATGGTCATGTCTGGCTGAACAGCCTCTGAGCCAGGAGTTTGCTTTTTAGATTTTTTTCCGTGTGTTTATCAGCTGCAGCTGCCCGTTGAGGTCCGTCTGCTGCCAGTGCAAGGGCCAGAGGGCAGAGCCCACTGCCCTCACGTCTGCAGGACAGTTTCTTAAAGATGTTTCGCCAAGGCATGGAGAACATCAGCTGCTGGACTCACGGCCGGCCTTTTCCATCTCAGACGTTTGCACTGCCTCTTGCCATGGCAGAACTCCCCCCAGGTGAAAAATCAAAGTCCTAAGAGCAGCTCAGGGCTTGAGGCTGGGTCTCTGGTACATTTCATAGAATCACAGAATGGTTTGGGTTGGAAGGGACCTTAAAGATCACCCAGTGCCCCCCCCTGCCCTGGGCAGGGACACCTCCCATTAGACCAGGTTGCTCAAAGCCCCGTCCAGCCTGGCCTTGAACATTTGCTCACATTTGTAGAAACAGCATTATTTATGGTGCCAAGATTTTCGTCAAAAAAAAAAAGCTTCTCCTAACGTTGGTAGCGTTTTATTTGACCTCTTGGAAAATGGTGTTCCCAAGTGTGATCCCCCCAGCTGAGAGCGCGCTTTCAAGCAGAGGCACTTCCCGGTCCTGCGGGGAGGCCACGGGTGATACGAGGCTGCCCACACCACCCGTACCTGCCCGACACGTGGGTGGGGATCAGTGTCCCGTGTCGGGCAGCACGGAGATCCTGCAGTGCCGCCACGGCACGACAGGGTCGTCGTTGAAGGCCACCAACGCTGGCCACTGCTGCTTCCCTTGCTATTTTGCCCTGGACTGGAGGCTGGAAAGAGCCTTTTTAAGATGCATAGTGGATCCTTGAGAGAAGGGAGCTGACTGCATTCCCAAAGATCTTTGGTATACTTGACTTGCTAGTGAAGCACTGTCTCCAGGGGTCCTAGGCATAGTTGCTCTTTTCTGTTCTCCACAAACTACAGATCCATGCAGATTTTTCTGGTTCAATTATTCTGGGCAGCTCCCACGTGTCAGAAGTGAGTTCATTTCTCACACTTGTGCACAACGGGCTTTGCCAGTTCAGCCGACAGCTCTTTGCAGTGGTCAGCGTCACTCTGGATGGTGCTTTTAGTTTTACTCAAGCAGCTTACTGAACAGGAGAGCTCTGCCAGCCCCGATGCTTCTGCCTTCAAAGCCGAGGAGGGAAAGGTGCTTTGTATCTCCTCCACCTGTGCTTGCACAGGGCTGGTAAACATGTCCCTGCTGCCAGCAAGGGGGGTCAGTGGGTCACCTCTGCCACTTGTGGGGGATGTTTCATACCCTTTCTACTGCTTCCACACCTCAGTCTTTAAACCACGCAGAACTCTGGGTCAGGAGAAGACAGCAGTTCAGGATTAAGATGTGAACACTATTCAGTATTGGGTGATAGCACCTGCTGCCAAGTTATAAATATCTCGGACAGGAATCTTCAGGGGCAGACAAATTTTGGGTGCATGTCACCTGTATATGTGCATTTATTCGTTAATTACTTATGCAGTCATATCTTGCATCTTGGAGTGCTGAGCTGTGAAATTAAACATGAACTGTACGTGCATGGGTTTGGAAGAAACAGGCTATTTTACTTTAGCCTAAAGTCTAAAAAGAGTATCACATAATCAGTAATAATATGCCTATAAATTTCTGTTTTCCTTAATGAAAATTAATTCTGCAAGAAAGCATATTGTGAGCACCTTGTGCTATGGAGCTGGTGACATGCCTGGGGACACCCTCTGAAGTGACTAGTATCCTCCTCAGACTGCAACGTCTCTCTCTCTAGACAGTTGTATTTTACAAGTCATGACTGCAGCCCACAGCGAGTGAACACAGAAATGTTCATTTGGCTGCTGCTATCAAACCACCGGAAAAGTTTACTTTACTGTGGCAAATTGAAAAGGCAGAGGAACACACCTCATCAACCACCCACCTAGTCAGGCAGCCGGGAAAAGGTCAGTGGCTCTTACCCAAATTCCTCTTCTTTCTGGAGCACCAGCACAGGGAAAACACAAACGACAGCCCAGCTTTGCCAGCCCTGACAATGGGCTTTGGCTCTGGAGGAGGAAGGACAACGTCTCTCTCTCTAGGATGAAATCAGAGCAATAATTACCATGTACAACGCTTGGAAATGAGGTAGCCCAGGAAACTGTCTCATTAAACTCTTTTCATGCTTCAGATCTCTCTCTCTGCTCCCTAGTATGTCCTTGTCCATAGCTAAAAGATAATCAATTCAATCCAGCATACGTTCTTTTCTGGTTGGAGTGTCTTCTTCCACACCAGCTTTCTCCCATAAAATGAAAGACTACAAGCACAGAGTTACGATGAATCGCAGGAGAGAGACAACACAATAAATGTTTGTTTAGAACAGGAGAGGCATGAAATGGGGCAAGAAATCACCAAAGTGAAGGGAAACAGGGAGTACCTGTGCCCAGAAGAAACTCCCAAGGACAAACTTGTGGTGTGAATTGCTAGCCATGCAGGACAGGTGCTGTGGGGTGAACGACTCTGCTGGAAGATACCCAGTGCTTTGCGAAAAACACTGATTCTGCACTAAAAGCAGCGCTGAAGTTCCACTGAAGACTTTCTCTGCAGTTTGTAGCTCTGTGGTCCTGTAATACAATACTGTCCAGGCTTGTGACAGGCCATGAGCTCTGTGCTGAGTTGCAAGGCCTCAGCTGCAAGGCTAGTCCCAGGAGACTTCCAAGAAGTTAATCCTACAGAAGGTTTGATTACAAGGAAGGGCGAGGGGAGGCAGGGGGAGAGTTTTAAGGTAAATAATAAGCAAGTTTAGGGAAAGGTATTATGCATCAATTATTGCAAAGGGGGCAAAAGGAGTATGTGTTGGCAGACATAGAATGTGGGAGAACTGGAGCCAGCGTGGTACTGAGGTGCTTTCAGAAGCAGCCAACGTGAGAGGGGAACTGCAATAGAACAGGCCTCTGAGGCAATTCTCTTCTTCCCAGATGGATAAACATGGGAAGCTCCAGCTTCACAGACAAATGTGATAGTTTTCAAACCTTACAGCAAACATATTGAGTCAAGATACATATACAAGAAGGTAATAAAAAACCAACACTGAAAGCTTGTGCGGGTCATAAGATTGTGCTAGAGAAAAGGTAGTCATGGAAATAACAGAGTGAAAAAGAGCCTCGTGTGGATGTTAATACAAGGCTGTTGCTGGTATCAGGAGATGCCAACTCCAGAAAGAAACTGAGACACCAGCGTGAGCTGCTCAGCAGAACGGGGACTTGGGACCAGCAGAGGAGAGCACACCATGCCGAGGAGGCGGAAAAGTGGGAAGCAATTCTGAGCAGCATACCCCAAACAGGCAAAGATCTCCCTAGTGCTGTTTAAAGCAAGGTTCCACACACTGGGAGAGAGAAACAGAGGAGATGTACAGTTCACAGGCACAACCCCCATGAAGTGCACTCACAAAAGCAGTTTACACTCCTTGCAAAAGAGCCATGGGAAATTGGAAACATATTTATCTGTTAATAGTATTGGAAAGCTCTGTATGCAGAACTTGCAAGGTCATCAGTAGTATTTCAACATGCATAGTCCTCCATCACTGCATACCTATTTGGTAGTCGTTTTAGAAAGTCTCCTAATAATTTTGCAAGAATATTATCAATACACTGGCCATTTTAGTAAAAAAATTAATGAGGGAATATCTGGATTTATTTTCATTTTGTCATCAAATCATATTGCCCTGAACTAGGTATGTGTAGAAGAATCCTTAGCAAAAGGAAGATAGTGAGGCTTTTTTCCCGTGTTGAGTCTTAGTATTCTTCTATTTTTAGAGTTCATAGTAAATACAAACAACCTACTAATGATAAATAAATATATCACCTGAAATGTGGTATATTCTGTTTTTCAATATGAAGGTCTTAAATATCAGTTTATTCTCATGTCTTTTGGGTGCTTTTTATTTGATAGTTGCCTTTGAAACACAGAAGAAAAAGGCATTTTAAGCAGCAAAACATCATGCTTATCTCCACAATGAGAAATGTGCGCGCTTGGAAGCAGCTGAGGATTGCTGCCACATCCCTCTCTTTCAAAGAGGGGAATTTACTTCCTGCAAAATCACAATGTGGACTGTGGTCATCACAGAAAGGAGGCTGGTGGGGTTGTTGAGAGCAGGGACAGGGGGTGGGGAAGGGGCAGGGGACAGGACAAGAGCAAGGGCAGAGGCTTGGCTCTGGGTGCTCCCGGGGCTGCTCCTAGCAAATCCCCCTGCAGTGGATCTTCTGTATCCTCATGGTCTCCAAATACTCTTCCCAGACCAGGGACAGCCACCCTCTGCAGGAGGGGGTCTGCCAGCCAGGGTGTCACAGCAGGGGTGTTGGGCACAGCTGAATAATAAATGACATTTTTGGACAATGCAAGGAAAGAGCTGGCTGATCTCAAGGGAATGAAGTACTGCAGGGGTATTCAAATTAGAAAATGTCTTGCTCCCTGAAATTGCCCAGCATTTAGCAGGGTAATGGAAACCTATTAGTGCTCTTCTAGTTTTCGCATTGACCTGGGGTAGCTAGTCACTAGCTGCAGGTTTGCAGGGGGTCTTTAGTTTTCTTGCAGGGAGATGGAGAGGGGAGGAAGAACTCACGCTCTTCTTTCAAGAAAATAGAAAGATCTAGAAACAGCCTGTTTTTTGCAATATCATTCAGTGTGGTGTATGTCTCAGATGCAATTAAAGCAAAAATTGGAACAGATCTCCTGGGCTTTCTATTGCACACCTCCTGAGCAGTCACGTCCGGAGTATTCTCATTCCTGTTTTAAATATTCTCTTTCTCATAGCTAGATGGAAATCATTGCTAGTTTCAATGACATCTTTCATTCTGGGTAAAACTTACCCTTTTTAATCCCACTCTGAAATGAGCAGTGCAAAGAAAATCCTGAGGAGAGGTGATGAGTGTTAAGGTCCCAGCACTACAGGACTTTGTCCTTGCGAAGGAGTCCGTGCTTCACCCGGATCCTTCCTAAGCAGGTAAGAACTATACATGATGGTGCCTTTTTTCAGTTGAAAGGGGAAACCAAGGTGTTTGTATTCATTTTCCTTATGAATAGGTCTGTACAAAGGCTGTTTACAGATAAATTTTTTGTTACTTAAATGTTCATTAAAAAGTGTTTCTTTAAAACATGCTGCAGAACTTAATTCGTGTTCCTCTTTTATCTTTTCTGTTCTCCACATTTTTTTCTAAATCCTCTGGGCTTCAATTAGCAGCCATGGGAAACTCTGGGAGCCTCCAGCCTCCCTGCGCTGCATTAAAAAGTGACACAGTGTAATGCAACCCTCAGACTCTCTTTTGAATAATTCACAGAGCTCTTTAGGGTAAGCCAAGATTTCAAATGAATATTACAGCCTGATTTCCCTAAACTTCTCATGCTTCAGGTGGAAATCCTACAAGTAGGGAACTGGCATCTACATCTATTTAGTCAGATAAGCCTGCAGTGACATGTTTGGGAGCAATATTTACCTGTATAGATATATTAAACGCTGAAAAAAATACAATTTTTTGTCTTTATCTTGGTAAGAGTGCTTAGAGACATTCTTGTCAAAATGTTTCTGTTCTTAAAGGTATTTTCTGCTAACTCTTAGCAAGATTGAGATAAAGTGAACACACCTGAAGTGGTTTTGCTCTTTGATAAGTGTGTAATTAAAACCAAAGCCGCCTCTGCTCACTCACCGAAGTTGCCAAGACCGTGACTTCTGAGCATGAGCATGACTTTGAGCGTGAAATCAGCTTCAAGGCATGTCCAGAAGTGGAGTCGGATGCAGCTGGACTGCTAAACTCCACAGCCCAAAGCATTAAAGGTCACTTACGAATTTGTATTTTCGGTCTGGCAATCAGCAGTGGTTGTGGCACTGTCACTTGGCAGCAGCTGTGTGAAGCTGAGGGTGCCACTCACAGGGGATACGGGCACCAGAGCGGGTATCTATTTGGTGAACACATTAAAAATGATAGTCACATGCACACTTCATTAAATCATAGATGCCATAGGTGGAAAAGACCTTTTAATCTCTCTGGAACAAGCCCAATTAAGTTCAGTTTTCTATTAGATCAAGGAGATAGCTACTAGCAGAAGTGTGAAAAGCAATTAACTCCTTAAAAGTTCAAATACATTCGATCGACAAAGGTAACGTTAAACAAATGTTAAGGATGCACGGTTAAGTACTCTGAGTCAAAACCATCAAATATGCAGGAAGCACAAACAACCCTGCGCCTGCTCCCTGTCCCTGTGAGTCCTGAATAGATTTTAAATACTTCATAGTCCCTCAATTAATAACATAGATCAGGTGTGAGATTGCTTTTGGTGTACCTTAATTGCCAGGCTGTGTCTCTCTAGAAAATTTATGTCAGATTTGGCAAAAAAAATGCGGTAATGTGCCTCACACAAAGGTGTGGGCAAAACTCCCCTCGGTGAGCAGCAGCCCCGGCCAGGCAGGACGCTGGTCCCCGACACTGGTCTGTGGAAAATACACATTTAATTGCTTTTGTCTCAATGCCACGAGCTTGGGTAACAGCCAAGGAAAGTAAACCTGCAGTCTTCTGAGCAGAAATCCTACATTTGGTGACACCAGCCTCTGGAAGACACTTCCCAAAACCTAGATGTTACAAATGTGCTGGATATAGTAAGCACAGACCTTCTGAACAAGGAAGCAGGAGAAGGGGAAGGTACCTGGAGACGTATGGAGACTTGCCCTAATGAATAATCACAGACTAAATACTGGAAGGCGTGCTAACTGATTTCCAGTGCAGACAATCAAAACGCCGAAAGGTGCTAGAAGCTATAACAGGACAGAAGAGGTACAGCAAAGAAGAGATCTGGAAACCACTGGAAGTATCATTCTGACACTATTAAATTAACATCAGGTTTTAAAATCACTTTATATAACAACTTTCTAAAATCAAGCTATGCTGCACCTAGCACAGAAAAAAAAAAAAAAAAGTAACATACAGAAGGGGTTTTTTAAGAGCTGCCTCAAAATCTCACTGCGAATATCTGGCACAAAGTGAGACGAAAGGAAGTATATCGGTATTATAACACAGAATAAGCAAGATGGCCCAGATAATTATAGACTTGTCAGTCCAACATCAATGCCGGAAAAAATAACAGAACAGCTGTTATGGAAGTTAATCGAGAGAGCTAAAAGAATATAATATAGACGCTCCTGGTTTGCAAAACTAATTACCTCTTTTTTGGAGAAGATCCGTGTTTTAAAAGTCTCACAGGGTGCTTGAGGAAACTTCAGCAGCATCCACCAGCCAGGCCAGTGTCCCTGAGCCCCACGGCCGTCCCAGGGCATACTCATCACTTCCAGTGGCATTTCAAAACCTTTCAATCAGCTGCTTTTTCATCCACTGTGTGTGTGACATGCATTACCTGTCCTGCCGTATGGTGACACCGTGGCTGTATGTTCTCAGTGGGTGACCGGGGTCCGCTGCCGCTGGACCTTCAGCCCGGGCTGTCGGTGCTGCCTGACCAAGCACCTCCCAGGGAAGTAGAAATGTGGTGAAAGGGGGATTTTCTGCTTAGTAGGGGCCCAGGAAGGTCAGGGCGGCTGCTGGTCGGAGCTGGTCACTGATGGTGAGGGGCTAGGCACACTTCTCCTTTACAGCAGGAGTAATTAAGGATCCAACAAACTTACCACGGAGCTGGGAATTTTTAAATGAGGGTAAGATTGATTTTCTCGTTGTTGTTCTTCAGCAGTGCTCTAGTTCAGTCAGGACTCTGCTGAAGGACCTCAAGGCCTCTGTTAGGAAGAAAGTAACACTGGTCTTTAAACTCTATAAATCCATTAATCTGTGTATAAAACTCAGGCAGTGAATCTGAAGAGTTAACGGGCTAAGTAGAGACTGAATTATTGTGCTTTACTGAGAATGAGGAAAAGCCCAGTTATTATGAGACTTAACTTGACTTTGGGAGGAGCAGTAGATGAGGTGACCGCTCATCTCGAAACAGGCTGTTTGCAGGCAGCCCTGCACAGGTTATTAGGGGCAGACCCACAAAGCAAGCCACTGGCACCTTTCTGAATAAAATCCAGTTCTTGTTCATGGGAAATGAGGAAAAGAGATAACATGGATTAATGAGAGTGGTTTCTAATGAACCAAGATGATCACGAGGTAGCATTCACACAAGGGAAGGAGAAAAGGGAAAAGTACGATCTGATCAGCAGCTTGTTTGAACTCAGCGAGCTCTCTGCCCTCACCCAGCAGCCCCTGGGTACACCTGTTTGTTGAGAACAGCATTAAATATCCTGAAATTGGTGAAGTCTCCGACAGCACACTGTGCTCAGAGGATGCAGCTGGTGCGGGGCAGGGGACCATCAGCATCGCTCTGCCCACCAGGGAGGCACCGCTGGAGCCATCCCCAGGAGAGATGCTCTCTTGGCTCCTGAACTTCATCTGGAAATGACAAGGCACAAAATGCAGTTTTAGAACAGAGGAGGGAGGCAAAAGTAAGTGCCAGGATTAGAGTTTCAAATTGCCATAAGACTGCAGAAAAAAAAATACTTAATTTTTTTTTATTATCATCACTATTATTCATAAAAAAATAAACATAGAATGCAATATCTTCTCCACATTTTGTATCAGTGGCAGATGTGTTGACCAAAGGAAGAGCTTTTCAGGCTCTTCCTGCATTCAGAATACCTTGAACAAACTGTGATCATAACAAGACAAGGGATGCAAAGAAGCCTGCTTGGCTTGTAATCATGCCTCCTGCATGAGAAGACATCAGCAGACAATAGCCCAAGGAAACGTCCTTCACCTTTTCACTACATGTTTATTTTCCTAGCAGAATTCATGCTGCAAAGCTTCTAGCAAAGGCCCTGTTTCATTGTATTCCCCAGCAAACTGGCAGCGAGTCAGCCGAGGTCATAGAAATAAAGCGTGTCCGGCACATCTGCCTCCGGCTGCAGCCGGGTGAGCAGGGCAGGAACACGGGCAGCCGGGGATTGTCCCTGCGCCCCCCCTGCTCCCTTCGGTGTGCGGGAACATCTGCCCGGCCTGACGGATCCTGCACCGCTCCCCCAGCTGGGGACTGGCACCACGGCCACGGCTGCATGCCAGGCGTTTCTCCCACCCCGTTGTCTTTGGATTGGAAAGACACCATATGGATGCCGAGGAGTCTGGATATGTTTCTCACAGTGTCCTCTTACAGTTTCACACATCGTCAGAGTTTGGTATTTTGAGATTCTTCCACTGGGAAAAGCAAAATAATTTCTTTCAAAATAATTATTAGGGTTAGAAGTTTGATATGTGAGGTTTTTTTGGTGGTTTCAGGAGGGATTATTTTTTGAAGTGAAAATTCATGGTAACAAAGTATTTTCCAAGAAAAAGTACTGTTTTTTTATGACACAATTATTTTTCCATCCCCAAATAAGTCTCACCTGCTCCAAAGCTCCCCAGAGCAAGGCTAATGGTGCATGCTCTGCCTGGCTCAAAGCACAGATTCCAACAGGAGTCTCACAAATCACAGCCAAGTACTCTGCCCATGGGGGAGTAGCCTGTCCTGGAATGTGGGATGCTGAGTGTCCTCCTTTTTTCTGCATAAAACTGAAAGGTACAGATTTTGTTCTACAAGAAGGGAAAGCAAACAACTCCCATCCACTGCCCAGGAAAAAAAATAATAATGCGGTGCCAGAGTTTTCTTCCCAGCGGTGGCAAGCAGAAATGTGCTCTCTGTTAGGAGCAACACAAGAGTGGCACGGGAAGCCTCTAGAGCAGAAAATCTCCTTTGCTTCCTCCCCCACCATCTCCACAGCAGCAAATCTGTCCCTAAAGCTTACAGGGTGAAACCTCACTGCTCACCCCCACCATGGCCCCTGATGTCTGCACAGGGTGCTATGGTCTTTAATTGCACTGGGTCATGTTTTTCTATAGAACACTGTTCTGCTCCCTATTCCCCCCATTAGCGCAATCCTCTGGAATTACATTATGAGATCAGAAGCGTTCTGCTTGTATCTCTTTACTTAATTAATGAAAAAAACCTTTCTGTACCGAATGACCTTACAGCCTCCTGCCTCATAGCGCAGAAGGACAGCACTCAACTCTGCTGTAATCTCGTTACCAGCGATTCTCCCGCTGACGTTTCTGAAAGGGTTTTATGCCAGTATTAAACACTCCAGACCTCTGGGCAAGAAACTCATTGGGAAACTGGGGCTCACTGGGGCAAAGCTGTGCCCATTCCACTACCTGCTGCACGTCACCTCCATCCAGCCAAGAGGCAAAGCCAGGGACACGGAGTTGTTGCTTGGAGTCTGAGCTGCCCTCCTGGCCCGCGGCCTCCAGCATGAACCGCAGTGTCTTCAGGGCAGCAGCTCCACTCCCTGCAAAGTAGGATTTCTTTCTGGCAGGGAAATCAAGACACCTGTTAATCATGCCTAAGTACTACAATTAAGAGCTGACCTGATAAATAAAAGGTATGGGGGTTGCCCAATTTTCATGTTTGTTTATTTTGGTTTTGCTGTCAATGTCTGTTTTGCTTTTTGTATATTTTAATCTATCTCAGTAAATTATACCCCAATTGGTAAATTATACCCCAATTCACATTTGCAATACAAAGAGGGGAGTGGGGGGAAGAAATTGTGGGAGGGCTGGCAGCATTTCCCAGCACCTAAAATCTCAGATGTGAAAACCATCATACACTCACTGGGCTAAAACCTGGGTAAGAAGAGGGTGAGAGGCCAGACAAGGGCACATCAGCACTTTCATGGTGATGCTGCTTCAGCTTTGAGTTGGTTGTGGACCTTTCCAAACACCTTTCTCACGGTGGTGCTGGGCGATGGGTGGGTGCACGGCGGGCAGACATGTGGGGGTGTCCCCCGGGGGGGGCAAGCCCAAAAGGCTTGTACCCAAGGGCACCTTCTTGTGAGTGGCATTTTACCACTCATCCTTCTGCAGCTACAGCGGCTTCATCTGGGCTGAAGTACAGCATTCCTCAGAAGATGGACAGGGCAGCTCGCTAGAGCATGCTTCTGGCAGAAAGTTAATTAATCCTGTTTTACAGAGCTGTGCCAGCTGAATCCTCAGTACAATGGTTGCAGAATTGTCATCACCAGAGTTTCTTTTTATTATAGCCCCAGAGTAATGAAAACATAATTACTTCACTTGCAGTGAATCTGGATCCCTTCGTAATCTACCTGAAAAGCCATTCATTTCCAGCTGTTCTCCTCAGGCTGCTGAGCAGCTCGTCAGACAGGCTTCTCCAGCAATATTGTGGGATATTATGGATGAGCTGAGGGTCAGTCAAACTGGTTGCCTTTGCAATGGCTCTGTTACTATCACTTACTAAATTTCAAACAATCATTCCTTTGCACTTATGCTTGAGTGAGACCTCCAGGCTCCCAGTCAGTGTCACAGCCAGCGGGCAGGATCACCACCGGCCTTTTCACCCTTGCTGCCACAGAAGTTGCACCTTCCTTCTCTACCCACAAGTCAGGGGAAGGCATCACCTACGTCTTCTGTGAGAGACAAATAACATCAACCACAGCCTCTTACCTGCGTCTGGTCCAGCCGCATGTGTTCTGGCATGGGTGGAAGGACTCACGCTGGTGCCACTGCAGACGCGCCCAGCGTGCGCGCTCAAGCGAGCGCCGAGCAGAAACACACTGTACCCTGCACTGCAGAGCGAGCGGGTTTTGAGTGCTAAAACACCATGGTTTATTCCCACTTCCTAGTAAACAACATTTTATAGTTTTCATAGGGTAAAGAAGGCAAAAACCCACTTGTATCCAGCATTTACTGTATTTACTATTTTTAGTATATTTACTTAGTAAATAAATATATTTA
>VXBO01014512.1:0-21577 GCA_013400135.1 Rhinoptilus africanus
AACTTTGTTAAATCACTGTTTTAACGTTAATAAATATCTCACTGCTTCTCTCTTACAAGCGAAGTCAATCAATCCGCCCGTGACACCCTATAAAGTATTTCTTCTGAAATTAGCTAAAACTTCAGTCCTTTCTAACTGCAGAATTTGGTATTCTTTTTTCTGTGCTTCAATTTCTAAGTCTTTTAAAGAAAGAGGTTATATACCGTCATGAAATCAAAGTCAGAATGTTTTTATATTTCCATCTGCTGCTACAACACTCCCCTTTTGTGGAAAATCATTTTCATTGCATCTCCTTTCTTTAATTTTAGTGTCTGTTTGCTTCCCCAAAAGAAACTGGGAAAAAAAAAAAAAGGATTCCAGAAAATTCTTGTTTAGGAAAAGTGCTTGAAGCACCAAAGAACCACGCTGGAGAACTCACATGAAGGATGAGTGTGCATTTAGGTCACTGAAACTGCAGCTGGGAGATGAGGCAGCAGCTCCAGTTTCCTTTCTGACCTTGGGCAAGTCACTCACTTGTCTGAATACTTCAGTTCCTCTCATTCATAAAAAGAAGATGAGAATATTCCATTAAATACAGCTTCTTCTACATCTGACTTTTTAATCTCATGGAATGACTAACTCTTGATGTAAGCCTATACAGCGCAGTGCAGGCGCATCCTCAGCCTAGGACTGTACTTATTACTGCACTACAGCAACGGGTCTTAAGAACTGAAGGAACAAAAGGTCCGTCACGCCTCAAAATAACGTAACGAAGTGCTCAAGAACACAAAGATCATCTTTCACCAAACTATGAAAATCTACCTCGTGCACGTGCGGGCGCACACACAACACACAAAGGTATAACGTGATCTGCCCAGAAACTCCAACAAAGCGGATAACAAATTTTAAGTGTCATTAACTAACTATCAGCATACCTTTAGGGAGCTGAAACGAGTCGGGTGTAAGTCAACGAGCAACAACAGCTAATGTGGAACCTCGAAAAAAAGATTAGAGAAAATTCTACATTTACACTAAAACCTCTTTGGCTCCGGGGAATACACGCTGAAAGCGCAAATCCTAGCATGATTTCCTTAAGAACATGGAGACAAATTTTTAAACGTGAAAGAGAATTGTCAAGATATGTTGAACAATTTCCCTCTTTAAAGGAATTTTAGCAGAAGAATCCTCATTTTTTTTTCCATGTTGACAAATCTGAACTGCCACATTTTTATACAAAGCATGGCATAACGCGGGGAAAACAAGTTATTCACTGAATCGAGTAGCCTAGGGATTTAGTAGAGAAATAAAGCTGATATTCTTTAAGAAGAAATAAAGAAGCAAACTCTTTGAGGCATAAAGAAGTTCTAAACGGGGTAGAGAAGGAAAAATGCGACAAAGGATATATGACCTCCTATAACATATATAACAAATGACCAAGCAACCTGGACTAAGACAGACCAAGGCAGGAAGGCATTTAAGACAGAATATCAATTTTTTTCCCAGCAAGACTATAAAAATGTATGATAAAAAAAAAAATCAAATGGCCTGCAATGAGAACAAGCAGTAAACATTATGAATTTTTAAAATGTATTTGAAGGATGAAAATCCTGCGCGAGAAGAGAGAGAGGAGAGCGGCTAATTAAAACAAGCAAGGAAATGCAGTTTCTCTGGGCTGTTTTCTCAGCTTCGTTTCAGACGCCCTACGTTCCTCTATCTAGTAGAGCAGGCAGGTTGGTTGGCATCATCAAGTCAAAGTGGGGTTTGTAATGGTAACACAGAGTGCATTTATATCAGAGGTCGGTGTTTACAGACTGCAGTCTCCCATTACAAATCAGCTGAAAAATACCACTCAGTTATGCTACACACATACCCGTATTCCCTCGAATCTCTGCCACGCATACAGTAGCTTTCCATGAGTTCCTCAAGTGTCATTTTCTGTTTGTTGCCAAACACCGACCACCTGGTTTTAAAACATTTTCCCACCAAATTTTTCTGTGAACTAATTATTTTGTACCCAGGGAAGATGGAAACAGCTTGGGTAAGCTTGCAAAAATATTTTCCAACACGGCAGGACGTTTTTCGTTCACACAAAATCTTTCAGAAATCCACCAAAATTATAGAAATTTGAGATTGTTTCCTCAAAAAGGGAAATGTTTACCATTCACTAATTGCAGGGTGAAAAAAAAATAAAGAAAAATAATAAAATTTAAAATCCTAGTTCTGTTTCTTTATTTTTCTTAAGGAAGGAACTCAACTATATAGCATATCCCACTATTCAGCAGGCTTGAACATCATAAATGTCCTTGTAATATTTACATAAGTTCACCATTTTAATGTCCCAAGTATCTGAATTTTGAAGACTGAGTATTTGAGCTTGTGAATTGAACCTATCATCAAAGAATTCAATTAGGAAAAAAAGGAACTGTTATTGTCACTTCTGGCAGTCACTGGATTTAGTTCCCTGCATTCACCAGACCACAAATGACTACCTAAAATTGCTTAAGTTTGATCATAATAAAAAAAAATAAAATCAGAAAAGAAAGATTTTTTTAAGTAATCCCAATTTTGCAGAACGTAACAGTGAAGTTTGCATATTATGTTCCTAGAAGCTCAATTTTCTTTGGGGGGGGGGAAGGCGAGGAAAGCGGTTTTCCCTTGGAAAAGAAATAATCAAATGACAGCACCATGTACAAATGTATGCTACAAAATGTAATTTTTTTGTGGCTTGACTACAGAAAGAAGAGAGGTCAAAGATACTATTAAAGAAAAAGAGGATCTATCTTAGGCCATTTAAATAATAACGCACGATTGCTTCATGTGGTATATTTCCTACTGCCTCATTCCAAAGAGTTTGAAGTAATGAGATTTTCACAGTTATCTTTTGAAGAATATTCAGTAATCTAATGGCTGAATCCAGACCTGAGCAAAAGTCCTGCAAAATGTTATACGCTCCCTGAAATAAAAGAGAACTGGGAAATCCAAGAGTTTACAGAATTCGTCCTTTACACCACATCCCCAATTAAAGGGGAAGAAACCTCAAAAGAGTGACATAGGGAGAGAATGTAAAACTAGTAAGACTAATTAACTTTAGTTTATATTTTTCTCTGGAGAGGTTTTTGCCACAAAGGCAAACTACCTTAAGTCCTACATACAAAGAGAACAGGTTTCGGATGGCTGGGGAAGAGTTGGGCCTGTGTGCGTGAGATCAGAGGAAAGAGGCAAAGAAAAGGTCACGCTTCAGCACATCCATGTTTAATGAATGCTTGGAGAAGCTAAGGTTGGAAACGGTGGCCTGACCAGTCTGAGGCCAGCAGAATTGTGAAGGCGGTGTGGGAAGTCCAACGCACCAGTAAGAGCTCCAGGCTGTCTTCTGGCACGATCCGCTGCTGTGCTGAGCAGCTTCGCTCCAAGCCAAATTCAAGTGGAAACAGAATCTCGCAGAAGCTTACAGGAGAGATAACTGGAAGTCTTTGCTTTGTTGAAAAAAGTTGGAGGAAATCTGGCACATTTGCATTTTTTGCATGTTACCAGAGTATTCAAATATGACCTAAAAAATTGTTATCAAACCTAGAGGAAGGTCTTTACGTTGACTTCATAATTACTGATGTCTCTAGTTAAGCATATTTAGCATTTTCTGTTCAAGGTCCAGTTTTTCCTTGCAGACAAATCTCTCTCGATCTAACAACTGAAATTTTCCAAATAGGGCATTTAATTTGGGATGTTTGTTGATTTTTTTCTGTCTTGAGTAAAGCAGCTGAGCCATTTTTTTGGACTGAAATCTGGTGAAAATATGCTTTGTGCATGTTAACATTTGGGATAGTCTTATCTAGGACTTTCATGCTCAGAAGCAGACACCTGAATTTTTAGCAGAGGGACAAATTGCACAGAAGGAAAATCCTGCCGCCATCACATTTGCTATTCAAATCTGGCCAAATTTTCAGTCTCTGAAAATATTTGCTCAGTTAGAAACCCACTAGAATGTCATAGGTGATTTCCCAGCTCTATGCCTTATATCCTCACAGCCCCTTCAGTCTGAGTGGGCTTTGCATGTGTCTGATCCACAAAGTATCTTGTCGGCCCTTGAGCAAATCCAGATCCATCTCAACGCAGCAGGAACTTGGTGTTCCTTTGAGAAGACAAATACTCGAACATCACATAGTTGGATGGAAAGCCGTCAGTTCACCTCCTCTCTACAACTGGTGTTTCCTCCTCGATTGGGGGAAAAAAAGGACAAGGACAAAGATGCAGAGGAGAGGAATTATGTATATATATATCTCTTATATGTATGCATATATAGAATGTTTTACATACATATTTTATATATACTTTACACACACACACATATAGATATCACAGAATCACAGAATCATTGTGTTGGGTTGGAAGGGACCTTTAAAGGTCATCTAGTCCAAGCCAACACCTGGTATAAATACCCCCAAAGGTATATAAATGCCTTTGAGAATTCTATTACAAAAAAAAAAAAAAATAGTCAAAAGAAATTGCTAGCGTTGTAAAAATCAAATTCTCCAAAAATAAAAATGGCAAAGTGAGAACTGCACATAGAAGCTTAGTTTGCCTTCCTTAGATGTACAGCTTCTGATATGACTTCTAGGTACATGATCGTATTAAATTTTAAAGACAGGAGTTCCACCTCATTCAGAAGATAAGGTCATGAATTCAGGTGTAGACAACTGGGGTTTGATTTGCAGACAAGCTGTACACTTGATCAGACCAACAGAAAACGCAGTTTGAACACCTAACAGAAGACACACTACTTCACAAAACTAGATCCCAGTCATTTTAAACTGTATTTCCAATATTAGCAATCACTTCCAATCTCTGCCCTGGTTCATATTCACACAGGGGCCAACAGTGCCTCACCTTGAAGGGCTGCCACGCTAATTAATTCACAAACAATTGCAAATCAGAGAGACACAGCATTGAAAGTGCCACACAAAAGCGCTAGGAGACTATTTTTTTAATTTGTTGATGCAAGGTTTCAGTAGCACTCAGTAAATAACAGAAGAACAATAACTAGAAGAAATACTGACCCGCTACTTATTCAGTAGGAACTCTCTACGGTGAACAAAGCCAAGGTCATCTGGAACTAGGGATGGGGTGATTTAAAGTTTCATAGGTGACTTTGATCCTGGGACTTCCAAGTGCTTGACTTTGTAGTCTGAGCTTTTTATTATTTTTTTTAATATTAGTATAGGTTCGGGCAAGGTCAGTTGTATGTAAATGAGGCTAATTTAATGTTACTGGGTGGAATTCAGACTAGAATGTAGAAAATCCCCTACAACACAGATGAAATTTAAAGGGTTCCTTGTTGTAATTAAAGGTATGCACTAAACTGATATAAAAGCAAATCTGTCTGGAGGGAACATAATGACTGCCCTTGTAATGAGTCAATCCAGGGAGAGAAATGCTCAAAGCCATAATGTTAAACTCACCTGCTCACATAGGCAAAAAATGTATAAAAGGCAGCAACATATGATATGTGTATTTAACATCACCATTACCTTGGTTATCTCTATTCTATCATCAGAGGTCTAAGTATCATTATCACTCAGAAATAATCAGAACTGTTACCACTCCTTCTAAAAATAAGAGTAAAATACCACCTTTAAGGATGAAAAATCTGTGGAAAAGGTGTGACGTTCCCTTGGTGGGTAACGTTTGCCTGAGCTTCTCCCACCATGCACAAAGAAAGTCTGCAGAGTACACCCAGCTGAAGAATACACAGCAGCTGCCACCCAAAGCAGAGAATCCAAATGGATTTAGACATCTCACAGGGTTTGTGGATAATCCGAGCATTGAATTTCTAGAGGACAGACTTCCAGCTCTCCTTACATCCCATTTTACATGCCAAAATCATCTTCCCGGGGCTGCCTGGGTTAGCAATTCATTCATGACAATACAGAGTAATGATAACACTGATGAATCTGCCCTGTTCTGCTAGGTGTCGACAGGAGGGAGGAAATATTTGCAGTAGCAGGTACATGCCCCATCTCAGACAGACCCTTGACCGCAGCGCTCTCAGCTACCTGCCTGAAGCTGTTTGTTTGACATAGGATCTCAGGCCCCCTCTGATAGTGGTCTCTAAATCACATCCCCTTGGCTGATAATTGCTGCTGCAGCCTGCCAGACCTGACTCCAACAGAGTTCATCTTGGGGAAGACAAGAGGCGCTACCAAAAGGCTGTGATGCAGGGAAAAAAATTCTTCAAAACCGAGTATGATTTGTTTTGTCAAAAGGTGTACAGCACTCAGACAAATGGACTTAAAATAGCAGAGACCAAGGCATGTCCTGTTACCGCCTGGCATCACCTTCAGCCTCCCGGTAGATGTGATTTAACCCTGATGTCCGCTGCTCTCCCGGGTACCTCAGTACGGCTCTCCATCAGCCTCCAGCAGCCTCTGCCAGCCGCATGTCCCTCTCTCCGCCAGGTTACAGCAGCCCGGTCTCCTACCAGATCACGGTCTTCTGATTTGCTCCTGCTCTTTTTGAGCAAGACAGCCCTGCTGCTACTATTAGGACGCTGCAGCTTGTGGATATGAATATGACCGCTCTGTTCAAATATTTCTGGAATGACCTTTTTTAGCCCCTTATTTTACATTTCTTGCCTGCTTTTTTTTCTTCTTCTCTGTTCCCTTATCTCCCTCCTACGTATTTCACTTCACATGACGGAACTCGCTCCAAAGAGCCAGACAGAGACTATAATCACACAATCACAGAATGGTCAGGGTTGGAAGGGACCGAGTCCAACCCCCCTGCCAAAGCAGGTTCGCCTAGAGCAGGTTGGACAGGAATGCATCCAGGCAGGTTTTGAGTATCTCCAGAGAAGGAGATACTGCATAATCATGTAAAATAATTCAGAGATAGATGAATGGATGTACCGGGCAGAGAGAGAAGACCTGGGATGTATGCTTGCTCCCAGGCAAGGGCCACAAGCAACCCGTGTAACCGTACAGCCCCCGCATTCTGACCAGAGCTATTTCCATCCCTCCTGCTCCCATGGCTGGAACTATGAACTTTATTACCCATCCTGAGCTCTCTTCTTCTCCTTCTCCCTCCAGGATACAGAATTCCTCTTGGAAACTAGAGTAAAATGTATCTTTCAAGAGACGATATCAATCTTATCCTTCCCCTGTGGTGTTCCCCTACTGTACCTTCCCAAAGGAACCCTATGAAAGTGCCGTTCTCTCTGCCGTAGAAACCTGCGACGGCATTGTAAATGTTCAACAGAGAGACGAAAAAAGAAAGCAGCAGAAACCCAAGACACACAGCAGTGTTCAAGAGCTACCGGTCATGAAATGACATGCCTAAAGATCATCAAAGGCATTACTTTAATAGTTCTGAACAGCACCTTGTCTACCCTTTGCTTTTCAGATTCTGCGTTTAGTGGTATTTTCTCCTCTGTTGGCCAAGTCTTCTCTTACAAAGTAATTTTCACTTTCTCAAAACCCAAGGGAGCAGCGTTAGCATAAACTAAATGAAATATCATGGCATTTTTCTGTCTTTCTCAAATGCTGGGGGTGTGAAAGTCCGGAGAACGAGCTGTAAACAGCAGATAGCTGTTCAGTAGGTATGAAAAAGCGGGGAGGAGGGAGTGACTGGATGAGCCCTCTGTCGCTGATTGAACAGGACACTACATTTAGATGAAATTAATTTTCAGCGTTGAAATTATGTCGCAGCAGTGATGAGCGGAAGAAAAATATTGATGGCAATAAAACCAAATCCTGAAGAAACTGGCACTACATCAGAAGACAGCACATTGACACTCTTTATGTTAATTTCTCCAGGTTTCAGCCCCGTCTGCATTATTGTTGGCACCTCGTGTAAGCAAGCAAATAACTCTCAAAGAGCCAGGGAGTGAAAGTAAATGATTGCAGCTGCCATTAGACTCCTATATATTGTAGTAAGGAAACTTATCAACTCATTATGACCTTGATCTAACAACCCCAGAAGTCAGCTCAAAGGCTCATTGAGTACCGCATTTTTAAACGTTATTTCAGAGAGTATGTTTATAGAAAGTTACATTTCTCTTACCAGTTTTCAATTATAACAAGCAAGACGATGGAAGTGGAGAGGGGGGAAATAAAAATGAGAACACAGAAGGAAATCAGAGGCAAGTGGATCAAAAGCAACAAGAAAAGCTTTTTCAATAGCCAGGTGGGTTTTTAAAACTATTTAACAGGTCACAGATAGTAAGGGACACTTACTTGGGTCACCTTAGCATTACTTTAGTTCGTGTCCTTTGCAATTTCATCACCACAGAACCTGACTCTCCAAGCGGCCTCTCACGCAGGTAAATAACTTTAAATAAATTACAGCAAAGTCCTCTTGGCTTGTAATTCAGTCACTCTGATGAAGCTTCTCACGGGGGCTCTTTCCACTGGGAAAGAGGATGCACTGAATCATGAACTCTCCCTTATTCAAAGCAATGAAGACCAGAGTTGGGCAACTGGAGTCAACAGAAAAATTCCCACCGGCTTCAATGGACTTTGAATCCTACGCTAAGTTCTCAGCAGCAGTTTGCCTTGGCTTGCTTTCAGCTGTTGCCCCTCTCCTTCAGGTGCAGTTGTCATTTGGTCAAATTAACTGTTGTCAGATTCAGGAGATAGATGGGATTTTGGATCTGGCTGTGTGGCTGCCCCTGTTACATTTTCATTTTATACACCTGCCGCTCCTTTTTTAATTTGAAAATTACTCTGTTATACTTAAATTGCTTTCAAAGGCAGCCTGTCCAGGCCAGCAGATGCACTAATGAGGGTTCTTTATCTTTAAAATGTGCAAAGCGTAATTTTCCTGTTTCATTTAATTTTAGAAAGATTTTAGTCTGTTATTTTTCAGGTCGCTGTTAATACCAGAATGAAGGGACAGAAGCATAAGATTCCTTGTTGTAATCTTTAATGGATTAGTGGTATTGATCAAAGAGCTTTGGGTGCTGATGTGAATTTGTCATTTAATCTTATAGGCGTGTTTATCTATTTACCAAGAAATCCGAGCATCAAGCTAGCAATGCTATGAGGCCAAGGGCTTGGCACATCTGCTTCCGCAGTTGGATACATTTATTAAAGCAAGGAAATAAATGGTCAAATTATGTATCATTGTGTATTAGTGTGGGGATCGCAGTTTCTTTTTCTAACTCAGAATTTCCCTTAACTTGGTCTAAACCAAGCGGTTTCATCAGGGATGGAGCAATGCAAGACAACATTCTGTATTAAATTAGGTAGTAACCTGTGCAGTGCATGTTAATGGGAAGAAAAGCTGCATCGCTGGGATTTCTTTCTTTTTTAATTAGACACAATCAGTTTGACAAAAGGACATTGAGTGGTCTTGATTTTCATTTCAGAGAGATGTGATCATACTTACAATCTGTTTGTTAGGCAATTTTAAAAGATACCGTATTAGATTATTAAATTAACTCTTCACGTGTATCATATTGGTAAATTAAATCTGAAGTGACCTTGAAGAAACAAACGTTTCAAATTTTAAAAAGGGTAAGTTTTTGAAGGGAAAATAAGGTTCTCTTGAAATTCACAATGTGTTTACTGTGTGTTCAAAATTTCAGCTCTTCTCGCTCACTCCCAAACCCTTTATGGAGAAAGGATTCTAGGATCTTGACTTCATCCACGGGAGGAAAAGATAACTGAGAAAACAAGTATGTCAGTTGAAATACAATGTAAAGTCACTGTGCCTACAACCTGGCAATGGTTCAAGAGTGGGGAAAACAACAAGGAGCTAAGATAGGGTTACTGTATCGGCATTGTATGAGAAGGTAGAGAACAGGGGTTCTCAACATGTTTGGTCCAGAGGTTCCATTTGGACCAAAACTGTTCCACTAAACATTTAACCTGGCCTTTTCCCTGCCACCGGGATCCGAAATGACCTATGAAGTAGGGTGCCAGCCCCGCTTAGGCATGGGGAAAGGATGGCTGACTGGCAAGGGGGATCAGAGAGACAAAAGGGATCACAAGACATGCTTGGACATTGTGCAAGGTGGAAGAGGGCTTGTCCCAGCACTGGTGGGGTGGAGGAGAAGGTGGTGGGAGCTTGCCCAGAAGGCTGGGCCAGCAAAGCAGAGCAGCGTGGTTGTCAGCTGCACAAACTCAGAGGCAAAGAGGACTTACTCTGGTGCCAGGGAAAGAAGATCCGTGATGGAAACGGAGAAGGTATCACAGAGAAACACTGTTTATGCAACGAGTGTTGAGAAGGTCCAACATTTCTAGTCATGTGGCAGAAATGGTACAGTAAAAGCATCACAATACTGTGAAAAACAGCACTGCAGAGTAAACTGAATAGACAAATGAGCCAGAAAGGATGCAAACCACCGGTGTAAAGCACAGACTTCTTATAATCTGACAAGACGGGCAGCTATCTTCCATGAAGTGTATTTTAGAAGGCTGCAAGCTGAATTCAGATGTAGAACTGGCTTTCCATTATCAAGACTTTCATATAATATTTGCTCCTGGAAATTAAAGTTCATAGCATTTTGGATGAGGTATTTGCATGTAATAACTGCTGATCTCTTTCTTGCTGCCTGGTTCCTGGTTCCTACCACCAAACTCCAATCTCAAGCTGCACTTTCTGTCAGTCCCGTTCCTTTTTCTGAATCCAATGCTGCTACTTATTCACGGCATCTTTCAGCTAAACTGATCTTTGCTCAAGAGATGGCACTTCTCCCGCAGACTCCGGAGACTATAATGTTTTTTTAGCACTGACACGGCTTAAATGTGTCAGCTGGGACCGATTCTGTTTCCATATGCTGGAGATTTTTCTTCTGTGGGTATAATGATTACTCAAGCATATCGGCTCTTTTCCTACCAAGAACAATTGCAGATATTTTAAAAGCTGTGGATGATAACTACAAAAGCCTGGCAGCACTGACTGGAGAGTTTTTCTGAAGTACTGATATGAACCATTCTCATCAGTTAACTTTGTAAGAAGCACATTAACCCTGATCTTCAGAGTTTAGCTGTATCAAAAGTATCCCACTAAAACAGCCCTGTTCCTTCAGGACATCCTGAACTCAGACGTACCCTCTTCTCACTTTGGGTTAGGAAAAATGCATTCAGTGGACTGTAAACATCTTTTTAAGTCTCTGTTTGGTAGTAGGAAGCAATGAGGCTTCTGCAACTTATGTTTCTGATTCTCAGTGTAATCTTCTTCGTAGCAACACCTTCATTTTCCCTGTTTAAGATAAATTTCCATAAAACTCCTGCCAGTTGCAGTGAAACAGCTCAGCAAAGTTTCTTAATGGCACATAATTCACCGTTTTTTCCTCCACCTGCTCCAGGCTGGGCATAATCTTGCACAGGTAGAAGACAAGGAGGTCTATACAGGGCATTATCACTGGAAAGCAAGAATAGGATGTATACCTTGGTCTCTCTGGGCCAATGCTGTAATGCAAGTAAAGGCCTACAGCTATAAACATCCTGCCAACAGTACAGTAAGAGCGACATCCACTAGAAGTTAAGCATTTGTATTTGATAAAATTGTAATCATCGCTCATATTTTTCAACAGAATCATTCCAAAGATCATGGAGAAAAACCAAACTCTTGTCATATGAGTTATTTTTCCCCTGGTTTGGACAGTGGAAGGAGCAGCAGAGGGGGCAAAGAGCGAGGTGGAGACCAGCAGACTCACCAGGGAACCAGCCGGAACAAAACCTACCCCATTTGATCTGACCTGAAACAGCAAAAAACATCAAATGTTCCTGCAAAATGGAAAGCCACACGTTTAGGTAGACACACATGCCATCAGATGCAAACGCCGTATGTGTGGAGGAGATACAGGCCGGGACACCTACAGAGCCATCCCACTTCTGCGTCAGCAGCAGAGGTTGTTTATAAGAAATGTAAAATATTTAAAAAAAAAAAAGACACTGAGGAAACTTTAGAAATGGAGCTGTTGTCAGCAGAGATTAAATTGTATACCAACACCGCGACATTTATGCACTGCTACTTAAACTGTGACAAATGGTCGCAAACATGACAGTTTCAGGATCTTTAATCTAAATGAATGGTGCTTTTAGCCTCCCTCTGACTGGAATTCATTTTGGAAATAAAGAAGCATTTCCTACTCGGCCGTGTCCAGAACTACACCCCCCATGACTACAAGGGCAGGAGTCGCAGCTTCCGCAGCTCCCCACAGCTCTGCGCTGCACTGTAAGAACTGGAAGGGGCTGTCTTGATGTATTTATTCCTTTCTGAGTCCCAAGCAATGTCTGCAATGTAAATTAAGATTTCACCTACCTGTCGACCTCACAGAAATTGTTTTCAAGGAGTTTATTCTCCTCTTTCATTTTTCTTGTTATAACAACATGCATAATGTAAGCTCGTATAAGGCAGCAGAGATTACATTAAAATGTAATTTTTAAAATTACAAATATCTCAAATGGCAAGTTATTCAAAAATCATTTCCATCATTATCAGTTTAAATGTAATATTAACTACTGGAGAAAACTGACGGCATAGGTAGTTTATCCTACTTACGCTAAATTTATTCCTGTATTATCCTCAGAGACTGCCAGCTGAAGGAATTAAAAGCGCAATTCTTACAAACAAGTATTTACAAAGTGATTTTTTTAGTGTTTATAGTCTTGTAATACAATATTTATAAAATAATCTAATTGCAAACATTCCAAGGTGCTCTTCAGCTGATAGCACTGGAGAAAAATTCAGGCTTTTATCCCGCACCCCCACCTCCCAAGTCTCAATCGGTGGCTTGACGGTACCTTTTGGAGATTTTGAAATTAAAAAAAAAAAAAAAAAAGCAAAAAAACCAAAAAAACAAACAAAAAACCAGCAACAAACCAACAACAGGAAAAGATGTTAGGTGAAAAACCTTTCTTCAAAAAAGAAACAACTCATGACAATAACAAAAATGCGAATTTGGCATAAAATCAGGCGACCGGCTTCTACTGTGACATTTCTGCAGCAGTCCCCTGGCACAGCTCCTGGGGGAGGCCTGAGGTGGTGAACTGGGTGATGCACTAAGAAAATCATCCACTTTAAACCCCGAAGTTTAAATCCAGCTTTTTTACAGCTCCTATCTTTTAAAAAAAGACAATAAAAACAATCTTCCCCGTTCCGTTTTTTGAGGAGGGGAAAAAAAAAAATACAATCTTTGTTGAGAAGAAATTCTTCTGATGAAATACTTAACTCAGAACAAGGTTAAAATAAAGTTAAAGCTGGTTTTAAGAGCAGGAACGCAGTGCCATCTCGTGGAGTCTGTGCTGGGAGGCTGTGCCGACAGCCAGCAGGATGATGCTCTGGGATGAAACGCGCTCCAGCCTCCGCCACCTCAGCCTCCCCGCTCCAGCAACACCGACTCACAGCATCTCTCTGCCCACGCAGCCGCAGGCTAAAAAAGCAAGCTGTTGTACCTTTGGAAACGATAAGAATTTTCCTAAGGAAATATATCCGAACGAGCTAGAGAAAAGAACTTTAAAAATATATCTAAGGCAGAGGTTAGGATGAAATTCGGAGTTATGTTGCCTCCAAGGCTGCCTCTGCACTGGGAGATTTGCACCTCGGCAGCCCACTAAAGAAGCCAGGCCCAGCACGGAGGGAGTTTTAACAGGGAAAGCTGATGGAGCAGTAACAACTGCCACTAAAAAATGCATCATAACCATAAAGCACAGCTTTGGTGGCAGATGTCGATACACTGGGCACAAGCGTGGCCACTGAGTCCCCCCTGTGCCACCCTGAGCAGCACGGAAATCATAGAATCACAGAATCATTGAATGGTTCGGGTTGGAAGGGACCTTAAAGACCATGCAGTTCCACCCCCCTGCCCTGGGCAGGGACACCTCCCACCAGCCCAGGCTGCTCCAAGCCCCGTCCAACCTGGCCTTGAACCCCTCCAGGGATGGGGCAGCCACAGCTTCTCTGGGCAACCTAAATGCTGACAGGAGTCTGCGGCACGGCCCGCAGTTGTTCTCTCAACCCTGCCAGGAATTGCCCGGATATAACAGAGTATCGCCCTCTCATTTTTTTGTATCAGCGTCTGTTATTTCAATATATTAGAGCTGAGATATTCAAAGCTGCCCGAGGGTTTGGAGAATTAGATTCAAAATGTTCTCGGCAGTTCTGAAAATTCCTAAGAGAGTGATTTTACAATGCTATGAGTCTGATCCTTCAATCCCTCCTTGTGTAAGGAGCGCTTACTTAGAGAAATAGTTTAAGTAGTATTGTCTTAGAGCCAAATTTTGACATTTAGCTGCTGGTCATGCCGGTAGCACATTTTTTCTCCTGCTCTCCAATCTACCAGTAAACTCAGAGTGAGCAAAAGCTGCCTCCTTGCCTTTGGGCAAGGTGCACTCCTGGACGTGCACCAAGAGAAAAGAGTCCGTAATTCGGGGCTGCTGTAATTGTGAGAGATGCGCTCGGCACACCTAAGTGGCAAATAGATTCCTTACACGCTGTGTTAAAAGTGGCAAAGACTTTAATTACCCTGCAGAAAAATATGTCTCGGTTTGCTCGCCTGCTATTGTGCAGTGGGGTTTTGCTTGGGGTTTTTTTTTTTGTGGGTTTTTTTTTGTGATCTGCGGACTTAAAATCCAGCAAAAGCTAATGGGCAGAGAGAGAGGAAGAATGGAGCCAGGCATCGTACCAGGGCGCATTCACTCGTAATGAAAAGATGCAGGGGAGAGCGGGGCTGTTCCAACTCCAAAACCAACCACCCGCTGAAGACGTAGAAACCAGTTGGGAGCAGTCTCAAGGCCCCAGTACAGACACAGGCCATGTGGACAGGAGACAGACTGACTGCTGTTGGTCAGATCAATGGAGAGAAGGTAAATTAAGCTTACACTGGGTTTTAAAGTGACACCAAGGACAAACAGGACCTACTGAAAGTGTACAGCTCCGGGGGGATCAGATGCGTTAGGGGGTTTTGTATGAATTTTCAGGGAAACAAATGGACGCGAGCATCCTGCTTGTGTGCCCGTGTCCGGCAGCCCACTCGGTAATTTTTTAATCTTTAACCAAGTCCGGCAGAGAGGCAGCAGGCTCGAAGGCCCTCTATTCCTAACGCACTTCATCAACGCAAACGCTTGGACAGCGATGATGCACTTCCCACCCCCGTCAAGAAAAAAGCTGCAGAACGAATCAAAGCTCGGCCATAACCGAGCTCCAAAACAGCACAAAACCATAGGAAACCAGACTTCAGGAGTTCTGCATTTTGTAGGACTAATAACGCTTACTCTAACGCATTTCTCTCTAGCACTAAATTTAGTGGCTGGTTTTCCCTCCTAAAGCAGTCAAATTATTGTATCTCAGGTGGTAAAAAGGAGATGGGGCGGAATGCTGATTTGATTTAAAAACAGGATGAGCAGTGGGATTTCATTTGGAAAGGAGCACAGAGATAGACCCATCTTTTGAAAGAAACAGCCAGGAGAAAATGAAAAACAGGTCATAGCTCACCCTGAAACCATAATGCCTGTGAAAAAGTCTGGCCTGAGTAAAGGATGGAAGCAAATATTCTCCATTCATGTCTAAAATAGTGCTTCCAGGCAATTTACTCCATCCCCAGTGCACCAGAATGGGTGTTCACACCCCACAAAATAACCTTGAACAAGGTGTAAAAAACGCTGTGCATAAGAAGCTGGCATGAGTTTCTAAAATGCCCGAAGTGTCTGATTCGATCCAGCGAAGGGTTATGAAATGAGGAAAAGCTGAGGTTTTTCCACCTGGCTCTCAGCTGGTAATTGCACTCATCAGTCTTATTGTATATAGGAGACCACGGCGTACTGCGCGAGGGTATATTGCGTTATGCAGGGTAGAGATGGAGAACCTAGAGAGTATTGGCAAAAGCTCAGCAGGGACTTCAGCATCACAAAACTCAAACTAAAAACTATGGCGAGCTCAGATCTGTGTCATCCTCTATCGAATTCCCTAAAGCTTGGAGGGTTCAGAGGGGTTCTGCCCATGTCTACTGCAGATTCAGTTCTCTAACACAGCCACGGGATTTCAGTAACTCTTTTCTTCTGTCCACATCCATTACAATCTTCTCTTTAGTGCCCACTGTTTCTCAAAATACACACGGACGAGCATCAGAGGATTTTTCTGCAACGCATTTGGTAAGCTCCACAAAGCTGAGATTAAAAAAGGATGCCACACCAATAAAAACAAAATCCTTATAAAGCCTTTGATGAAAACACGAGCTTAGTACCTTTCCTTCAATATACTTCGCTTTTTAATATGCACTATCCCAACTGCTTCTCAAAAATTATTTAAACATATTTGGACTAATAATATTATCAACTGATGATATTATTAGTCCAAATATTAACTATTATTATCAACTGGTAATATTAAACACATATTACCAACTGATAGATATGTAAGAGCACATCTTTATATTAGGAACATTTCCAGGTCTTGCAGAAAATAAAACATGGACTCAAATAAACCTGGTTTTAGCTCCGCAGACCAAAAGCTACCCCGGTTAGTGACACATAGCTTCAAGCCATCTGGTGACTTGCAAGAATCTCGGTCTGGTTTATGAACAACAAATTAACCCTTATTAATAACATGCTTGGGAAGTGGCTGGACACAGCTGTTTCCCAGGAGGGCAGCGATTTAAGAGATCTCCTACACCCCAACGTCAGACACAGTTTCACCACACGTGACCTCTTGCATTTCTTTATTTGCAGCCGGGCGTTCGCTGCCTGCCAGCACCCAACTCCCCTCTCCTGAGCAGGTCACGCTTTTTAACTCCACGCAGCCAACGTGTGCCGGGGAAATGGACTTTGTCACTTGTGCCCCTTTGAAACTGCGCATGTTGTCAATGCCACATCTGGCTGTTGCAGCGGTACCCAGAGGTGCAGTCCGGTCACCATCGCACTAAGTGGAGTCCTTGCCTCCAAGGAGCTAATTCGCAATGAATAATTTAGCTGACAAACTTAGTCTGCTTGAGAAATACCCATGAGCAGATTTCAATTTCTTCAACTATAATCATTAGTCAAAATACGTTGGAATAAAGATGGGGTGAAAGAGGTTGAGGGGAAGAAAGATGTGGAAAAAAAAAAAAAAGAGGATCATACGTGTATTTCTGGATAGCACAGCATGACTTCAGGCTCCTGATTTCTATTCCTTGTACCCAATGAATGAAATTAATTTGGGCACAAGAGAGAGAAAAAGCCTTTCCAGACTATGAAACTACCTTAGATCAGAACTTAAGAACTAATGTAAATTTCACCACTTTCCATTCCAAGTACAAGATTGTCTTCTTTAATTATGGTTTTTCTATCGTACAGAGGCACCAAAGTGCCTGTAAGGAGAGGTGGAAAATCCTCCTTGCTCCCTACCTCCCACGCGAAATTCTGCAGCAGAAATCACACAGTCCGTGCCTCCGGGCGTGTGATGCAAGTGCAAATGTATAGTGGGCCAGCCACAGGTTGGGAACATCTCACCCTGGACCTCCTTGTCTGTCCTCTGACGAAGCAATCCTGCATTCTGCCCAAGCACGGACACCGCTTTGCTCAGATGAAGTGTCGCACCCTTAAGTGCTCTTCATGCGCGGTGCCCCAGCTAAGAGATTTAGAGTGACTGAGAGAGGGAGAAATTATCCGTGACGGGAGATATTAGTCCACTACTGAAGTGGTTCGGGCTACAGGAAGAAACAGAGTAGGACCAACAGGTACTGCAATACCTACCGTTAACTGCAGCACTTCCTGAGTTAATACAGTGCTTTCCAAACACGCGGGATTTGGCATACTGTGTGCAAGACCAACATATCCTATGATATCCTCTGATAAGATATTCATGTGATATGATAATCATATCCTATAACTCTATGATTCCGTATCTAAGGTAGATACATTCTGTATCTGAACAAAGACTCTTGCTTCCCCTACAAACCACAAGCAGAGCTAAAATAAGAGCCTAATTCTGGACTTTTTCCATGTCTGCCAGAGTGACCGCACACTGGCTGCAGCCAAGCTACTGAATCGATACACTTGCACAAGAATATTGCCCCAAACATTAAAATACTTCATATCTGACCTATTCCTTATCAGGTGACTTTACTGCTGCAGGTTTATGGCCTTGAGGACATAAATGCCACTTTTTTCTCGAGCCTAATGTCTGACCTTCCTCTAGGAAAGGAAAAAGAACTGAATTGTATTTTACGGTGAACTAGTAATTGCTTTTTTTGTTCAGGTAAAATAAAGCATTTCTTTGATTAAAAACGAGCATGTGGCATTTATGATATTGTACAAGTGACTGAGAACTGGTTCCCTGACTCATAATGATCATATGCAATTTTTAAGTCTGAAGACTGAAACGAACAGTGTCCTCCTTCCCTTTAGTCCTTCAACACAGAATAGCAATTTTTTAATTAAAAAAAAACCAAAAAAAGCCTCACAGCTCCCTTCTTTCACTTCCCTGTGGCAAGCTTGGCAGCCAAAGTACTGCCACCGGAGCCAGCACGAGCATGTGCGAGCTCTGTGCTATATTAGCAGAATTTTTTGACAGGCTTCTTTATTTTTCTAAACGTGGCAGAGAGATGTCTGTTGTATTTCTTATACATGTGAGGTTAACAGGGAGTATCAGGCACTGTGATCAGTCAGAACTAAAACCATCATTTACAAATTCACATTCGAAATGTCCCTCTCGGAAAGATGAAGTTTTGGGTAAATAATTGCTCAGGATTGTCTAGAAGGAAGCTTATCAACCCAAGAACCTCCCAGGCAGGCAGCACTTCAGTCTGCTAAGGACACAACTCTGTGCGGAGCGGCTTCAAAGACAGAAAATATAACTAGACAGATCTGCCTTGGAGGCAGGTCACCAACAAGGGGACGTCTCCTAGACAGGTACCTGTTTTCGTCTGCCTGGAAAGTACGTTTTGAGCCTTTGTACGGCACCTTTCAGGCAAATAACTTACTCAGGTCTGGCTAGAAGGCAGGTCAGCATGCAGATGCGCCTCCCAGGCACAGAACTATGCAGGTCTGCCTCTCCATACCTTCCAAGATCCCAAGACAAGTCAAGAATTTCATTTTAATGATTTCAGCTGAAAGCCATTATTTCCTGTAAGAAATCATTTTCAGCACAGCTGCTGGATATGTCAAACTGCAGTTTCTTTAATGACACGCTCTTAATGCCAGATACAAGAAGAGGATTCCTCTTTACAAGGTTCAGGTAGTATTCTTAATACAAAAGAAAATGTTGTTTTATAAGATTTGGCAGCGGGTTACTACAGAGAGCAAAATGCCCAAAAGAACAGGCAAGTACAACTGGAAAAAAGACAACTGACAGTAGGCACACTAAGAAATTACATGTACTCTACACAGACGTTGGCCGACTGGTTTCTCTCCCATTCATGTAAGTAACAGCAATGATTGCAGCGGAGGTTTCGGTAAAATTGGCGACAGGGATAGAATTAATTTAAATATCATTAATTTCAAATGGATTAAAATTTTTAAAATCTCCAATCAGCAAGGAGTTTAGCAAAGCCACAACTTTAATGGCTTGACTAGACAGCTTTTTAATAACGATGAAGAGCTTTGCATATAACAGCGGTACGCTCTCAGTGCTCCATGAATTCAGACAGCTCTCCATCAGGTATGCTCGAGTCAGGATTTTGAGTTTTCTTCATTACAATATTATCTGCATTTGGACTTTTTCCATGAAAACCGAGATCACACGCAAGCCGGTAGTTCTGGACCAGTGTTTGAAACACCGCAATAGTGTCTGATGGCCCAAAGTGAAGCAGAAGTCTTGGACAGAGAGTGGTTAGTGACAGCCTAAAGTGACAAAGAAAAAACTGTGACACCAATCAGCAGCAGTTGTTTATTATTGGAAGGTTGAATATCTCTAAGAAAGATTCATCAGCATCCACTGTGAGGGAAGAAGTGGGTGGGCAGTGGGCCATTCCAGACCACTGGGACCCCATAAGGCATCTTGGAAGCTCTAGTTATTTTAAAAGAAAGAGAAGCACAATGAAGAGATCTATGAGGCTCCAAAAAGTGCTGTAAGATGGACAGTAAATTGGGCGCATTTCAGAGGGAAAGCAGGGCGTATTCAGAAAACACGTGGCAAACAGCACTTATTTAAACTGAAACAAACCAGTTTGGTTTAATTCAGAGCACCAGTAAGGCACTCTTTATACCTGCACAGTCTTCAAAGACTCAGGATATGAGATGCTGCACTTGTGTTATGCAGGACCACCTGGTCTGCCAACTGTCAGCAGGAATCTTAATGAGAGGGACTTATCTTTTCCAAGTGACAGCCCCAGAGGCACCTGAAGAAAGGTCAAATAATCTTTCTAGAGGGTTTTCTGTGTCTGCGCTTGATCTTTGGTGTGCAAACTGTAATATATGTAAAAGACTTACCGTATAACAATCAAGAAAAAATTCTGTTGGTATAAACCCACAAAAAATAGAATTCATTCTTATACTTGCAGTATACATGAGCTTGTTGTAGTCTGCGCAGCCCCCTGATCTAAATATCTGAGTCAAACTTATTTTACATGACCCTATCTGCATTGATAGAGCTACAAGTTCATAGCAAAAGCATAATACTGGCATCATTTCATGGGTTTTTTTGGCATTATAGAAGAGCCTTGTAAGCTTTCAGACTGTAAAATTTTTGTTTGCCATAATTCACCTATTATTTATTAAAGTCCATCATTCCAGCTCCAAAAAACCACTGAACAGACATATTCACCAACAGATGTGGATTTGAGCTTCCAAAACACTCTTTTCAATTAAAGGACATATTTTTTAGAGAAAAATCTATTTTAAGTAGATCGCTGTTTGGGTTTGGTTTTATTTTTTCCAATTTGTGAAATTATCTGCCACTCCCTTTAGTTTTAATTAGTACTTGACAAAAGGAACTTTTCAGAAAACTGTCCACATCCCTACCTAAATAAAGATAAAAGTAGTATCTACCCCTGCTGCCTCAAATGTGAACAAAAGGTCAGGGATGAGATGATTTTATTCTAAACTGCCTTTCCCCCTACTATGTTACTAGGACCAAAGGAGACCCTAAAACACCTCAGAGATATCTAAGGGCTGATTTAATCTGTTCAAATCAAAATAGCCCCAGAGAGCNCCACAGCCTTTTTCTTATGCTGGAGGAGAGGAGATGGGTGCCAGGCAATGCTGGCACTGTCTGACACTGCTGGTCGGCTGTGGCCCTGCCTGGGCTCGCAACTACGCATGAGCAGCTCCCACACCTGCCAGGCTGCCCCGGGAAAGGTGCNGTCCTCTCCGGCTGAAGATCAGATGAACACCGTGTCTTGCCAGATGCTACAAACAGCCTACGCATCCACCTCGTCACTGGCATAGCCTGCTAATACCTCTTTAAATCTCTTTGAAATCTTTCAGGCTTTTTGCAAATGCTGAACTAGATTTAAGTAGGTCTCAAAATTTTAGTTCTGTATCTTATACGACATTTTTGCGTAAGGATGCCCTTGTGTTTTCCAGAGGGTGCCAGTAAACTGAAGCAATTTCACGAAACACTTCCGACATATCCGACATATTAGGGTAACAAAGATGATTAAGGGATTGGAGCATCTCCCTTCCAAGGAAAGGCTGAGAGAGCTGGGACTCTTTAGCCTGGAGAAGAGAAGGCTGAGGGGAGACCT
>VXBO01014512.1:28379-43604 GCA_013400135.1 Rhinoptilus africanus
GGCTGCTCCAAGCCCCGTCCAGCCTGGCCTTGAACCCCTCCAGGGATGGGGCAGCCACAGCTTCCCTGGGAAAGCTGTTCCCGTGTCTCACTGCCCTCACAGTAAAGAGTTTCTTCCTAATACCCAATCTAAATCTCCCCTCTTTCAGTTTAAAACCACTACCCCTCGTCTGTGTCTCCACTCCCTGATAAAGTCCCTCCCCAGCTTTCCCCTAGCCCCCCTTTAGGTACTGGAAGGGGCTATACAGTCTCCCTGGCACCTTCTCTTCTCCAGGCTGAACAACCCCAGCTCTCCCAGCCTGTCCTCACAGCTCCAGCCCTCCCAGCATCTTCGTGGCCTCCTCTGGACTCCAGCAGGTCCATGTACCTCCTAACCCGTGTTTTTTATCCCTGGTACAGCACCGAGAAGGAGAGAAACCACCGTCTGCTCCAGCTTTAGCTGGACACTGAATCGGCGGAGAAGCTCCCACAAACCTTGCACTGACTGTCCAACTGCCCTGGGTAACGTCGCCGCGCTCATGCTATATGTTTACATTTCCATAACGCAGTCCTAAAAGAGCTACTTTTTAAGCCTCTGCTCTTTTGTTTCACATTGTGACAGGTTTATTCAGGGTATTTTGCAAATGAAATCGAACGCCGTTTGAGACAGCGGCACCTGGTGCGGCGGCTATTTTAGTGGGAGAAATGCTAAACCGAAGCAGCCAAGCCCTGATCCCGGTGTCTCCTAAACCTGTGTCACATGGTGAAACTTGAACTTCCAAACACGCAGCATCTCCCGTCAGGGGCAAGGCTGTCACGAACGGGTCGTGCTGTACCCCCTCAGCCCGGCTGGGGCTGCACGCAGCCGCTGCCGCCCACTCCTCCGGTTCTCCGGGTGGGGAGCCGGTACCGACAGCTGACATGCTCGGGAGGTTTGGAGGATGCTGGGGGCTTATTTTAAGGCGTTCACAGAAAGTTGGGAAACTTTCCAGTGAAAGCAGCGCCGTTGGCTGCACGCGGAGGCACATGGAGACGGGATGCAGCCGGGACAGGAGAGGAAAGTGAAGTGCTGCGTAAGCGATGCTCTTTTCTTATTAACGGTGCAAGCCGTGCCAGTGCCTTAAATAGCATGGGATATTCCTAAATCTGGCTGGCAAGCAGGGGGTAGAGAGGGTTTCCCAAGGGCTCTCTGCGTTTACCCGTCACCCAGGTCATTCCCAAATTGTGGTTGTACATCACTGATATCATTTATCTCCCCGTGGTTTATTAACTTTTTTTTTTTTTTCCAAGGTCTAAAAAGCAAATATGCATGTTATATTTTCAGGTTTGGACATTGATGAAGGCTAATATAAAACCCCCGTAACAGGGGATTTGAAAAGAATCTATAGTTAGTTTAATTTTGCAATGGTTTTTTGAGTTATTTATAATATATCTAATTAGGCCTTAATTAATCTTAACTTTGAGAGGCACTCTGTGTTCTTTAAAAGCCTGGTAACTCTGGGAAGTGCTGCGAAGAATAGGTGTCTGGCTTTGCCTCCCCTGGTGCCATGTGTTGGGTTCTCCCGGGCAGCCTCCCCGCTTCAGCCAGCCGTGAGGACCGAAGGGACAGCACTGCCGTCCTCACTTTACTTTCTGTGTAGAATTTTCTCCCCTTCCCCTAAATAAATGCAAATTCTGGCATTTATTAATGAAGAACTTTAGCAAGATCTTGGTATATTGCTCGTGCAACTTCATGTTTCTAGTTGTCCTTCTCCCCTCCCCAACACGTGCCGACCACCTTTCTTTCATCGCCATGAGGAAACATCTGTTGTACTTACAGAACCTGCCGTAAACTTCTCCTTTAAAACCCTAATCAAGAAAAATGCTGAAGCAAAGCTCCAGTGATTCCATGTCTGTTCACTTACTAAAAGCTACATGCTGCATTTTCCTGGATTGAGAGGAGTTTTTAGTTTTAAAAAGGTTTCTATCATGATTTTTTTTAAAAAAAAAAAAGCAAACCAACTTTAAATTGCTGCCAGATGACGATCTTCACTTTGCTTTGGCATCAATTCGTGAAGCTGGAACTCTTTCATGTTTATACAAAGTGCTTTTTAATTTTTATAGTGTGTCAGCATTTGTGTGCGTGGGTATAGATTCATACAAACATGTCTTCCTGGCTTTTTTTTTTTTAAATGAATTTGGAAAAGTTTGTCTGATACAAAGTTATTTACTTGATAATTAAAGCTGATCTTCTAGTTAAGCACTATGTTCTTATGAACACATCACACCAAAGCATCTGCCCTGCTTTACAGGCGTTTAATACTAAGCTGTTCATTTAGCTGTATCATTCAGTGTGACGCCCGAAAATGGCCAAAAAATAATGCACTTTTAAACAAAGTTAGGAAAATTTTGCATTGAGTGTGCTCTGAGTTTTGCAATTCGGAAGAACGACAATAAAATTAATTATTTCAGGTTTTCAGGATGTTGTGACTTTATCGCAGTTTTGAGCGTAGTTCTTGGCAAATGCAGGATATTTGGATAGGACAGGGTATCTCTAGACTTAGGCATTAAAGGAAATGAGTATAAAAAAAAGTGAGGTCCACTTTTGCACCACAGTATTAGCTGAAAGCTCATGACTTGAAAATCTCATGAATAATGTGCACCATCCTACAGGAATTTGGGGTTCTCACTCTAAATGGGATTTTATCGCCCTGGTTTTGTGTAACGTTTATACAAAATGCTTTTCAATGCCATAAGTGGGAGCAGGCAGTTACAACTTGGCCATCTCTCCTCTTTAACGTGGCTCAGCATAGCATTAAATTCCTCTCTCTTTACTCAGGAAAAAGTGTTGAATTCAACTGGGCTTGAAGAGTTTGGTATAACGCTCAGGGTTTCAATTACTAAATAATATTGGAATTTTAGGAACACTGATGGATTGTGGCAGAAATGAGGCCCCAGAGCACTGTAGCCCAAATATTCATGGGATAGACAGATAATATCTATCCAAAACAATTATGACAGTGATTTCTCTGAGGAACGGACCCCAAGCCTGCATTTGTATATATTACACTATGTATTTAAATGGAGACAAGGGGGGACAGATCCTTACTTTTGCTGGCGTTTATTTATGATGTAAAACTTCTCTACCCCCAGGAGCCAAAAAAGAGACAGGATTGAGCTGCTACTGTGTAAAGTGTTTTCTCTAAACCTAGGGAAAAGGGATTTAATTTCTAGAGACACAGATGAAATGAGTGCTCAGATTTCACGTATAAAGAGCTCGCTCATCATGAGGTATTTTATTGAATTTTTACTTTATGAGTTTGTGTGTCTTATCAGTTCTATTTTTTTAATCATTTCATGGAGAGGCCTTGCTCATGGCATGCACAAATACATATTTATAAGCCAAAATTTGGAGGGTGTCTAAGAGCAAGTACCTTGCTTGATGGTCAGGCATTGGAAGGATGGGAGTTTTTCCAGAGGTGTTGAGCACCTTCTTGTTTTGCTGAAAACATTGGTTTTTTCGACATATTCATAAGTGCATTCTGTTCTCTGTGTATGAAGAGAGGCATGCCTAATGCCAGTCCCATCTTTGTTTTCCTGTAAACACTTGGCTATCCAATTTACACGATAGCATGAATAAAGCAGAAACGGTGAGATACACACCATTTGATCTTAGGTCCTATTAAATGATTGTTAAAATATTCCAAGCATCGTGTTTGTATAAATCATTGTGCTTAGCCTGCTGCATCGCCACATGAAAACAGCATCAAGCAAAACTAATAAATCCTGTTGTTTGATTTTACTGGTTAAGTTTAAAGAAGTATCTGAACATAGTTCTTGGTTGTTTGTAAATTAATCATAATGCAAGTCAGAGTACTTTTGTATGATAGCTACTATTTCAGTTGTGTTCTACACCCTTTCTAATACCTTCTGGGAAAGTCTGCTTCGTTACAAAAATCTGTATTCGTTTGCAGAATGTGCTTATATTTGCTAAAATAAACTGTATTTTTGTTACTAATTGAAACAATAAACTATGAACACAAAGGTGGTAGTTCTCTTCTATGGCATCTCAGTTAAGTATTTAATCTTCATCTTTTTCAAATCTATCTATACAAGATTTCAGCAGTGCATATGTGTATGTATGTGTGTACGTACTATATGTATGGATGGACGTACGTACGACAGGGCTGCCAGAATGGTTGCGCAAAACCAGTAGCTTTTAAACCATTAACCACGGACAAGTTTGTTTTGGAGGCAGCATTCTGATCCTCCAAGGTCTCCTTCTCTTTAGCACTGAGAAGGTCATACTGATACTTAAGGGTGAGCTATCCAGCCATCACACAGGCCACTTATCCCCCCCCCCCCNCCCCCCCCCCCGTATCTATTCCCACTACCAAAACTCGACTCATTGAGCTTCAGATTTCTAATACACCGCTAAAGATGTGTCCTGAGAGCTTCCGTGAAATTGTAGGGCTTCATCTGTAAGCTATGCATCTCTCCTAGGCAGCTTGGTGTGTGTTGGCAGTAGAGAAGGAAAGTGGGTAGAAAGCTTGGAAAAATGAACAAGAGGGTTCCTCTGCGGAGGGCCGGTGTGACGTCATTAAGTGCCGGATACAGAGGGAGTTAGAAGGAGGCAAAGGATGGAGGAAGGATAGCAGGAGAAGAAGGGAAGAGGTTGATTTACCAATGGAAGTTCAACGTTTTCCAGCATCAGGCTAAACAAGTCAGTGCGTAAGCTAAAGAGCCCACAGGATGAGCAGTCGGTGCCATGTTTCCCCATAAGCAGTTTTCTTGGGATGTTGCGTGTCTATGACGAGACGGATTCATGGTTCCAAAGGCAGCAAGTTGGACATCACTGAAGAGGAAAAGCTACTCGGTCAAGTGACTACACTAAAACTCTGCCAAATTTACCCTTTCTGAAAGGCAAATGGTAAACAATAAATCTTTAATCATTGTACTTAGTCTTGTATCATCACATACTCCCCCCTAATATATACTCCGTGTCACACTGTACGAGCCATTTCACAGAAGCCACAAAAGTTCAGCAAAAATTAGAGTCCACTGAAAATTTCAGACACAAAAACCTTTGATGCCATTTGTTACTAGATTCTTTCAAAAGAGACCTTCAACTTCCTTCCCCAAAAGAAAGCCAGTTTCTGTGTTTTGGCCTGTTGAACTCTGACACACTAGACACTACACCAAGAGAATCTCACAAAAAATAGAAACCCTAAAATATCTGTCTAAATACTGCTTTTCAAAAGAGAGTAGTAATGTTTTTACTGGTAGCGAGAACTAGCGGATAATACAAGGCTAAGAGAAGGAGTTTATATAAAATTAGCTAAAATAGACAGCATGCTGCCGAGGCAAAAGATCTGGGGGATATATTATACCAGGAATCCTTTGAAGGTTGAAAATAAGTGTTTCTAAAGAATCAACACGGGGATTGTGGGGGAGGAAGAGAAAATTATTACTGGGATAAAAAATACCGTTGATTTTTGTGAAACCTAAGAAGCAAAACCCAAAAAACGTTACTTAATAGTGAGAAGAACTGAACTGTCTGCTCTGAACATATTTCTTCAAAAACTTTTTCAAAAATTGGATATACATACACAGCAAGGCAGTCCAGTGTCTTATTTCAAGTGAAATCCTTTAGCTATTACAACATAATACAGAGTTGCATAAACCTTGAAGATTCATCCCACCTTTGAAGTGGTACAGCAAGGGACACAGACTTCCTCAGGAGCGGAAGGAGAAGGAGAGGGCACTGATAAAGAGTAACCTGTAGCCCACCCAGGAGGATATTCCCTGTGGTGCCCAGAGAAATTCCAGTTCAAGTCCGGGTCAACACTTACCCTAATCATTGTAACCCGCCCTCACTGCACAGGAGGTGTATTTGGTGTCTATTTTGCGACGCCCAAACAGCCTCTGGCGAGAGGTGGGTATTTCAGATCTGCAAGAACTATGGTGCAGTTGGGCAAGAGCTGGGCAACTAAAGGGGGAGTTGTTGTTGTTTTCATTAATATTTAGGTATTTATCATAATTTAGGCAACTAGGAAAGGTCCCCATGAATTGCTGTGCTACAATTAGGTACCTTAATTATGCTTAACTGAGAATCAGGATGGAGGTACCCATGCGTTTTCCCCAGCAGAAGGCCAATTTAAGGCAGTCCTTCCTCCACCTTCTCTTTCCTAACCCCTCAGTTCTGTCCCTGGGTCACTGGAATTGTTTGTGGACCCTCTCTGAAGCCAGGTGAGGTAAATAATTTACATTACATTGAAACAGCAACAGCAAAATAAACAACCAACCAATCCCCTCAAAAAACCCAAAAGAAATCCAGCTCTTGCAAGGACTTGGCATCCTGATACAAGTGAACTATGATGCACGAAAGCAAGTGTCCCCTGTTTTGGTGCTAGATAAAATGTTCATGTAACAAAACGCTTAAGATACCAGTTGCTTTAGAAAGGCCTTATCTTCTCTCATTCATTTACTACGTACACATCACAGTAGTGTTGTGAGGTTTTAATTAAACATTTGGAAATTGCTATGGGTTTTTCTAAAGGAGAAGCCAATATAAATAAGACAATTACACTGAAATGGGTGATGAAATAAGTAAGTGATAAAAGTAATTCTACTTGTTATGGCATCTCTCTCTAACATCTGATTGTCTTTCCTTCACATTATTAAAATAAACCCTACTTTCCAAGCATATGTATGCAGATGATTGTGAAATGCAAAGATTACAGAGAAAGGTAATTCTTTCAAGAAGGGAATTGAGCTCGGCAGAAAGGGTAGGCATCTGTCAGGCCCAGATAAGATCAGACAGCTGTGCTCTATCCTGAAAGGGTGTGGGAAGCTAAGTTTTCCTAGGGAAATAACATCTTTGCTATGAAAAGCAGTGAAACGTAATGAAGCCCCCAAACAAATAAGTAGAGAAACCAGAAACTCTCAAATCTCATTTTTATCTAAAATACCAATACCAAAAAATGGAGGATGAGAAGAGGATAACATCTTTACCACACAGTAAAAAAACAAGGGGTGGGAGGATCATCTCACTTTGTCTTCTCAATCAAATTAATCCTTTTGATTAGAATCGAAGGTAAGATGAGACTTCGGCAGCAATAATCACTGCAGAGAGCCACTAGGACAGTAAGAGGGCTGGGACACATGACACCTAGGACAGGGTACGGGAAGAGGGAATGGTTAAAACGGAGAAGAGAAAGCAAGCTAGGTGGAAATCTAACAGCAGTCTTGCAGCAGCTAAAGGGGAAGGCAGAGCCAAGCTCTCCTGAGAGGCGGACAATGAAAGGTCAAGCGGCAATAATTACAAGTTGCAATAAGGTAATTTTCTTTTTTTGACTTAAGGCCAAACGCTCCTCGCCAGAAGCACGGTTAAGCCCTGGCACAGGCGGTCCAGGGAGGCTGCGGAAGCCTTGGAGAGTTTCAGAACTTGTCAGGGCAAGGCCCCTCGCTGTCTGGTCTAACTCTGAAGGCGGCCTTGCTTTGAAAATGGAAGATGTATTGAATAACTTGAGAGGTCCTTTTCAATCTAACTTTTCGTATGATTCTATGAAATTATGAGCTTATGCTTCTCTGGAAAGAACAGAATAAGAAAAAACGTGAAAAATGCAAGGACTTCAGGGAAAAATCTATACTTCTGGGCAGTGCCCGGATCTATTAGTCCAGATGAAACTGTGGGGCGTTCAGTTATGCGTATCAACAGGAGAGCAAAAAAGGTTCCTGGAGAAAGGATGAACAGAACGTGCCTATAAAGGGGATTTCCAAAAATAGAAGCAGTCAGAGGCAGGGGTCTCTTTCTGTCAGAAGGGCCTCTCGGGTCCATTCTGGGCCTGAATTAGTAAAAAGGTTTTGATGATTTGCTTGGATGATGGGTTAAGATTTAAATTTCCAGGTGGTAGCTTTGGAGGGTAGGGTTAGAATTAGAGATGAACTCAGAAAGACAAATAGAAGGAGAAATGTTCTTAAAAAGATGCACTTCGATATAGAAATGCATGTGGTACTACACATGGATAGGAATAATCCACTGCATGAACAAATGATGGAGAATGACAAGCAGAAAATGATTTTTGAGGTGTTGTATATCACAAACATGAAAAGCCTTTGCAAGGAAAGTACAGCTCGCACAGTATGCATATTTCATCAAGATCCCATTTTGGCACTATTTTCTATGATTATTAGAACTTCCCCAAGTTCTACCTGAAACGTCTGGCTGGGTGGAAAATCTGTTAAAAATTGTAACTTAAAAGAGCCCTATGTATAGGGAAATACATAGTCTTTACTACTGTGTCTGTCAAATGAAATGATGGAGGGGGTCTTGGGATTGTGAATGCCAAACTAGGTAACAGTGGCACAGGCTATCTGTATCTTACTAACTAAAAAAAGTCTACCGAAGATACCTGCTGTAGTATCAAAAGAAGTTACGAGACCCTGAAATTTTCAGCGGTAACATTTAAAGAACATGCCGTGCTGGCAGTGATGGGAGCCTGAGCGTATGCTAAATACAGTGATTAGCATCGCAGAAATGCACAATAGAAATATTAGCATCACGATAAGAGGCATCACAAACCCATTCAAGATAAATCACACGGGAAGCAGGAGCCAGGCTGCAGGGTAGCAAGGCCCTGCTCTGTGCTGGTGTGTTACCACTGCAACCGATTATTTTTATTTTTGCCACGCTGCTCAAAGAAAATCTGAGTGGAAAAGACAGGCTTTAATAACAGGTGCTGTGAAAGATAAGAGCGTAAGGGAGAGTTTCTGGCTGACGTGGGAGGCAGGGTCTGGAACACTCAGTATCGACGCCGGCCGGGTGCTAAGCACCAACCCTGCACTAGCCGAGCACAGGTCAGGACCAGTGAAGCACCGTCGGTGGACAGCAAGACAGACCCAAAGACAAAGAGCCAAAAACCGATCCAGAACGTTCCTGCAGTGCACAAGATATAGCTGAACCCAGCTAGAGTCGGGATAAAAATCAAAGACTATTTTTCTGCTACATAGAGCATGTTACTGCTTATTTTAGCATCTGTAATGAGATGCAGCAGAAATGAAATGCATGTTATGGTGAGCCTTTACATTCCAGCAAATGCCGTAACACTGCAGTGTACTTCATTACACGAGGCAATCCGCTGATTGGGACATTTCAGCTGTCACTAAGGCATTACCAGCGAGCACATCCCCTTCTGTGCAGAAACAATTTCTCCCTGCCATCTTGGTGTGTTCGCCTACACTCACGTGGCCCAGCTTTCCCCAGGATGGGAGATCAGTAGGAAAAATGACTTAACAAATCTCTACTGTTAGGGAAGCACCACCACTCTTGAAATGTGTTAATTAAGATGGCTAAACTGTTTAATTAAAACTATTTAAAAGGCCCATTCTCATTTCCATTATGGACTTTAAAGATCTTACAGCCCCAAGGAGTATAAAGAAATCTAAAATTAGCCATAATGTAAATAAGAATTACCGACCTTATTTTCACTAGCATTATTTATAGTTAGTGATCTTCTCAGGGTGGCTTGATTATCATCTGATTGTAAAAGGCTAATAATTTCACTCCATTACCCTCCAGATCTGGTTCTCTTTCATCAGTAGTTTAACAGATGCCAAGAATAAAACAAAAGAAAAAGAAAACGTAACTTAAGAATTTAAGTAATACAGAAAATGAAGGCTGTTAAAAGGCAAAGTTGGGCTATTCCTGCAGCAGTGATTTAGTTTGTTGCCCATCTGCTGAAAGTCACTGTCTGTACCAGCAGAAACAGGATAAATCTTGGGGAAACAGGATAAATCTTCTCACTGTCCCTGAACTGATAGAATGGCTTAAACTAGATCAATAGCGGTTTCAAAGGACACATTAGACTGGTAGTTGTGGGGTTAAAGATCCATTTAATTTTCCTAGCTCTGCCAGCCACTCACTAACCTCTGCCACAGTAAGGGACATAAAGTTGGGGCAATAGCGTTTTAAATTACTGTGCAGTCAGAAATTGCCAGAACTTACCTGTCAATACCCAAATCCATTTGAATTTCAACAAGACGTGGGTCTTTGAAAATGAAATTGAGGTTTTTGAAAATGAAATTGAGGTTTTTATGGAAAAAACCTGCCAGTATTCAGATGGTGATTAAAAATGCCAATGCATACAAAGACAGGACAGCTACACACATCCTAACACACTTCTGTGTCTCTTCTTCTAGACCAACCGTTGTCTGAGCTGCACTAAAACTGACCAGCGTTGAAACGAGCAGGAGCACAAGAGAGCAACTTTGTGTATTCCAAGTGATCGTACTAAGGCAAAATAATTTAGAGGGGTGAGTATCAGCTAAGAAGTGACGAGTATCAGCTAAGAAGTGACGAGTATCAGCCAAAAAGTGATGAGTATCAGCTAAAAAGAGATGAATGGTGTGTATGACCTCAACGTGGTTGCTACCAGGTTACTTCCACAAAGATGCTGATGGAGGTCCAGCTCCATCCTTGCTGAACAGGACAAGCCACCCAGCCAGGTCACAGAGAGGAGGAATCGGGAAACAAGACGCCCTGCTCAGTGTGTTTGTTCCTTTTTTACAGTCCAAAGGCATAACTGAGATACACATTTCAGTAACTTCACTCAAACCAGCCTATTCTTCAGTCCCCACCAAGAGGGTCCCCAAACACACAACTGCTGTTCCACAGCCAAATGTCAGCAGAGCAGCTGAGCGACATACAGGCCTGGAAGACAGAGGGAGAGCTCACTGCCAACCAGGGGAAAAAAAATAATAAAACACCCTTTTTGTGGCTACTTGAAGACATATGAGAGACGGTTTGAGCTTTCGTGTGAATCCCTGACAAGCCAATCTGCAGAACTGGAATATTACATCTGATAATGTCCAAGTCCCATATTTTTCAGGATTGGTACTCCCTTATGCTGCCATTTTAGGCAGAAATTAAACCTGCAGCTCACTTTGCCTCAACATTTAAGGGTAGGTTTCAGTTTCTAATAACTCTGTGTCACCTTGGAAAATTAAAATAGTGTCTCTTGTTCTGATTGTATATGAAAGTATAGCTAAAACAAATTTCATGGCACTGATTAAGTGTCGTGTTCACTAAACTTTAGAATCCCATCATGGATCTTTCTATATTGGTGTTTGCGTATGCTGCACGGTGAGTAAGAAAAATCAGATTTCAGGTGCTCACAAGCATGACAAATAGGCCCTGAAGTGGCCTTGAGCACCGTGATGTAGTAATGGAGAGGAAATTGAAGCATTCAATATTCCGAGGTGCCTGAGCCCTCTGCAGATGGCTCTTGGATACTTGTTAGTAACGTAGCAGAGAACAAAAATGCCTCCAGTTTTGTTGGGGTCTGTTGTTGTTTGTTTTTTTTTTTAACACTGGCAAAATAAATAACTTTAATGGATGCAATATAATGTGAAGAATAATAATATGGACACTAACTTGCAGCTTCAGGTATTCAGCTCTGAATGAAATGAATGCAAGATTCAGCACGTCCCTTGTACAGCAACAAACCTCCAGTCTCATGAGGTTACCATGCATTTCTGCGTTAATTAGGAGCTTTGTGGAATTTAATTCAGGGCTGCTGACAGAAAGGCTTGTGATCAGGAGTATTTTAAACTTGTGACTGACAGTAACAGCAGTGCTACAGTCTATCGCCTTAGTTGGACCGTGCGTTCTGCTCATCTTCATATCCCAGCGTTTCATTAAATAAGCTGGTGCTTAATAACTCATTAAAAATGTACATACATTTGTATATGTTCATCTTTGTGTAAGTCTGCATTTTATAACTGGATATATAATTATTATGCAGGAATCACATTACCTGCTTTTATTTTTGTGCCTCTTTCCATCTGGCAGGTAGATCTGTGGAAAGAAACGCATTCACAGATGAAGAGATGACCTGAAAATATTTATATATTATATCATCCATTTAGACACTCACTTTCGGTGAATGAAGACAGTATCAGCAGGTATCTGATAATTAGGTGCCGTTAGCACATGCATACAGATACATTTTAATCTGTTCTACCGCAGTGAAACTGCAAAGGTTTCATGATTTTAACTTAAGAGCCACTCTGGTTTAGATTTTCACATAGATGGAGGGGGTACAATTCTGAAATAAAGTTTATGTTAAAAAAAAGTCCCAAAAGATTGGAATAGTGATACTTCAAGATTGTCAGCCACATGTGAGTCACAGCAAAAATCTGTGAGTTCTTAACACAAAACTCCCTAATTTCCCAGCAAGAATAACTGTGCATCTTTAAATAAAATGAACTTATATTATTTGGGTTGTAGGTCAGATCAAATGTGTAGAGCACGTAACAGATTAGAACAACAAATTGGCTATTACTCAGAAATACACACAGGTGTGACCCTGCAAAGGTCAACAGACAAACACTTTGTTCAAGTATGGAAAGTTAAAAATAGACTGGGCAAGTGTTGTTTATGTAAATCGGTGATGTACCATAGCCTTCAAAAGCCAATAAGAGTGAAAAAGTGTATTTAATTACCTAAAATTGAATTGACCTCTACATGAGAAAAATATGAAATATGAACAATCCAGCCGTTTTCTGAAAGAAATGAAGTGGTACTTTATAAGGTTATTAGAATTTCTATTGATTTTGTGAATTATTGCGTCCTTGATTATTTTATCTGTCTTTCCATACATTCAGCCATCCTCTACAAATGAAATTAAATTATTGTTTAAATAGAATCTGAGCACATCCTCGAGCAAAATAATGTAACTAGCGATAGCGCAACAATTCAGTAGCTCCCTGCAGCAGTACACAGAATCCATCCAAAAATTAGATTGTGTCCCAGCGTGCTGCAAAACTACACTTTGCTGGCTCTCTGCATGTTATCAGACAACACCAAGTCAGCCAAAGGATGGAATCAGGTAACTGCTGCTTGAATCCCTGTTTCTCCCTTAAAGCCAGCACTCGCATTCCCACAGTGCCGTACAACCAAGCCTACAGAGCGTACAAGGGCAGGGAGTCCCCGCTGATGGTCCTCTCCTTCAGGAGCACAGAGGGAGGAAAGAGGACTGTGTTCCTCCTCACCAAGGAAGAACTGAATTCAACTGGCAGAAGGAAAACAGCACGTAGAAGATCTTTGGGTTGGCGGCAAGCAGGACACCCCGATACTGCAGGGTTTGTGTAAAGCAGGTCACAACGCAGAGCAAATGTTTCAAGACCGGACGAAGACTCCGGCAGATATCTCAGCACCAGTTATGGCTCCATCTGGTGCAAAATGATAAAATCGGTTTTGGTTTGGAAATATTCTTCATGCCGCCTCCCAGTGGGAGACAGGTTCTTTGAAATTTAACAGCAGGGTCAATACAACCAAACACCATACCCAGCCACAACATTTCTGTAAAGATTGCAGAATTACAAACAAGACCCGGACTCGGCAGCTGCCTGTCATCTATCCCAGTCATAGATGCCAACATAGAAGACTGATTTAAAATTGTATGATGTGGTATATTTTAAATTGTACAACAAAAAACCTGAATCTATACAGGCTAACCACAGACTAAAGTCATCACTAATTTTATAAGTACATCTTGTCACATTTTCCATGCAGCTTAACCTTTCGAACATACTAGCTCTTAGTGGGCGAAATACATCTTCTGGTTTTAGAAGGTTTTTAAATTCAAAATACACTTGGCACTTGTGTTTCAAGTAAAGATTAAAAGCTAGTAAAAAAAGAGTTTCACACTGAGCTAAAACCACCCCAGAATGGTGTTATAAATATGCAGAGGCTACGGGGAATAAAAACAAAAAAAGACCATTCAGCAAAGAAAGCTGCTTCCTTTTCAGGATCAAATGTGATCTCAAGATCCAAGAGAAAAAGGTGAAAACTATCAAAAGCCACATGGATGAGAATTTGCAGGAAAATTTAGGACAGAAATATATGCTTCAGCAATACGCAAGAGAAGAGAGAAATAAGCATCAGGGATGCAGCAAACTGTGGTCAGGCATAAATTCATGTCTAGGTTGTCTAATTTTAGGCATTCAACCTACATACCTCAAGAGGGAATCTGTTAGTTCCTTCCTCTACATTATACAGGACAGCTATGTTCCCAGTTTAGGCTCCTAGACTGGGACATCCGAAGTCAGTCTCTGCGAATACTCACCGTGATGATGGCTCTCAAGCTCTGTGCAGAGATGAGGCAGATGACTGCAGCAAGGTTGAGGAACGCATGTTACTGAATCCAAAGTAAAAGTAAAGCTTGATGTTCTCAAATTGAACACGTCCAATAGCCACCATTAATAAAGAAATGCTGGTAGCGTGATTTGTGTAATCAAACTGACAAATTCAGGCTTGAAATGAGAAAATACACTGTGCATGTTTTAAAAGGTTGGATGAAGTAACTCAGGAACTACAAATTCATTCATCTGACCTCAATAATATGTGAGTCTTTAGTACACATTTTGAAGTATTTTCTTTAATGCAAGTAAATGGAAACAAAACTTGTGGTCCTGTACACTGACCAAAATCGCTTTTGCCGCGCTTGTATACTTTCTCAACAGAGAAAACAGAAAAGAAAAAAAAAGAAAACCAGAACAAGACCCTACATCTATTTGTAGGCAAATGAGCATATGCAAGGCAAACACGGAGCCATCATGTTTTCTGTGATATTCCATGTGCAGCTGGGAATGCTTGCATTAATGCCAGTTAATCTGCAGAGCTATGAAGTGAGGGAAGGGAGTGTTGGCCACGGCACCGGAGTTATCTACTACTCTTCAAACACTGTAACCGAATCCTTCACATCCTCCTGGACTCTACCAGAACTGAGCAGATGGAGCCTCACTAAGCTGCTTGTTCAAACACAAATGCAAAATAAAGCAATAAACATTAAGGGTTTGACATGGTACCAAGGCAGAGGAACAGGAACGGTTTTACTACAAGTGCTTCTCACTTAAACCCTTCTGCGGTGCTTGTAGTAGAGTGAAGAGTTCGAGGCTTAAACCAGGACTAGCAGCATACAATTAATTGAAGTAAATCTGGTTTACACTGAAAAACAATAAAACTGAAACCAAAGGAAAGACCCTTTCCCACAGCACAGTCTGACTCTGCTTTTATGTGATGCATCAACTCCAAGCAGCTCTGCAGTCTCTGCACCCTTGCAACTAAGGCAGACCTTATCCCTGATGTCCTGCACTAAGAGGAAGCCTTTCAGCTTGCTTCCGGGGTTTTTGTGAAAGGCCTAACACATTTCCCTTTCATTTCTACTCCAGCTCAAACTTGGAAATATACACATATATATATATA